>VXAK01025174.1:0-75188 GCA_013399435.1 Arenaria interpres
CTTCCCTTTCCTTTCAGCTAGCCAAGAGGATCTTTTTGTAAGTGTCTAACTTCTCCTGTGTGCTCCAGGATTCCCTTTGTTTATCTTTTCTCAGCTGATCATGTCCTCCCAATTAAGTTAAATGGAGATGTTCATACTTTGTTAGATTTTATAGTCCTACCTGGAATTATTACAATGGCATTGTAAGTAAGTAAAATACTTAGGAAAGAGATAGCAATTTTAAATATAACCTCAAACCAGAGCAAACATAAAAAAAAATATAAACCTGAAAAATAAAATCAAAATCTGGTGCTTTATGCCATCAAAATAATTGTCATTGAACTGCTCTAGAAGGTACCTCTTTCATCATACTTGTTAATGTACTAAGCTTATGCTGCACTTCTATACATGCTCTTGAGCGCAATGCCATTTCATGGAACTGCCAAAAGTTTCACCTGTTTTTCTTCCCTTATGTTTACTCTATCCAAACCCTGGCAGACAGCTGTCTCAGACAATGACATCAACACAGCTACCGCTAATACTGCTACTGAGTCTCATCAATCTGTATGACTCATTTTAAAGAAGTCAGACTATAGAATTGCTGGGAAGATATGCTTTGTAAGGTAACACTTTGTTTTGCAAACTTATCCAGATGGTTTCTGTAGATTGCAGTATGGTGAGCTTAGAGCTCAGTCAACAGGATGACCAGCTCCCTCACCTTGATCTCTCATTCTGTAGGAATAGGTGCTCATTTTACCCAAAGAAATAAATATGGGCTGAAAAGCAAAAAGAAGAGGCATTTCCTCTTGAAGAAAAAAACCCAACTAAAACAAATCCAAAAACGTAGCACTCATACAGTTAGAAAGTGTTTGAGTGTATTTGGACCATGTGCTGCACAAAAGACTGGAATGAAATTCAGTATTACAACAGTCTCATTTTCTCCTGCTTAAATCCCTGCATGAACGCTTTAAGATCATTATTCTCACACTGGTTAAATTAGGCACCTGTAATATTTCGTTAACAGAAATATTACCTTTAATTTAGCTTGGAAGAAAGTGATTTGTTATAATGTGTGAAAAGATAGCATTTTATTAATTGCCAACTCGGTGTAAAGTATAAAAGAATGGAACTCCTGAGTTTCATTCCACTGGAACTCTAAGTGTGTGTCTAGTTCCTTTCCCAGGAGGCATTAACTTCTTTTTAGTAATGAATATATTTTAAATTCTGCCATTTATCTTGTAACTGGAGTCAGAGTTAATCGTGGTGCACAAGTCTTTCTCTTGGCTGTCTAAAGACTCAGCCATGATCTGAGACCTTTTTGGAAGAGATAGTTTTCCTGCTACATATATCTTCCATCTATTAGGAAGAAAGCAAGATCATGAGATAAAAATTGTCTTCCAGAAGCTTGCTTTAGGAATAGTTTTCTCTCATCCTCAGTTCTGGTTCTACTTTAAACAAGAAAGTAGCTCATATTTCTCCCTTGCCTTTGTCACTTGCATTTCTACCATAAATATATACCAGTTTATACTTCCTTGGTTCAGTCTGCACTCTCTTTTCTGTTAAAAGACATCCATCGTTATTGCAACAAGGGGTATAAAAAAATATTCTTTTAGGTGTCAGTTATATTTGGTATATGATGATTTACCATTTCATGTGCTACCTAGGGACATTAGGCACAATTTGAGTCAGCATTACAAGCTTAGAAACAGTGAAACAGACTTATTTTTAAATACATGACTTCATTAGTGATTTCCAAAGAGAAATACTGCTCCACCATTCTGAAAAGCTTGGCTCAGATGAAGGCAGATACAGACATTCAAAAGGATGATTGTGCTGTACACATCTAAGATATAACTTCTGTTGAGTTTTTCTTCCTCTCTGCTTAAGAAATTTGTGTTAATTTTTGCATGTTTTTCCAAAAACAAATTCTTCAGAGCTTCCTTCTTCTACAAAACAGAAACAGACCCTGTCAACCCACAGCCCAGCATGTGAGCAGCCCAACAATAATAAGCTAAAGAGAACATGTGATGGAGCAAAACTGCTGATAAGAAAAATATTTTCAGTAACTAGTTTGAAATTAACAACTCATTCCTGTTTCCATTGAAGTCAATATTGACACACCCATTATAAAAAGAAGACTAAGTGGTGGTTTGATTACAATGGAGAGACAAAAAAGCCAAGATTAAAAGGCTCTTTGCTTCTAGGGGAGAAACCACAATGGCCTTTCTGGAAGTTAACAGCTGGAAGTTGGATGTTGCTAAATTAAAATGAAGAGCACTTTCCTAGCAGTTAGGATGGTTAGATGCCAAGACAGACTTCCAGGAGAAGAATTACACTCTGTAAATTGTGAAGATTTTAGCTTGATAGTCTTCTCAATGCTGTGAGTTAGCCAGGATAGCTAACTTGCAGCCAAACTTGTGGTTAAAGTAGTCTTAAACTTATTACATGATGCTGAGGTATTTTGTGGTTTAAGGGGAAGATGAAATAGAAGGTCTGTGGACTCTTCTGGTTCAGATAAGGTTCCCTGTTGTTCCTGTATTAGTATAAAGAAGTAAATATCTATTCCTCCCTTCTGTTCCTCAGTTCTCAGCTCTGTTTTATGTGGGAGATTAAACCAGGAGAAATAAAATTCCCTTTTGACATTCATGCCTATGATTCAGTAAAGTAGAGATAAGGACCATCTATATTAATTACTACAGTAATACTTGAATAATGTTCTTTTAACCATATTCCAGGTTTTTATGTGATTATCACACTATTGAATGCATGGTAGGAATCATCTTTGTTGGCCCACCAACAGAGCATGGCACAGCTCTCAGTCAAGGACACATGCTGGTGTTAAGCCATTAGGGAGTTTCTATGTACTTGTAAGTGAGGCATTTGGAAAACAGTGAGGCTCACCCAGAGGGCAATGCATCCCATATATCCTACATACCTATCTTAAGATGGGCAGCATCATTCCCAGAAAGCGGTTGTTCACCTCTTATTATAGGAGGAGCTTAAACAACTAACTATGAATAGTTGCCTACATTTCAGATTTCTAATGCCAGGTGAGACAAATCTTGCGTGGCAATAATGGTTCTAAGTGCAGACAGCTTAATTCTGCCAAGTGCTGGCAGTCTCTCCAAAGCTACAGTAAGAACAAAGGAAATCCTTAGGAAATAGTTCAGTATCTAAGGCTGTACTTAAACAAATCATATAAATACTCTCACTGAAGTCAAGAGAAATACGTGCGTGAGGAAGCAAGCAACATTTTTTACCTTAAACTAGCAGTATTCCACCCGATGTGTCCCAGAGGAATAAAAGAAATTAAATTAAGTAATTATATGATACATTGCTACAAGCAAAATTTTCCTTCTTAAGTCTGTTAATAATCAGTTTAAGCCACAAACACAATATTGCTCTATCTTCAGTATGATCTTAAAGTGTGTATGAAAATGCAAATAATATTATGGATAATAAAATTATGAAGATCTTTCTTAAAATCAGTAGCATTTGCTTTGATCATTTCCTAGGGCAAACAATACACTACTTGGTTAAACATCCCATTAAAAAAATAAACTGTTTCTATTATTTTTTATGCTACTTAGTATTTTTTCAAATTTAATTACTCAGGTTACGTTTTCAAGTTTTTACACATTAGAGTCTATTTGCTATTCAGAGCTTTTGTCACAAAGTAAATCCCTTTTACATAGTCCCAGTAATACAATACTAGTCATTGTCATGGCTTTCTCAAATACCATCACATTTGCAGATCTTTCTTGTCCTTCTATTAGTCTTTATAATCCATGACTTTTTTCCTTTCTAACAAGACCTGATATGACCTCATAAAAGTATTGGAAACCATTTCAGAAGTCTCGCTTATACTTTCTCTATATTTCAAAATTTTGAAATAGACAGTTTTGTGATGCTAGCCACATACATATGGATCTGTATCCTATCTGTAAAGCCGCAGGCTCTTAAATGCTTGTCAGAATAAACCGTGTTGTTTTAGTAGTTGTATTTACTTCAGACAGCAACAGATAAATCATTAACAACTGGTTACTAGTTATTTCTTGGTTGTTAGATCCGTTAGATTTAACTGTAAGATCTACTATGAGGTATCGTATTTGTTTAGATATTAGACACTGGCAAGTGTATAAATTTTAGTTTCTTAACCAACAGAAATATCTCACACTGGAGAACTAGTTTTTGCCAACATTAAATTAACCTGAAATATGATTATGATGAACCTGAACCTATTCGCAGAATTTGTCTAAATTTAACCAATTCATTTTTGTTGATATTCTCCCTGTGGGGGAAACAGCCAGAGGAAGAGCATTTTCGTAGGAAACAGATGTAGATTCAGCTGTGTCTTTTTAGGAAAGCATTTGACCCTTTTATCTTCTGTCCTGTTGAAGGCTGGATCAGCCACACAGGCTGGTGGTTACTCAGGTAAGTTTCCCTCATTCATTCCTGGTTAGAATTCTTGTTCGTATAGATGAATATTTTTCGGACAAGGCAGGCATTGATTCTTGGCAGGAATCTGAACAGGCACCAACCTGTTTTGTAGGAAGCTAGTCAGGCTATAGAGTCATTATTACCTCTTTGATGCCTGGCACAATGACATTTTGCTGTTCCATGCAAAAAGTAGCATGTCCAACAAAAGGAATTGAAGCTGTAAGGCTTGTTGTTTGCAGGATGGAAGGATGTCACACACCCTGGTGAATGCTCTAACCACTCACCAATGGGGTAAGAGGGAGTAGCAGACTCTTTCAGAAATCTAGCCTCTTTTCTCGATTTTTTTTTCCCACAAACATTTCATTAGATGTGAATGAAACATTCTATTTGACATGAAAGAATGTGGTTTTAGTGTTTCATTTTTGTAATAACAAATTTAAAAGTCTCTTTGGTTTAATCTGAATTCTTTAGTTTTTGTTCAGATTAATTGAAAACATATAAAAGCTGGGTTGTTTTGTTGTTTTTTTTTTTCACAGATGGATTCACCTTAAAATATTCTGCTGAGAGACTTGACCGTTTAACTGCTCAATTCCTCTTTCATAGATCTGACATACAAATTGAAAGAAAGCTTACTCTCTGAAATGTCAAGGTTTTTTTTTTCTCTTTGCCTCTGAAAACAAGGACTCCTTAATTTCTTCAAGCACAATTTTTTTTGCATCTTGGCTGTGAAAATGGATCCTTTTGGCAATCACTCACATGCGCACAATTTCTTGGAGAATCTTTTCAGGTGAGCAAGAAGATATCCTTACACAGCAAGGGAAATATTTCTTTGATTTCCATAAGACCATCAACTAACTGGTGAATTTCATATAGAATCATAGAATCATCTAGGTTGGAAGGGACATTGCCAAAACCACCATTAAACCTTGTCTGTTAGCACCACGTCTACCCATCTTTTAAAGACCTCCAGGGACGGTTATTCCACCACTTCCCTGGGCAGTCTGTTCCAATGCTTGATAACCTTTTTGGTGAAGATTTTTTTTCCTAATACCCATCCTAAACCTCCCCTAGTGCAGCTTGAGACCTTTTCATTTAAAGGCAAATCAGTTCACAGAATTCCAGATCAAGATTATAAAATCAAAAATATGGGTAGGATCCAAACAGCTCGGCACAACTAAAAGACACCTTCAGCCTAAAGAGGGAAGGGAAGGTGATTGTTGTACAGAAGTTGTTGATATTGTTTTTCTTTACAAATAGCTCCACACAATAGAAATACTTCATGAAGCACTAGGGTACTTCAGCATCTGCTGACATTTGAATAGAGTAGAAGAGAAGAAGGGTCCTGCATTATTCGTGCTGACAATTTAAAGCTTCAGTGCACAAGAAGATATAAATATTTCAGTAAATGAAAGGATCAGAGTAAAGAAAATCAAGAAATCAAAGAGACACCATATGGGCAAAGACACTCTATTGTGTAAAGTTGTGTTGTGGAGAGATATTTTAATGTGCAAGGAGGTGTTGAATGCTGTGCTTGAGGCAACAATGTGATACAGAAGCTGTTTCTATTTATATGGAACTATTTCAGTGCCTCCAGGACTGGAATAGTCATCCTGGGTTACGGAGGGCTGCTGACCCGGAAACTTATGAAAGACATTTCTGTTTGGAGAGTCCTTTGGAGAGGTTGCTCAAATTAGTTGACATCTTTCTGAAACAAGCAGCAGTTGTGTGTGCAAGTTGGGAGAAAATACCACGTTTCAATCAATGCTTACTTTCTCATGGGAAGAAAGTGTGTGAACAGATCAGAAAGGCAGCAGAGCCTTTGCATCTGTGTCAGGGCAAACCAAAGCTGGCAGTCAGGTGGCTCCCCTTATCACAAAAAGAACAAGTTGAGTAAGGTAATTACTGTTTAATATTTCCAACAGGATGTTTGAAGGGAGCATTTAATTATCCTGCCAACATCTATTCAAATAAACATGAGGGATTTAAAACATTTTTTGGAGTTGCAGGCTTAAAAGGAATACCAAACATTCTGGGGCACTAAACCTCTTAGATCTCCTCTGTAATGTGGCTCAGTAACATGTTTCTATTGACATTTTGCCTTTTACATGAAATGATGCCTGCCCTAGAGAACGCAGCAGTGATGTATCCTGTTAAAACAGCCTGCTCCTCTTTCACCTTCCTAAATCCTCTCTTGAAGCAATATTTTCAGTAAGGCACACTAGGACAGTAGCTGAGTGCATCTTTTTTATTTTCAGCTAATGGTCTTTTAAAACAAAGTAATTGTTGAGAAATAGTCTGAGCATCCTTCTCATGGGTTAAATCATGCAGCAAAATGCCATATTGTTGACTTTGACAACTGAAAATGGCTGTATGAACACCTATTTGAAAAGGGTGAATACCCGTCTCCTTTACACATGTAGTTAACACACATAAATATATACATGCATGTAGAGATTTTATTTTTTTCTAATTAAAAAAAAAAAAAAAGTGAGTCTGTTACTGACATTGCTCTGTCTGCCCATAAAGCCTTAACTGTAAAATACTCAGGGTTACCTTGCCCAACAAATACCTTGACAAACAAAGGAAGTGTTACACAAGCTGGTCAGTCTTTCCCACTTAAATCAGCTGAAAGATCCTACACAAGGTCTCTCCTGACAAAGTAGCACCTTAAGCCTAAAATGCAGGCATCAGTCACCGTCCGTGAACACATGGTGGGTGAGCAAGCTCTGCAGAAAGATACTGTTTAGAATAGAGTTCTGAGTCTGACAGAGAAAAGCAAAAGAAGCCAATGCAGAGAAAGGGCGTAAAGTCAGACTGCGTGAGTAGGCGCTGAGGAAAGCTGGCTGAGAGACGCTTGGAAAAGAGTACTAACTCTTTCCAGTGAGTGGCGAGCAGTGACTGAGCCTATGATCTGCTGGGGGTTGATTTTCCTTTGATACCTGAAAACAAAAGATATATTTGTCTTATACCTTTAACTTCTTTTCATAATTGCAATAACTATCAGACCTATGATTTTTTTTTTTTTCCTAACTGCTCAGACCAAATAAATTAACATTATCTTTGTTGCTGTTAAAAGGATTTAGGAAGAGCAGTAATCTAAGCCTGAGTGGTAAAAATCGATATATCAAAACTCAGTGTAATCCTCCTCCACCCCCAGTAGTCTAAGCATGAACTCATTTAGGGCTAGTCTTTGTGATTAGTAGTTCACATAAAAACACTAACACCTCATGGTGTTTAAGTTTAAAAAACCTAGAGACTGCCAGGATTAATGTGTCATTGATCTTAGACATCACTTTGGACTCTGATTTGCCGGGTCTTTTTGTAAATGAGAAATGACTTCACAAGTTAGGCACATCCAAAGGGACCTCCTTGTCTAATAATCAATGCAGATCTAAAAGAAAATTCCAACTCCTCCAGAAGTTAAGTGAAGATAAAAATTGAGAGGATGGTTAACCTCAATGGGAGAGGGGAAAAAAGGGGTAAGAAAAGCAGAACAGTGAAGACCAGAAAAAGACTTGGAAATGAAAGACACAATTCTAGTGTCTTCTGTTACTGTGGTGTCTTCTCAGTATGTAAGGAAATAGAACATGGAACTATATATGATGGTGCCTGAGTACACCCTCCCTGGGCTCTCTGGTAGTCAGGATCTCTTTTTTAATAATCAAGTAACCTCAAGGTGCCTTATGGTTGTTCATTACAGTTCCATAAACAACAGCTGAGAAAGATGAAGGACAAGAAGTTTTCTGAGTTTTCTGTGTAGTTCTGCAACAAGGAAGGTTATTCATGCGTTATATTGCTAGGTCTTGCATGTCCCTGTAATGTAAGTTTTACTCAGTTCTCTCAAATTTTAAAATTAGTTTTATGCCTATATACCCACCTATTTACCTATGTGTGTCGTATGATATATGATTTTGTTTATTGTGGAAAGTCATTGTAGGATTTATATCAATTTCAAAAGATTACAGGTAAAAGAAACTCATTATTAATGAAGTGGAGTGGAAGTCCTTGTAAGTCAAGAATTCACTTGTGCGGTATCCTTGAAAACTCTAATTATGTATGGATTAATAGGAACCATAGTCTTGAAATTATATGCATTTTCTCATTTGAAAAGGGTATTTCTAACACCTTTTTATACTCTTTTATTACTGAGATACTATACAATGTTGAAACTAAAGACACGGTTTGTGATTTTTTTTTGTTGTTGTGTTCTTTGAATGCGGCATGTGGTTTCAGTTTTAAAGCTTATTTCCTTTTGGTCTAATGAGCCTCTGAAAGTGATTAAATAGAAGAAAGACAGGTTAAGCCAATGACATTTTATCAGAGGAAACACTAGCAAATCTGGTGCCTGAAAGACTTTTTGTAGGTTCCCAAGATTTCTCACAATAAAATACTTTCTTATGACTGGAGTAGTAATCAGAAACTCAACGTATTAAATGTTGTCAGTCAGAGTCAAGACAAAATACAAGCAATGATCAGAAAAAATGTTCTTATGTGCTATACTGGGTTATCTTTTCTATATTTGGCACTCCATTCTAGCTGCCTGCTTTTGGTTTTAAGCTGAACTCAATGAGCCTACTTCAAGCACAAGGAAATTCTACCCAAATGAAAACCTCAGCTATTGTTTTGAAGAACTTTTTAAAAGAAATGGGTTAAGCTTATAGAAGATACTTTAGTATTAGATCCAGGGTCCACAGATTAAAATAAGTTTACAATCAATCAATATTTTATGAAGATGTAGAGATATGATGGGTGGACAGCAATTGTTTGACTAAATCACTTCACCTTTCACACATCTGTGTCACATCTTGGTAGGGAAACAGTGGTTAGTGAAGTTGAATGGGATACTACTAAGATGATGGACAAGAGTACATTTATCATTGTTTTGTACAGAGACCTTGCTTCACCACCAGAGACTCACTGCGCAAGACCCTTTACATGCCTCTCTCAGTAGAAGAGTCTGGCTCAAAGGAAGAGCTCCAGGTAGGCTGCAGCAGTAAAGGACAGTGCAGTGACATTGACCAGGACAATGAGCAATCCTCTTGACAACCAACTGTCTACCCCTTGGGTGTTTTGAACTTATATTTGTGTCCTAGAGTTATGCCTATTGTGTTGTTGTTGTTCTTTATTAGGTTTATAGTAAAACCTGCTATGCCCTAACACACATAGGTGATCAAAATACTGAGAAATATAGGCAGTAAGTAAACTAGATAAACAAATGGCTGACATTTCAAACATTTTTTCCCATCTACATCACCTTTAAAGAGAATGTCTTGCCATAAAAAGTGAGCTTCAAAGACTGTGTTCACAAGAGCCTCTTTGGTGTCTCTGATCGGGCTGTGTAGCTAAGTAATGGCTGTCTGAATTTGGAAACTCTGCACTCATCAGGTGTCTGCCTGGGAGAAAGATGCATAGATGTACTGTCCTTGAGCTTGCTGGAAACCACCAGGCTTTTGATAACAGACTGGGAATAACGTTAATTTCATTTATCTCTGCCATCTAAAAGATAGACATTTGGTTTAAGATGTCATTTGGAAGTTTTCAGTAGAGAAAGCCTGATACCTCCAGTGGAAGCATTACTTATTCTAAAATAGGCATCTAAATTGCCTAAATTGCCATTTAGACATCACTTTCTCTCTCTAATATGTGTACAAACTACATTTCAATAATCTGTACTTTGTTTTACATTCCAAAAGTTAAGTAAGGTGAATCTCACCCTTGCTGGCCAATTTATCTCTGTTTTCAATGATAAGTTTGAAAAGTTATTTCATAAGTTTCAATTAGACTTAGCACAGATAAAACTTAAACCTTTCATATTGTGTATCACATGCACAAAAATGTAGCTTTCAGAATTTTTTTCTTAAATTATCCTTTATTGATAAATATCTTTTTGCATAACCACTGCAACTTGCATAAAATGAAATAAAAGTATAGCAAGTAAGCTACCTAAATAACAACGAAATAAGGACAGGATCTTGCACAATGCCAAGGAGAATGTCTGCCAAGGATATGAATATCAAGGTAACATTACTTTCACACTATTTTATCTTAATTATATGTATATTGGTCAATCATGCTCGATCTGCTATTAAATGTAACATAAGAACACAGAAAAAAATTATCTGAAGCAAAAGAGAAACAAACCAATGCAGAGTGGAACTCCCAGCTCACCAGCTACAACTCATGTTTTCCTTTTTCTTATCAAATACATTCATACAATCTCTAAGCTTTCATCCTTGATAAAAAAAAAAAAAAAAAAAACTTGAAACTTTTATGTAAAAATATCCCTTAGCTCTAAATGCAGTAAAGTAAACCTTCTTTCTTAATTTTTGTTTCTAATTTGTTTGAGGAGGAATGTTTGGGAGTATTGTTGTTTCTTTAATTAAAAATCATCTGAACACAAAAGAATTAATAAATTTGTTGCCCTTTCCTTATGTCAAACATAAACCTAAGTATATGATTGTAACCAATAAAATATATTGTCCTTTGCTGAATTCCCTCCTTCACACAGAGATATGTGATAGGTTCCCTATCTATTTTTTGTCCGCAAGTTTAGTAAGACACTCATTTTTCATCAGCATTTCTCTGTGACCTACTATGTGCATAAAAACATTGACAGTAACATGCTAGTAATGAAACCTCTGTGCTGCTGTTAACAAACCTGTCCTAATGCATTAACCTATGGCGTTATTATCCACACTAATTTTCAAGCGGTAATTCTTTCCCTTGCTAGATTAATTCTTTTAGCAGTTACTTCTCTGGATACAGAAAGAAACTAAAAAACAAGGCTGAAGGAAAAGTTGTCTTTAGGACAGACCAAATGCAATAAAAAAAAAGAAAAAAATAAACTTTAATGGTGACTGGATAAAACTATGTCAAATGACTATTTGTTGGTAGCTGGACAAGATGGTGTGATCATAGATGGCATGCTTTAGATGTGTGCCAAAGACAACCATAAAAAACATTTGCAGATAAATATCAAAGAGTAAATAAGTCAAAAGTTAGTAACATAGAGACTCATAACAAATTGGCTACAATCTTTTTTTTTCCTGTGCTACTTTAAGCATTGATTAGCTAACAATTCAGAAGCAATAAAAGGAATCGTTCATTTATGCAACATGTAAGCAGCCTGGGTGTCTTATAGCCATAAAATATATTTGGAGTCCAGTCTGAAGGAAGGGTTAAATTCTTCAGAAATTCAATAATAGCTAAGGATTATTAGTGGACCTAGGTTTATAGCAAGGTTGCAAGTCCTAAAGATTATACAAGAAGCTAAAAGCTGCTTTCTAAATATTGGAAAGAAGAGGAAAGTTTTGTAGGCAAATTATTGAACAATTCCTGTTGGAGAAGTTCTTGTACCTTCTTCTGAGGCAACTGGTTATGTCGCTATCACCTGAAGGATGAATCAGGATAATCAAAACGAACCATTGGTCTAGCAGAAGTGAGTGCTTCTCTGGTGACCTTTCCATGGAAACCAGTAGGGTTTTACCGATATGGAACAGCAAACCTGTTCTTGTTTGCAATTACACCCATGGACTCAGGAATTGAGGATGAAATGTTGACCTGGACATGCTGAAGTCAATAGGGTAATATTCATTGCCTTTAGTGCAATTCTGATAACACATGTAGTATGAATGATTGCTTACACCTGCTAGTATGGATACACATGGATATCCAAAACAGTCTTACACGACAGCTATCTCAGCAGTCAAAGACATGTAAAGTTTCATGGCTGTATCATTTTCTCTACAGAAATAAAGTTCCTTCCAGATATCTCGTAGGGGTTTATTCACCCTTTCCTCTCCCTCTCACTTGTAACAGAAGACAAATTGCCCAAATATCTCCTGATCACATTCCACATACTTCTGTCAGCAGGAAAAGTAGAATTTAACACAGAGCCCGGATACTGAGGGTGGTCAAACTCGCCACTTCCAGGATTCAGGGATGATGGAAAAGAACCCCCTGCTTGTCCTCTGGGGTGACCTTCCATCTGAGCTGTCGGGTTATCACAGATCGATCTGTAAACAAAGGATAGCAGGTTCCCTGGGCAGTGTCAGGATCACACTCAGTGTGACACTGTGTTTGGATGTTCAAAGAATCCCTCTCTCCTTGCTTTCTTTTCCAGGCTTAATAAAGGAACTGCTAAAACCTATGTAGCCTGATAAGATGACAAGACAGTCTTTTAGTGTTATTGATTGTATACAAGAGGTGGAATGATGAATTATTTCCTATAATGCACCCTGAGTGAGTTTCATCTTTTTGAGAGATGTTCTTGAAATTCCTTATATGAATTCAGTTCTTAAACTTCCTGCTGGAAAGAAAAGGGGCTTCATTAGGCCAAAAGGGCTGCAGTAAGACAAATATCTTCTACCTGATAACAGAAGGGAGAGAACTTTCAGAGTGCATGATCTGAGAGGAATACAGAAGTATGGCATATAAAATAAACTGTGGATTCCTGTCATAAGAATGCTGTCAAAATGAACCAAGGGGACAAATTGTGTGCCTCTGAAGGCACTTCACATGTAATAAACTTCAACTTTCACCACCTTCTTTTATGTGTGGTGGCATAGCTGGTTGGCTGGAGCTTTTTTTCTCACCAAAGTGAAAAACAATTTTATTACTCAGCAAAAGAAGTTCCACTAGCAGCCCACAAGCATTACTATCAATAGTATGCAGTCATGTGCAATACATAGAATATAGTGTGTAGCTAACATTCCTACACCTGTTCCTATATCTGTCATATTCAATCTTTGCAAAACAGCTTAGAAACCTAATCAGTTATGGGGACTTGCCTCTTAATGTTCCTGAGGAATAGCATCTTCTGTGTTTATTCTGTACAAAATAAACTAAGTTTAAGCCTAGAACTTAAACATCATTTTTGGTGATAAAGTAATTGAGAAAAGGATCCAAAATGAGGGCCATTTCTATAGAATCATTCTCTGGGCCTCAACTATGACCTAAAGATTGCTGCTAGTTTGGCAGTTGTGAAAAGTATCTCGTATTGGTGGATACCTGGAGGAGCTAAATGTAACTCTACAGTTCGAGTTTAAATAAATATGTAAGGTGTTAGATTCTGGAAGCAGTGTTGTTTGCTTGCTTTGGTGATCTTTGGACAGGGGCTTGCAATGGGCAAAGACTGTCTGTTCTGTTTTAAAAAGATATTTGTGCTCTTGCTATTACTGTCTCATTGTGAAACTAGTGTTCAAACTTTCTAGCTTCTGTGATTTTAGATATTGCAAGTTATTTTTGATTATTCAGTTTAAAATAATGTTTGAGGAGCTTTTGGTAGGTTTGGAAAAGAGCAGAAGGCCAGACTGAGAAGTTGTTGAGATGCTCAAAGAGCAGCTAGCAGCCCAGGCAACAGGAAAGGTTGCAGATGGGCCCAACCTGAGCTGTTTACTGGGCTCAGAAACATACTTGTGAATGCAACAATAATATATAATTTTTTTTCTAGAAACAAGCATCAGAATTGCAAATCTCATTTTTATTAAGGCCTTACTCTCCTTTCTATGGAAAGGAACAGGCTGTATTCCCCTGACAAAGCAGTACAAGGAATTCTTGGTGTAAATGTAAATCAGGTCAGGACATCTTCACACAGAGAAAAAGATGCTCTCTGTTACATGTAAAGGTATCTTCAGAAAAGCCTTTGATGGGTTTGCTCACTAATATATTTTTTTAATTATTGTTTATTCTAATTTCACTGCATGATGTAAGCTTCATTTACATACTGTTCCTGTTGCTCAGATGTCAAGGAGTTTAACTGGAACCTTCAGACACTAGATCAGAGTTTGCTGATGAAAGCGTGACCCTGTTGTCTAAATCTGTCACCTCTCTGACTTTACCACCGTCATTGAAGCCGCCAGCAATAGTTTGTCTGTAATGAGATTGCTTGGTGGTTTCTTTGTCAAACTTGTTTTTATTGACCCGCCCAACGTGAGGCACTGTCTCTCGCTTACAGGTCAACACGAGGTATTGTGTACCAGTGAATATATCATGACAGAAGAAAATAAACACTGGCGGAGGAGGAAGTTCTGATAACTTTCACAGCCCAGATTGAAAACCAAGCTCTTTGTACTCTCTTTAAGCATTGGCAGCGTGCAATGGGGGTGTGAGCACTGGGCTGTGGGGAGAGCTGTAACCCACCCTTCCAGTATTCTTTCTCATCATGTACCGCTCTCATGATACAGCTCAGACTAATGTACCCATAGACACAGTTCTGTCTGAAATGGAGCTTGGCATAACTCATTATCAACACTTACTATGTTTGGTAATTTTTCTATTGTTTTTAGGTTCCTAAGTTACTTTTATGGTTTTTCTGGTCTTGGCTTTCACGTATTCACAGGGTTGATTCTTCACTGTTTAGAAGCACAGCACTCTCATTTACGAAGCAGGAAACTGCAAGGTTTGTTGACTAACTGATTAAAAATACAAGCTGTCCTGGACCCAACAGTACATCTTTCACAATACAAAATTGAAGCCATAAAAAGCAAAAAGTTTTCCAAATATTGATCCTTGGTGGTGGATGAAAGGTCAGATAATCATATGGCTGGACCACTGGATTGACAACTATGTTGGGTCACTATGAACTTCCTTTTAATAGAAAAGTAAATTTCAGACCTCTTGATAATCCTGCAGACATACTTCATATTTATTTATATATCTCAAGGGAGGGGTCTAGTAATTACTGCAGTATCCAAGGGAACAGTTAGGATTAGAAGAAATTTAAGGAAACTGAAAGAAGATTCCATCATTCTCCAGCACAATGAAAATATGATGAATTTCAAAACTGCTTTAAACCTGAAACTTATTTGGTTTGTATTTGATTATTGAAGATCATATTTGATTAGTGAAGATCAATTCAAGCAGATCATATTTTTTCCATTGATAAATTTTAAGAATAGATTATTACCCTAATTAGATAGATAATTTTAACTGAATTGTGCTCACCCTGGAATGAAAATATTATGATATCATTTGTATGAGCCACAGACTTCTATATCTCTTCTTATCTGTCAAGAAATCTAAAGTCTCTTGGTAAACCAGGAAAATCCCTTTAAAGTTTTTTTTAAATCCAGAAACATGTTAATTTGTTTTTTATACTAAATGCTTCACAACTGATGTGAACTAGAACAGATCATCTGAAGCTCACAAAACTAACAAAATATTGCATGGGTCAGTTAGTGAGGTATAGATAAAACCATTTTTAAGGGCATTTAAAAAACAGTTCCCTATTCATTTACCTGCCAACACATAGGGTTCTGCGTCAGATGTCCCACTCAGTCCTCAAACACAGCAGAGAAATATATGTTGAATGTAGAGAGCTAGTTTCACTGCACACAGAATAGCTAACGTTCCAATATTAATGCATGTGTTTCCAAGGATTTTTTTAACCTGCTTTTCTTGCATGAGTAAGGAATTAAAATATTAAATATTTATCCGTGTGATCTAAATGGAGTGCATCTGCAAACTAGAATTTTTAGAATCATGCATCTTTTTTTTTTTTTTTGCCTTTTAATAAGTTATTTAACTTCTTAGCTCCAAACAACATCACATTTGAGGAAAGGATTTTTGTAACTATTGTCAGGTGTCCCAGTGGGAATCACATTTGTTAGCCTAAAATTGGAAATCTTTCTCCATTAGCGAAGGAAACCTCCATTTTGAGCATATGTTAAAACTACGTTAAAAAAATACCCAGTTTCTTGTAGTTTCTGAGAAAAATGTAGTGTTTCAAAGGGTAGAAATGTTCAGGAGAGTTATGATTTTGATAAGATCTGGACTCAATACTTGAACTATCAAAATGTGGTTTTGGAATCAGGCTAGATGACTCATCTTCACAGCCTGGAAGTGGAGGTACTGAGTCAGCTGTTGGCTGGAAGCACTGTTGACCAGAAAGAGCCAGAGAGGATTTCTCCCTTTAATGCCAAATCCCAAGTACTTAGACACAACCTGAATGACACCCCACAGACAATGGAGGAGCTTCAGTGACAAACTGACATTTCGAGCTACGCAAAATAAACAGAATTGACCATGAAAATTATTAGAGGCAAAAAAGTGTATATATGGGAGTGCAAGAAAATAAAAGGAAGTAGATGTTATTCCCCTTGCTCAGTGTTGCAGAGGAGTCACAACTCATATGGAGGAGTAAGTCTGGGCAACGAGGGTGGCATCCTGTGCAATGATGATACATTTGTGGTTTATGTATAAATAAGGCAGTATCCATATGGTCCAGAACCTCACTTTGGATACTGATCGCTCTTGTAAGCTGCGCAAAAGCATATGTTTGCCTTTGGTGACAAAGGCAAAGGTGAGACAAGAAACTATACCAGTGCGTGGAAAACCCTGAGATGTGTTTGGTCCCAGAAAGGCTTTTAAAAACTGTCTATCAGAGAGGAATACTCAAAGCCACATGTAGCTTAGTGACTTTATAGACACAGATTATTTCCTCTGGCTGCTTTTATGCTGCATTCCATAATCTTTGAACTTGCTATGCTTCCTGTCATCCATCCTTACTTCAAGTTGTTTCTTGTTGTGTTCAGTACCGAATACTGAGCTACTAACCAGTGCCCTCCAGTCCATAAGTGAAGCTCCTGGTAGGTGTTACAATGGAAATTAACACAACAGATGTGCTAATAGCTTTATTTCAAATAAAAAGAAAATTCACTGCTAAAAAGAAATCAATATAAAACATCTTAATTAAGAAATTTGGAACTTTATGTTATATAATGTTTCATTGATAGTTTTAATCTAAAAATTTGAATTTCATGCCTTTATTCCCAACTTCAGCCAGAAGTAGGCTCATTTCTCTCAGTGAACAAAAGGAAGACTTGCAATATAATTAAAGATGCAGAAGTTTCATTCAACTAGTCTGTTTTTATTTCCATGTGGACCAGCAACCTTTTCTTCTCCTATCTCTTACAGCAGAAGTACCGCTGAAAGCATTGATGAATCAACACTTGGGTGGCTTATTCAGTAGCTGTTGACAGGTGGTGGGAAATATAACACACCATAGTTCAGCAGGTGCAGAAAAGTTATAAGGCTGAGAGACAGGAAAATAATCAGAATCTTGCTATTACCTCTGTATCTTGCATGCCCTGTCTAACTTTTCTTTTCTCTTAGTAATAACCTTTATGCACAGAATGAAATACCAGAAAGTGATTTTCTGATTTATATACTCTCCCTTTTGCACAATAGTATGGCATCTGGGGCTTTTTTTGAAATTAATACTTTGATCGATGGACCACTCAGCTTCTCTCAGGTTTCTTGTCTTAATCTGTGGAACAAAAACACAACCAATACCAAAACCACATATGAAAAAATGAATATATGTCCCATATATTTGCCCAGTTACTCCAAAACTAGTAATAAAAATATCACAAAAATACACTGAGAAAAGCTAAATATGTTCACAAAAAATATTAGTTGTATTAATTACACACAGTTCCTGATCTTATGGGGCTGGCCCTTTTACTTTCAAAATTTGTTGACTGAATTGTTCATTCATCTTGAGATGAAGCATTTTGAAGATGTGTCATATAAAGCAAAGTTGAAGAATGTATTAAGAAAAAGTATAAAAAAAAAAAAAAAGGGTATCACTCAGCTTCCCAAAAGAAGTGGAGGGCTTGTGCAACTGCATGATCCAAAAATGTGTCCATTACCTTTATATTTGTTCTGTTGATTAAAAAATATTCACCTCCCTTATGCATAAGAAATTAAATGTTTCCCTGTGGCAGGGGCAACTACAAGACCCATTTTTAACATGGCATTTCTTCATGCCCATTCTTCAGGATTGCACTGACTTTTAGCAATGTGTTGGTATTTTCTTTGGTGGTTCTAGGTTGTACTCATATGACTCATATCAATCCATTGAAGCATTGCCATACTTGGTCTCACCGTCTGTAAAATGAGGGAAATAATACCTATTTTTCTATGTAATCATTTTTATCTCTAGCATGGGGGATCAAGAAACAATTATTTAATAGTAACTTCTGATTATTAAATTTATGAAATATATTTCAATTTATGAAACCACAAGATTGCTAGACACCTGAAACTGAAGCAGATTTTGCTGCAAGTATTAATTCTGCACACAGCATTTTGTTGCAGTACAAGCAGTATGCAGCCATTTCTCAGGCTCAAAGCTGTCTCTCAGGCTTTCTAAATCCTTGTTACGAGTATAGAAACCCCAATCAAATTAAAAAAGAGATGAATCAGGCCTCCCTTTTTTCAGTGTTATTTATTGTGAGTTCTCCCCAAAATTATATCTTGTGAAAAATCCGCAGAAACTTTCTTGCCGCAGAAATGGATGTCAAAATATCGTGCAGATGTGGCAAGAATAGGTCTTTCTTGGATGCATTTACCCTTGCAAAACATTAATTCCGTTGTACAATTTTGCCCATTCCGGGTTTCTGGATTATTTACTGACAACCTGCCCAGTTTCTGAAGCAAGAGGTTTTTTATTTCAAATTTATGACTGTGACAGATTTCCAATGAGAACAATAATCATGGCTCATCTCTTTTTCTCTCCTCCTGCAAAGTTTTTGGAGTGGGAATGCACTGATTTGGTTTTGCTGATTTATGTGCTACTTTGTTCTTTATCTGTTTGCACCTCGCCAGTAAAATAACATCATGCTATCATTTCCAGGGTTCACAGGACCCTGTCAGCACTTAGCAGTCAAAGGTCAACCAACTTCACAACTTATGGTTAAATAGGTTGAAAAATCTCACCTAGTATTAACCCCTAATACATCAAATGAAAAAAAATGGTACTAGCATCACTAATAAAACAACGTTACCATACAGCAGGGTAGTTTTGCTGTAGCACATTTGCAATACAGTTGTTGGGACATTACTGTCCTTGAGATGCTCAGTTCTAGGAGTGGACAATGAAGCTTGTGTTCCTGATTGGCACTGATTTATGTTTTGTTTTGTTCTTTATCTATTTATAAGTATCCAGGAGAGTCATCCACATGTTGTTATCTTTCTTTCATCTCCTGAGCTGTCTGTGACCAGTTCATCTTTCCCTGACGCTATCTCTCTGCCCTGTAAGCCCTTCAGCCTATGTTTCCTACACTCATTTGCAAGTTCACAGAACCCTGGCAATTCTTAACAACTGAGCAACAACAAACTTGCCTGGAAAAGTATAAATAAATCCATCTGATTTCCCTCAGTGAATACTGTTACTGCTGTATAATAGACCTACAAAGACATGGCAAATACTTGGTTGCACTGAAGACAATAATGTCACCAGTGATTTAATTTTCAAGTGTTTGTGCCATTTCTATTCTAAAGCTTCATGGTTCAACCCAGCAGATTTTGTTATGCTGAAAAAGTTATTTAAAATGTAAAATAATATATGTGGAAGTATAGATACTATGTTATCTAGAGTGTCTTTTCCTCTTATTCTGATCACTAAAAGAATTTTGTAGTTTTTAATCTAAAAAGTACATACCTTTCAGTTTTCAGTTTTTACTCCTGCCTTTCCCATCATCTGTCTTTTAAACTGGAAAAACTTGGGAAGGCAAAGAAAGAAAGAAAAGAATGGGAAACAAAGAAAAAAAATTGCTACATATTCATCTAAATAATGAAAAGTTTTTAAAAAATGTTTTAAATAATTATTACCTAAAAAATATTATCAGAAAAACAGGCTAAAAAATAGTAAAAAAAAAGCTCAGGCATTTTCAATGAAAAGTATATTTTGATACAAACATTTAAAACTGTCCAGATCAAAATATCCAGGCTCCATTCAGCTGTCCTGAGAAATATTTTTAGTATCCACTATTGACCGTGGCTTGTCTCTCCCACATGTAGGCACTTTTAACCAGAAGCCTAGAGAGCTGATCTCAGGATGAATAACCATAGGGAGGGAAAGGATCAGTGGGCTGAACAGAAGCCAACCAGCTGACAGCTGACTAGCAGCTTTGAAGTGTTCTCTGAAATCAATAATCTTCGGTTAAGTGACAGTATGTGAACTCAGTGGATAACTCTGCGTGTCTGCAGTGCTGCTGGTAGCTGAAGGTTCTCCGTGTAGACATCCTATGATGATATTCCAGATGATAGGTCACTAGGCCATGATAACTCACCGTGAGCAGAAAGTAGTATTTTTCACAAAGAAAAGAGAAATAAATGAAGAAGAGTTTTCCAACACTAAATTTTCTAATCAGTCCAAGATTAAACATGCCAAAGAAAGCGGCTTTAAGTATTCTTTCTGACAGGTCTCTCACTGCTTAAAAATTACAGAATGAAAATCCCACTAAAGTAACTCACAAGTATAAAGTCATACTTGATCCTTGAAAATGTCTTCATTTCCAGAATGCACTTGGTTCTGAATGACATTTATTTTGTGCTTCCTCACACATGCTGGACTACAATGACCTGTCTTGTAATTTCTGTTTTGATTGTGCTGCCGGTCCTTCCCCTCACTTCCCTATTTGTATGCTTACCAACCTGTGAACAGCAGTATTTGATTTCTAAAGCTTTGGAATATTAAGGATATGCAAAAATGTAGTGAATCTGTCCCTTTGGATTTGCATGCATGGGTTGAGAAGGCCAATAAGCCAATAAGTCATTCTTTAAAACTCCCACAGCATGGGAAATTCATTGGTGACAAACGTCAGCATGATATTAGAGACACATTCAAACTGTTATGAAACTCCCATTCCTCTAAGGACTGTTTGAGAATTCTTAGCATTGCTAATGCTCTGTAGCCTTCATTATCTGCCCAGTCATTCCCTCTATGAAAATCCTTTTGCTGCTGCTCCCTTTTCTTACATAAAATTAAATACAAATACTACAAAATAAAAGCATTACCAGTCAGACTGGCATAGCACAGTTTATCTGTAAGAGGCAGTGGTAGGTATTATAATAATTAAGTCTGTGATACCCTTCACCTTTCATTTCATTTATACACTCATACTTGCGTGACATTTTCAATGAATCAGCAGGGTTATTTTGCCGATGGGATTACGGAATAACTACGTACATATAAGGACTTCTGGGCATCCAAGTCAGCATTGTTAATACCTACATAGAGTAAAACCAATGGTTCGATGCGTTTATATAGGTCTTGATTTTAGCAGCAAAAGCTAAGCAGCTACTCAAGCAGTGTCATTAGTATTTCATACAGACACAGGCCATAACTGAGTTGTCAGTGCTCACTCCTCCTTCCCATCTGAATGAGCAACTTAGGTTTAAATTTTAACACTCGTTATCTCTCCTAGACCTATAAATCCTGTCCTTATTGAAACCTATGCTTATATTTCCTTTGTCCAACAGGTCAAGATTTCAAATGGGGAATTCTGCACTAGTGCAACTATGTCATTACTTGTTGCAGTCAATAGCAATGTACAATGTAGATGAGACTGAAACAAAGACAGGATCAAAAGCAGACACAGAGTGTATTATATTGGAAATGCTGAGAGCAGGTAAAACCTATCTGGTGAGGTAAGTTAATACTACACTGGCAGCAAATATATGCAATCCTCATTAAAAACAAACAAACAAACAAAAAACCCCAACAGAACTCTCATGAAACTGTATTTCCATTACACTTAGAATGCAATCTTAAAGGAGAAAGTCTATGTTTAATATCCATATTAATGAATATTTAGAGCTTGTTGCAGTGATTTGTTTATATCAGAACTTTGGTTGGCAGTAAAATCATAAAAAGCCACTTGATATTCAAGCAAAACCACTTTCTACAGCCTAAATCTACTAACCAAGGAACAAAGCCATACCATGTGCTTTACATAGCTGGCCATGTAGGATGAAGATTCAGTACTTAGACTGATAGCTTGCAAACAATGTGTAGAGCAGATTTGTTTGCATAACAGAATCATTAAACAATTCTCAACGTTGAGTGAATTTACATGAATCAATCTGTTCATAAACAAGATCGTAGCCTTTAGATAATTTTTTTTGTTCACAAACTGACCTCCTCCCTCTGCCCTGTTTATGCAGCTACGCCATTATGCAACTATGTCATTAATTGGTGGCCAAGCACACATATGGTGTGCTTGGTTATGTGCTTGGTTCTCTGAAAAACGGAGGTCATTTTTGCTTGAATATTGTAAAAAATAATAATTAAAAAATAGTAGGAGAATTTTCC
This sequence comes from Arenaria interpres, assembly GCA_013399435.1. Taxonomy (NCBI): domain Eukaryota; kingdom Metazoa; phylum Chordata; class Aves; order Charadriiformes; family Scolopacidae; genus Arenaria; species Arenaria interpres. Next base: position 22,520 of record VXAK01025174.1, read on the forward strand.
ATAAAGTGGGAGGCAGAATCATTAAACCCAACATTCTGTATCTAGACAGGCCTGTAATGCTCATTACAAAGGCCCCTCAGTTGCCTTTTGGACTGCAATCCTTAACCCCTAAGAGGCTCTGGATTTGCAAATAACCCAAGGTATGAAATCATATGCAAATCAGCTTAGAGGCCAGCTAAATGTTTATGTTTACATGTGCACTTTCTATTCTCTATTTCTACCAAGTGAGCAGTGGCAAATGAGAATTTAAGAAGAAAACACATTTTTTTCCAAGGCAGTAAAATCAAATTGCATGCATCATTAAAAAACAGAGAGTTACCATTCGAGAAACACTTTAGTCCATTTCTGGAGGTTTTATCATTATTGCCTACAAGAAGACCAAAGAGCAACTCCCACTTACTGCCAACATCTCTGAAGAATACCTCTATGACCTTTTGGCTCACCCTAGTTTTATGATTTTCATTTTCCTAAGGCTAGTGGTAGCCACATACTTTTTTTCTTACTGTTCTACAATGTTAAGCTGCCAACTACTTTTAGCCAAAATGCATGGATGCAACTACCATATGGTTCTAGATCTCCAGACCTGAAACAGATGTTAGACAAATCCGAGTTATTCCAGACTTAGGTATGACAGTTAATATTTTTTAAAAAGACTGTTGATGACTTCCTAAGCTTTCAGAAAATAGGAAGGTTTTGATACAAATGTGTATATCACTTTGATACGCAAGACTTGCACTGTGGAGCTGTTACCCCTAAACTATTACTGCTATTGTTTATTGAGAAAGGATGATCTCTTATGGAGAAGTCAGTTGCAACATTATTTAGGTAGTTTCCTGATCGGCAGCATACAGAGTTAGAACAAGGTCTATTATACAAGTAAGACAAAGACAATCCTGACTAAGTAATTTATGAAGACTACGTCTGAGGAAATTTGTGGAAATGCTGTGTAGCTGCAATAGATGAAACAGCAAGATCAACAAAACGTTACTGAGTGCTGGGTCCCATGATATGGAAATTATGGGGCCTAACTATGGAACAAAGTATCACAGCCTTATGAAGAGTCCATTGTGCAATGTAACTTCAACACTGGCAGAGGAAATTAAAGTTAGAATGGTACACCAAAATCTGGTGATCAGCAAGGGTTGCAGACAAAGCTCTGATGGAACCACGAGTAAAACAGACCTTAAGTCCGGTACAATAACCCAAGTAACTGTGAAGTGCATTTGTCTCTGTTTCAAGCATACTTAGAATTTGACCTTCCAGACTACAGTAAAAAAAAAAATCTTGTTTTCACCTAGAATCTCTTACACCAGTGTAAGAATTAAATAAATAAATTAATTAAAAAATTACAAATTCATTTAAAGATTTTTTTAAAAAGAGTTGTAGGACACACTTTCCAGGCAGAAGCATGTGCTTTCATTACTAAGAAAACCCTTTTCCATTTTTGCTACCTGAAGAACTGCAGATGATAAAATGGACTTTCCTTAAATGAACTTTCCTTAAATGAAAGCCTGTTTTGTGGCCTAGCAAGAAATATTCTGCTGCTTCCATGGAAGTGAAGTAGTCCAAACATGGCAAAAATCACGATAGTTCACTAAGGAGAAAAAAAAAGAAAATTAAATAATTCACTGCTATCTATTCAATTATAGAAAGCTAATAAAGCTCTTGGTGAATAAACTTACCAAAGAAGTGTAATACTAAATTTAATCAGAAATCTTAATTCCTAAGAAAAATCCCACCTGGGACCACTACACCAAATATCTAACATATTCAACACTGACATTTTAAAAATCCATTTATTTCAAAATCAAAAGAATTGATTGTTATGTGAATAGAAAAGATAGAAAATTATTCACATTGTGAAAACTTCTGTCACAATTCAAAGCAGAAATGCTGCATGTGGTTTGGTTGTACAGTACCCGTTTCAGCCATGAACAGCCGAATACACAGCTTCATCTGTTACAAACCCGTTGTCAGCTCGTTGACGTCAGATCAGGAGTATTGTGGTTCATTTTGCCAAAAGAAATGTCAGCTGTTTGCTGAAGCAAGGAAGTTGATAAAAATTATTTTGGTGGCATTAACAGCAAGGCTGTAAGTGAGCATAGCTTCAGCATCATGCGTTTTTGCAAAACATGGCTTCGATCCACAATAGGACAATCAAGACTGAACTGGAGTATGATTTGACATGTACACAAGGACAAAACAGATGCCTAACAGCTTACATATGGTGCAGAATTCTTTAAAGAAAATCAGAGTGAGGATGTTGTTTGCAACTTTTCAGATTTAGAAACCGAATGTCTTAAATCAATTAGAAAAAAAAAAAAAGCTCTTAGAATATTTTGTGACTGTGATTTAATTTTCCACTTTAAAAAGAAGACAAGTGAAATAGGCATTTGTTCATCTGATAGTGTCACCACTCATACTTTGAGAAGCAGGGAACTAAAACCCTGATAAATCCTTCGTAGTTTATTCTTATGTTCTCTCCCCTATGGTAAAAGATACTTATATGATCCTATAACTCCCACATCTGAAAATGGCACATTTCAGTAATAAATTTAAATTTAGAAAATCTCACAGTATTAAGATGTCAAATCTGTATTTGGCAGCTGGAGAACACTGGCATAATATAAGTTTAAGAGCTTACTTTCAGCCACATAATGATGCCCACAAATGGAGTAAGAACTGAACATAAGTTTCCCTCCTAGTTCTGTTCACTCCACAAGACCAAAGCTACTCTCAAGTCCTTAGCCTTCATATTCTGTATTCTTCAAAATTTTACTGACATGGAAAAGCATTTTCTCAGCTCTACTGTGTAATTTTATACAATCTACATGAGGTATACATGTTGATCCTAGATTTGTTGCAGCAGTCACTCCTCTCCTGTGTGGTAACTGTTGGGGTTCCCCAGCAGTGGGACCGTCTCCCACACCTACACAGCACATTCTATGTGTATGCCTTTTGCATGACCCAAGAACAATTTTTTCCAACTCCAACCTTGACCACAGATATCATTTGAGTCCTGTGCAGTATCAGCCTTCCAGTAATAAAAGACACTTCTGTTTGTGCTTTTGTTTGCTTGGGAGATGTTAATCTCAAAGCTGTGTCACAAACTGGTGGTAGTAAGGTGTTAGGTCATTCTGACTTCTGAAAACCACAGTGAAAAGACCATCAGATAGAGGAGAACCCATGTGAAGTTAAAATAAACTTGGACCAAAGTCACACATTGGGATTGAAAGCTTCAGAAGAGCAAATCAAAAATTACAACAGTGGATGAACAACAACTTTACTAACAGAAAACAGACTTGCTAGGCTTGATTTCAGTTTGGCATTATTGAGCCTCTGTTACTTGGAATAGTCTCTTTTCCTAAACAATCTTTACACTACACCAACTAACAAATCACTTAGTCGTCAATATTGAAAACACTATTTCTTTAAAAGTAATGTGATTTGTGTACATACATCTCACACATATTTTTGTTTGTTTAACTAAATCTCTGTGGCTGAGGACTCTGAACATATGATTTACCTCTGCACTGATCATTGGTTTATTACAATGTAGAGCTGTCTAAAGTGTGATTAATGCAGAACAATCCTGGTAAACCTCCTTTCTGCGCACATCAGGGTAGGCCAAGATTATAACCATTATTACAGGCATGTGAGTGGCCTTTCCCAAGGCACACATCACACTGATGTACATCCCAGCATACTGCAGGGAAAAGTTAATTTATGACATATTTGGAAAATCACTTCAGTTCTTGAACACCAGAAGATGTTTGCCGTCTTACATATGGGGTTTGGGGATTTATTTATAAGAAGTTAGATGGTTTTTCATAGTTCCCAGAATGTGTGAAACTATCAATGAAATGGAAAAAGGAACGGGGTAGACAAGACAATACCTTTAGGTTAGATGCATATTCCAGTTAAAATCAGTGAATAATTTTTTAAGTAACAACTATTGATACTGTGCATTATTTATTTATTACTGACCCCTTTGAAACCATCTTATGCCATGTTAAATTATCTCTCTTTTTCAAAATCATCTAATAAGACATTAAAGGCATCTGGCTGGAAGTAAGAGCATGGAAAAGAGAACAGAACATATTTTATATATATTTCATCCAAAGACCAAGGCTCATTCTCTTTTCAGTGCTTATCAGAAGCACAAAGCATACCCAGCTTTCCTAGGTGTGCTTCCCTGTTAGTTTGATAACAATTGAGCTCCTATGGACTATTTACATTATACATTTATGTTTCTACAAATGCTTTTGGGAAAAGTCTTTACTCTTCCCTTCTGTGGGCAAGCTTTCTGCCATTAATATTATTAAGTTATTCCCCTCAGGAAATTCTCATTTCGTACTACACAATCCATGAGAATGAAGGCAAGCCAGTGCAAAACCAGAGAACACAGTATTAGCATTACCTTTACTCTCAATGGAGGAGGAAAATCCTCAGATCACTTTCTATGATTTAATGTTGTATTTAACTGCTGTCTTTCTAGCTCATTTTTAATGTCATTTGCTCAGCTATCAGGCTTCACCACTTCCTCTGTTCACTTGCATTTAATTTTAAAGAAATGTTCTTTATTTCCCTAAATATTTTAATTTGAAGACTGTTGTTTAAATGAATAGATTTTAGGATCAGCAATTACTGGAACTTTTATTAATGGAGTGTTCTAGTCAAGTGAGAAATTTAACACCTTTCTCCATAAATATCCTAATCATTAATTATTTTCATGGTTGAAAGACCCTGTTGCTTGTTTCTAGTTTGAATCTGCTTTGTCTTGCTTTTATCTGGATTTTGTCAGGTTTTGTCAGATTTTCCTAATTCTGTACATTGCTTTTGTCACCACTGCCTCGAGCTGCCATGTCCCTCTCTTCCAGTCGTATGACACAGTAACTAGTGAATGAAGCTAGTAGCCAGAAGAAGTATAAGTGTCAGTGTGTGACTTACTAATTGGAGATTTCTACATGTTTGCATGAATTTGTGCATGCAATCCATACACATACGCAAGGAAAGCTGCACTCATGTACTCAAAAGTGTCATTGAATGAAAGAGACTGACCTGATGGCAATGCCAGCAGACCCAGTGGTTAGAGAAAGAGACACAAGACCAATGCATGTGGCCTCCGGGACTAAAAACGTACTAGGTGGGAATATTGTTAAAACAAGTACCTTAATGATTGCAAAGAGTGCAAGTACATGAATATCACTTTTTCATTATATAGATATGGAACATGGTATATTCCCAGGAGTCTCTTGGTTTGTTTAGTACTGACACTTGTCTGTATGCATTAGTTTCACACTGGTGGAGCTGTAGTCATTGCTTTGTTATTCTGGAGAGGACATGATGAAAGCTCAATAACATAGAAAACGTAGAACATATTGTCCTAAAATCTCCCTCATTATTAAAACTACAGAGAGATATATAGGAAATCAGAGGCTTAAAACACAGCTGAAAGAACTGAGAGTTGAATTCAACCACCAGTGAATTGCACTCCCACACATGTACAGCCCCAGACAATAGGCTGATTCAAGACAATGAAAGCACAAGAAAAAAGTCACTATTCTCCCTTTTTCTCTCTGCAATGCTAATTCTTTTCCTCAAACCAAATGCCTGAAAAACAGATCCAGTGTTGAAATCCTTTCTTTCATAGTTGATAATATGAAATATACTATGATATCACTTTGATTTCATCTTGACTCTGAACATAAACTTTTTCCTAAGAAACATGTACATAATCAAAATTTGTCTGCTATGTGAATTGGTGTTCTGAAGGTATCACCCTATCAAGACCTAACCTGCTGAGATATGAGAAATACAACTTCCTGATGATACCACTATCTTATATTAACCAATATATAAAAGATCTCTTGTAAAGAAAGAGTGTAACAAGATGCTAGCATTTTTCATGAAAGGATCCTAAAGCCTTTTTATATACAAGATAAAGGAGTCAGCTGTTAGTCTATTATTTTTAAAATCTGATGTACAGAACAGTCCAGCCCAGAGAGTGCTACATTGTCAGCCACAAACAGAAACCAGGTTTGCGATGCAGTCTGATCTTTACCTAGCATTCTTTGGTGTGTGGTGTCCTATGCAAGAGAAAACTTTAGCCATATGCATTCCCTCAATATATCTGCCAAACCTTGATACCTCTAGCTTTTTTCCTTCTTTCTGACTGGCTGAGGTTAATTCCTTCTTCCTTCAACTGCCTGAGAGTGTGGCCAAGCCAGTCATTGAGGTTCCTTTTTGAAGCAATGGGGAGAGAATAGCGCCTCTGGAGGATGGCTCATCTCAGGGCAGCGCATTAGGTGTGTGAAATATTTAGAACAGTTTGCCTTTGGAGATGCTTATCTCTACCCACTGACTAGGAAAGGAGCTTTGCTTTGACGAAGCAGCTCTTTTATCTGACAGAAGTTAGATGAAAGGAATCCCAGACATACGGACCTAATTGGCCTCTCTCTGTGTATTATAATGTGTCACCCTGGCCAGGTCTCGATGGCTCCTTGTGTGAAGTTCACCACAGACACAGAGGTCCCTGTTCTACAAAGCTTGTATTAGGAGATCCCATCATGTATGTGCTGTCATATACATAAAGTGACGTAAGCCGAGCTAGGCAGAATCTTCCTAATTCCTCCTTTGGGAAGCTTAATTTATCATATTTTTTCTTGACTTCCTGACATAAAAGGGGACTCAAGAAAGATGGCAACACCTCTCAAGTGACTAAACCAGGATTGGCTCTTATCTGATGAAGTGGCAGCCTATTCTTCACTTCAGTTTCTCTGTTTAGGCATAAAATATGGGTGCAATTTAGCATCAGGGAAGCAAACAGCTGTAAATTAGAGAACTGAAGGATAAATATGTAAAAAATTATGTATTTTACATATACTCACATGCATGTTTACTTACTGGTTATTATTTTTGAAATTTTCAGTGGGAACAAATTCAGTAATTGTTCAGAGTAATAATGCAAGAATATAATTTTAGTCTAAGAAGTGAAGAATGCCACAGTTTTAGTAGAAAGATAACATTGCATGAGCAATAATAAAAGCAAATGAAAATCAGCTATAAATTGATGCATTGTCATGTTCTGCTCCCTTCCTCGCCCCCTCTCCCCCTCCCCCCAAGAACAGATTCACCATATGGTCTTTTTATAAATATTTCGGAAGTAAAATGACTTCTGGAAAGGATTGGAGTCTGAGATATGCACAGTTATCAGCATTTTAGAAGATCCAATTTGAAACATCTGCTAACTCTTGAAAGAGTTATGTTGAAACAAAAACCAGTCCTTATTTAGGAGCGCTGTACGCTCAGAGTTTTCTATCTTCTCCTCTTTTCTGAAAGGATAGTGGGAAGAGGAGAGAGCTGCACAAATATTTTGCTTCCACCTTTTCTAGGTCGAAGATTTAAAGCTTTATGGTGAGGAAAATCAAGATGACAGATGCAAAGAGACAGTAAATTACTGACACACTCCTCTTCAATCATGCTTTGAAGTGCTAAAGAATTCAGAACCATGAAAGCTTTGTAAGAGGCAAGCTGCAATTTACTAGGCCAGTGGAATGTAAGAGATATATTTTTAAAGCATGTATTTTTTCAAATCTTGGGATTTGGGACAAGGCAAAAAATTTTGAAAACAGTAAAAGTTTTTGACCTCCGCAATGTTTATGTTTTTGGTTATACTGTTGTTATCAGTATGCAGTTACAATCCCTACAACTTACACTTCTTCTAACCTTCCAGACAGACTATAAATATTTAACAGTTCTTGCAAGTTGATTTACATAGTACTTACTGGGTAAATAATACCTCACTTCTGAAAAATGTATGCACATATATAGTGCAGTGTAAATAATTAATCAAATATAATAACAGCAAAATAATAACAGAGAAAATATCATTTTTAGAAGACATACAGTCATCTTTTGATAGATTTTTTGAAACACTTGTCTTTTCCTATCATTATTTCTTTGTCTCTTCCTTCCTTTATCCTTCCTCTGAGTTTATTATTATTATTATCATCGTGACATAAATTTCAATCAGAATGATATTTTTTCTGAAATGTTTTCTATAGGTAGAAAGCAGAGCCAATCAACATATTTGCTGATGTTTCCTGTATCATTCTGAATGATGAATTCTAATACAGACTTAGGTCTTGCAATAGGATCACAAATGGAAACAATTTTCACCCTTTTTTGACTGGCATTGAAGTGAGCATAGATCTTCACCACTTTATGGGTCTGTACAACTTGATCCAATTGGTGAAGCCACTAGTGAATTCTCTAGCAGAGTGGTCTAGCTCTGAATCAAGCATAAAAGTGCAAAATTTATTCTTTACTTTGCCACACAATATTAACACATAAACAGATCTTTGGAAATGTCTGGCGCATTTCCATGTTCCAAGAGCTGTCACATCCCTGTCTCTCCCAGCAGCATCACAGAAATGCCCATCTTTGAGTCCAATGCTTGCAAAGGTGAGAAGTGGTGACTGAGATAATTGTCTGATCTGAAGAAGAATCACACACGTTTTAAGAGATAAGAGGAAAATAAGATAGCCATGAAAGGAAAATAGCCGACAGAAAGGAGAGAGTAACTAGAGGTCTGACAAGGTCAAGGCAATAATCTGCATAAAATACTAACCACCTTCTAAATGAATAGATAAGAGAGACAACTGTGTTGGTCAAATACAAAGAAAGGACATAGTAGCAATCAAGACACTACAAATGGAGTCCAGAGGTAACTTTAGCCTTATTCCTGGGTAAGAGACAAAACAGAGATGTTACACAGCTGCTGCTGGAGAAGAAGACACAGATGTCTAAGTCAACTTAAATATGAATTCAAAATCAAAAATTGGCTCTGCCAATGAACATGACTTTCTCTATATTTTAAGTTATATTTTTTATGATCATTAGTAAATTTTGTACAGTTAGGTAATTCTTTTCTTTTGCTCTTAGAAACTCATTTAGTCTCTCCTATGAAACTCGCTGATAAAATGAATGAAGAAAAATATTTCAAAAATAAGACCACTAACCTACTCAACTTATTAGAACCAACTAAAGAGCTGATAGTAAGTTTTCCAAAGAAAATTTCCAGAAATGTGTAAAATCCAAAGGTGATTTCCTCCTTTGATTCACCTCAGGGAACTGACCTCATCTAAGTCAAGAGTTCATGGCCTGGATGGGCATATTCTTTGCTGGGTGAAAAACTGGCTGTATGGTCAGGCTCTAAGAGTTTTGGTGAATGTATTTAAAGCCAGTGGACACAAGTGGTGTTCCCCAGCACTCAGTATTAGAGTTGGTTCTATTTAATATCTTTATCAATGACCCGGACAAGGGGATCTAGCACACCCTCAGTAAGTTTGCAGATGACACCAAGTTAGGTGGTAGTGTTAATTTGCTTGAGGGCGGCAAAGCTCAACAGAAGGGTCTGGACAGGCTGGATTGATGTGCCGAGGCCAATGGGATGAGTTTCAACAAGGCCAAGTGCCTAGTCCTGTGCATGGGTCACAACAACCCCATGCAGTGCTACAGGCTTGGGGAAGAGTGGCTGGAAAGCTGCCTGGCAGAAAAGTACCTGGGAGCATTGGTTGACTGTGAGCTGAACATGAGCCAGCAGTGTGCCCAGGTGGCCAAGAAGACCAACAGCATCCTGGCTTGTATCAGAAACGGTGTGGTGAGCAGGAAGAGGAAAGTGATTGCCTGTACTGGGCACTAGTGAGGCTGCACCACAAATACTCTGTCCAGTTTTGAGCCCCTCACTCCAGGAGAGACATTGAAGTGCTGCAGCATGTCCAGAGAAGGGCAACAAAGCCAGTGAGGGGTCTGGAGAACAAGTCTTATGAGGAGCAGATGAGGGAGCTGGGATTGTTTAGCCCGGAGAAAAAGGAGGCTGCGGGGAGACCTTATTGGTCTTTACAACTACCTGAAAGGAGGTTGTAGAGGGGTGGGGGTCGGCCTCTTCTCCCAAGTAACAAACGATAGGACAAGAGGAAATGACCTCAAGTTGCATGAGGAGAAGTTTAGGTTAGATATTAGGAAAAATTTCTTCACTGAAAGGCTTATTAAGAATTGGAACAGGCTGCCCAGGGAAATGGTTGAATCCCCATCCCTGGAGGTATGTGCAAGATGTGTAGATGTGGTGCTGAGGAACATGGTCTAGTGGTAATTTGGCTGTGCTAGGTTAACGGTTGGGCTTGATAATCTTAAAGGTCTCTTCCAACCAAAACAATTCTGTGAGTCTAAGTTTCACAACATCATCTTGAAGAGGTGCTTCAAATCCTGTGTCATTCTTGGGCAGTTCTGCCACTTCATTATTTTCTTTTTTCATGAAAAATAATCAAGACCCCTTTTCTTTCCTTTTTTCCTTTTTTTTTTCCTTCTGCTTTTCATCTGGTGCAAAACAGAATTTGAGAAATCACATAAGATTGCCTTTGTGAACTTGATATATTCCTTTCTGTCTGAGTATTATGGTATTCCTAATAATGACCATGCGAAAGTCAGAACCTCACGGTTACCTCACTTGGAAGGTGATATCTTCAAGGCAAGAGAGAGATCTATTTGGGATTGTATCATGATTCACAACTGCCCTAATATCTCAGTTCATGTCCCTGCATAATTCTTCACAATAGTGCATCTATTCTTTAAAGAATATCCTCTAACAGTTGATGAAATCTTGCAATTTTTTTGTATTGTAACAGAGCTAGAACAACACTCAGAATATAGGTGATTTGAACCCACAGTTTGCTGTCAGTGTTAAAACTCTTCTTCCCTGAGGAGATACTATGGCCACAGATGAGCTTTCTATCACTTTCATTGAAAAATATATTCATAATGGAGCAATGTGCTGAGTCTGACATAGACCCAGAAAATTTCCAGTTACAGAAACTTTTCTGTGGAGAGGTATTGGACAGCAGAGATCTTAGACACTAGTGCTCTACTAGTAAATTAAAACATGGCAGGTAACATTCCCAGACACTAATATTCAATAATCCAAACTAGTAGTAAATTGTTCAGACAATCCCTGTTTTGATTTAGGTCAATTAGAAATCTCTCAAAAAACTCCCGTGCATGGTTAAGGACTTAGCACGAGGACATTTTCAGGAGATGATAATGGTGTAGACAAGTACAATTCTTTGACAGCTGGATGCAGGGTCAGAGGATAAACCCATCTACCTTTAATTTACATATTGGTGCAATCAGTAAGCACATCCCAGAAATGCATGAAGTTATTTCCAGGATTTCATAGGCAGCACAGAAACATGTGCATCATATTTGCAAGCTTACTCAAAAATCTTAAAGAGTTTGTTTGTTCGATTGCTGATTTGTTTGCTTGTTTTTTAAAGAAAGAATAATTTGGTGTAATCATATGCCTCCTGGAGCTGATGACATAGGCATAGGTTTATAAACTCTATAATCTCATCTTTTTGGGTGTCCAGTCTCAAAAAAACCGAGACACATCCATGCCCAAATTTTGTGCTTACAATTTCTCTCCATGATATGTCTAACTAACTAAAAAGGCAATGCTCATTATCTGTAGTACCAGTGGAAGGGAAGAAGAAAATATATTTACAGTTAAAAATCAAAAGGGAGTTATGAAATGTCATTGCATTATGATGTCTTACAGCAATACCTGTATTCCACTATAAAGTGCTAAAGGCCAAGCCTAAATAATTTCATTATATGGTTAGTGAATCTGAATATTTCTGCTTGGAGGAAGTAAATCATATGGACACAGTCATAATCTAAAGTCACCCGTTGGTATCTGGATTTGTATCAACCCCCTTTTCCCTATTTTTCATAATGTTTTTCTCTACATTGTTGCTATATGAAAGATCTAAACAAACAATAAGGAAACCAAGCAATAGTTGTAACTATCTATGTACATGGAACTGTAATATGAACAACTTGATGACAGCTGGAAAAATGCTTTCCCATTGTTTTGTTTTTCATTTCAAGTAACACGGGACTTCTGCTCTTTAAAAAGAAACATAGAAATCTGGCACAGAGAGCTATTGTCATGGATGCCTCCTTCTAATCAGTGGTTTAAAGTATATGTACTAGTTTTTTTCTGTTTTAATGAATGATTTTCCCAAACACTACCTTATATGCTATGCTTCAGCTATGTTTCTTTAAAACATTTAATTGCAAATGATTACGGAGACAGTGAAACATTCCCATAGTGTTAAAAACCTCACCGTAGTTGATCAAGTTTTTCAAAAGGTCCCATACCGACATTTAAGAGAAAAAAGCTTAAGAACCATAGACACTCTGACTTTGTGGTGTTTTCACACCTGTAACGTTCTGACATGTTAGAAAAGTATTACAAAATAAAAGACGTTCAACTTGATTATAGCCTGAATTGAGCTCTTCTGAGCAGCACAAGCGTCATCCCTGTGCTTCCTGAGTGAAATCCCAGCATTTCTGAACTCAGCTTTCAGACAAGAATTTTGTCTTTGTTTTCAACAGAGCTTGGACTTCAGTCACTCATTTTTTACTCCCTGTAAAAAAAAGTGAAATATTATGTTGATGAGGGAGAAAAAATTATCTTTCTTATCAAGGCATGAAAAATTATCTCCCTTCACAGGAGAGAGTTATTGCAGGGTAGTGAACAAACCCAGTGTAGAGGGTCCCAGCATGGTTTTGTAAGAGGTCCCATAAGAATGGTAATGTAGCCCTGCGCTGAATTTCATGTTTCAGATGAGCTATGCTGCAAATCCCAATGGGAAGGACCTCAATTACAAGGTCACGCTGCAAAGCTGAGCCACCAAAAATGGTGCCAAACTCCATTGCTCCCTCCCAATCTTTAGAAATCAGAAAGGAAGCAGAATTGTGCCTGATGTTCCAAAGATCATGGTCTGGACCGATAACTGAATGAATTTATAACACATTAAAATATTCTCAGTGAGCTGCTTTAATTCAGCTTGTATATTCCACTTGAGTTCCAGAATTTTAAAAAAGTAAAGATGATTTACCACCAAGAGAGCAAAGACAATTCAAGAAAAAAGGTATACAAATTTAGCCATGGTAAATAAACAAATTACTGGGCTTTCAGTTGCTAATCAGTTTAACTGCACTTTTCTAATTCATTTGGCTGGATCAGCTCCGGGGAATTACCAAACAAAGACAGAGAGAGGAAAATGTTATTTCACAGAGTGCCTTGTGATGTACCTAATAAATCCAATACTGGAGCCTGGCTGTTCACTGATGACAACAGACCATGTCTTCGATGTCATGACCCCTGGTGGGCTAAGGGGCATGACTCTCAAAGGGTTAATCTTTTCCACCTGTTATTGACCACAGAGCAAGCTTTCCTGGCAGGTCTCCTACCAGGAGAATGCGGCCCCTGACCTTTGCAGGAGTGGGATGTTGCAGTAAAGGCATTCCCCAACAAGCACTGCAATCTGGCACACTCACCCCAACTGTCTAGTGGTTGAATCCAGTAGTAAAGCAAGATGTGAATAACCAGCAAATCATGAATTTGAAAGACAAGAGTGAAGATGGGGTACAACCCACCAAAAAATCTGTCATCTCTCTGTGAGGGTCACAATAAGCTGCATATGCTATGTCGCTAGTTTGAGCTTTTCTTGGTGGAAATAGTAGAATCAACCCAAGCTGAAACAACAGAAATAGCTACTAGAAAAATCAAGAATATTGAAATTGAAATGCAATTTCAGCCAAAACCAAGCAGTTAAAAGCCAAAGGCTTGCTCTTCTGAGTCAATGCAACTGTTCTGATCTATTAGGTACAAGCACATGTAAAAAGCAAAGGCATAAGAACATTCTCACAAAGTTAGCCTCTATAAATATAGAGAACATTTTCTGAAGATTCAAGATCTCTTCAGGAAACCCAAAGTCTTTTTCTTTTTTGTGACTAGTTTGGTATCTGGGTCATGCCCACCTAGGAAGGGGGCTCCTGAGACATCAAAAATATTTTACCTATAAAGTAACTGATGCAGGAGCATCTCTGACATGTGCCAATTTTTTTTGCCGATGTCCTGTACTACTTTGATACCCAACTATGTTGCCTGTATGTGCTTTTCTCTACCTGTGAAAAAGTTTTGTCTAGTTTTCTTGTTGATCACAAAAAGATTAGTAGAAAAAAAATATTATGTAGAGGTTCTTTCACCAAACTGCTTACCTAGAGAAAGGTTGGACAAGTACTTAAGGCATAAGCCTAGGACTTCATAGGTCTTCCAGGCCCCGCTGTGCCAAGTAGCTTGCAAGTGACCTTGATCAACACCCTCTAACTACAGCTTTAAAAGTACTTTAGTGTTTTAATGCCTAGTCTATGCAGGCAAGTATCTATAAGACTATCTTGTAGATAAGGCAAATATCAGGTACATTCACCAGTTCAAATTTAAAAGCAGTGTAGACATGTACCTCCAACAGCTCCTAGCCTTATTTGTCTTTTAATATAAACAAAGATATCCTGCTTCCACATATGAAATGTTTCATAGGAGCATGAATGGCTCTCTACTTTATCACCTATAAATCAGAATTTGGGGCCTGTCTGTGTGGAGACTTTTCTGATAATCTCCGAACCCATAGTTTATTTATATCTACCAAAAATTCCAAAGTGGCTGCCCACAAAGATTTTTAACATGATGTTGATCAGAGTGACCCTAAAATAAGTTTCTGTGACAGCGTTTAAAGACCACCAGAGTACACGGTGACCAAGGATTCCCAATACATACTATACACAGCTCTTGCAAAGAAAGGGCATTTGATTTATGAAAACAAGGCTTTTCTGCATCATTTTTATACTAAATTTCAGGAATGGCTGTGAAATATAGAAATTCTGCCTTGCATTAAAAAAAAAGGAAGAATGTTTCTATATGTTTCATTTCAAAACCTTGTAAAATTTTACATTCAAAGCAGAAAAATATACTATTATGCCTTAAAAAGTGAAACTTTTGTTCCAAAGAATACTTAGAACATATATTTATAATGGATATTCTCTCACACATTCATACACACACAAAATCTGTAAGTTCCAGCTCAGGTTTTTGGGAAATGCGTGTTAACCTGGGATGGGGAAGTGTGAATTCAGGACACCCATGATAGCAAATACAAGACATGGATCAGTTGCTAGCTTCACACTCAAGTTTGCAGATAATTAGCAGTTTGGAATGAAAGGATGAAACTTTCCCCTAGAGGCTTCTGGATTATATAGATTTACAACATATGGATCTCCTTTCAGTCCAATGGCTTTGAAATGTGCAGAAAGTATGCATGTGAGATGAAAAAGCAAAGTGTTAAGTAAAATGATCTTGTTTTCATGCTAAAAATCTGCTATACAGGCAAATATGTATTTTATTAGTATTTTACTATATACAGCTTCCAAATTGCATTATAATATTAAAAATTACATTATGATTGCTTCCTTTTTAAAAAAAAACACAACCAATTTGAGGCTAATTTGATCTCATGTCAGCCTTCTGACATATTCTAATTCCACATCCTTTCATATATTGCAGAGAATAAACAGAATTCACTGCAAATCCCCTCTGCAGTAGTGTATCTTTTCTTTTACTTATCTGACAATAAGACTTTATGCATGACATTTTGTATAATCTTGTTGCCGATAGGAAACATTTTATTGTTACTACTACTGTTACTGTTATTGTATCATTCAGATAATGTGATGTGAGATATATTAAACAAGGTTCTGAAAACAAAAAGCTAGTTCTAAAACTGTGTTCTGAGCCCAGCTAGAGGTAATTTTGTTCCCCACCAACTCAGTTCAGAGCCACTCCAAGAATACTGATTTCGGGTATGCATTGAGATACGCTGCAGCTTGTGGGCTACTGGGTTTGTCCCCTCTTTTCTGCCACCAGCAGCCAACATTCATACAGGGTGACAAGGATACAAAATGAATCTTTCGTCTTTTTAATCTTGTGTTCTGTTTTCTTGCCTTATAGTGCTGGATGAGAACATCATATCAACAATTGCTTGTATAATTTTTCTGCTCTGAATTGTCAGTTAATATCTCATAAAAACAGAGTGTACCTAGACACTGTCACCTTTTCTCCTCAGTCTCACTGATCTTTGTTAGCACATAGCGTACTTCTAAGAGAAAGACACATCAAAAGCTGACATAAAAAGGGTGCTTCAAAACACCATGAACAATAGAAAACTATAACACATTTTACTGTGGAGAATACAACAATACGGGCTGTGTCTCATGTCCAAGTCTTTTATAATGTGAATGGTCTGTTGGTGAAATCTGTTACCTATCAAAATCACAGGTAAACTGGTTGACTTTTTTGTGCCTGACCTAATGAATCCCTTGTCTTGCTTGGTGTTCTAACATCTATTGCAATGCTGAGAAAGGACAAAAATAGAGCAAGTTTATTATTCATAACAATAAAAATTAAAATATTAAATATTAATACAAAGTTGAACACTGACGTAAAGTGGAATGGTAGGACAGGAAGAAGTGAGCAGCTGGCTAGTCTTATCTACTGCGTGTGATCAGGAGTGTTCAAACACTGTATCATGGTACTCATAGAATAGGACATGGATCTTTTATGTACCTACCATATATGTAAAATACTGTGTCGTAAAAATACTTCTGAAATCTGTACAGACAAGTTTCCCCATTGTGTTCAGCTACGCTTGATTTTCTTAACCTAACATCACAGTATTGCTCTTTCTCCATTCCCTGCTTAAATCCTTTCAGCCCCTTGTCTGAGCCACATCCCAGTAATTGCCACTGTGTCAAGCTTTCCTCGCCAGTTGCCAAAACATTACCAATGTTTTGTTACCACAAGTAGATATGGACTATTTTGGCAGAATGACAAGACTGCAGCAAGACTGCTTCTGCATCCTGTTCCAGTGGAGTGAGATTTCAAAAAACTGAAATTTAAAATGTCAAGTAAAAAACTGAAAATAAATAGGTATGTCTATAAGTATATGCTTGGAAAAACTACAGTGCTAATTGATGAGAATTGTAACTTGAACATCTCATTCCCTTAATCTCCAAAATGATGGCCAGATTCAAAGCACGGTCTTTATTGACACCAGTGCAAGCAGGTTTGGTGAGACACCTAGTGTATTTATTCTTGTTACTTTGATCCAGACTATGAAACTCAGAAAGTTTTCAGTGGAGAACAGTTTTTTTCCTGAGCAGCTTTTACCCTGATTTTCAGTGTCCATATAACCAAAGAGGTGTCTTGCCTTTCTGCAGTATTGATCTTCATGGTATGTTTGATATATCAACAACATGGACAGAGTGAAAGTTCTATGGATAACATCCACAGAAAGGCTCGAGACACCAATAGAGTTTCTGCCTATGAAAGACAAGATCACAGACTTAAACAGATTTAAGGAATATATTTTTTTTCTATCCTTTTTAGTTTTTCACTAACTTCTGCATGAAGACCTACAGAAGAATACTACAAATGAAGCCACACTGAGAATTAAAATGTGTTGATAGTTTGGTGAGGTAGAAAAAGTAATGTTCCTTATCTGAGCTAAAATAGTATCAGGGTGTTGGTATGGCTGCAGGAGGAAAGAAAATATTGACCATATGCTCAGTAGAAACAAAACAAGCAAACAAAAAAAACACAACCTAAACTAAATATAACTCAGAAATCTTACAAATCAACAAATTAGTTGGAGAAACTTTGAGATATTTATAGCAAGAGTATTTCTTTCTAGTAGTTCAGAATACTTTTCAGCTGCAGAATGAGCAACATTGCAGTGTCTGTATGAAAATAATCTAACATATATCTGGGATTATTTGCAACAAAGCTGTAGGTAGTTCAATAAAATGAAGACAGACTTTGTGAACACAATGTACACTGGGGCTTCTTAGGTATGAAATGTCACAGCTACCTGTGGCAGTTCAAAGCTTTCTGAACAGAAAAAGCCAAATGCTGCTGACTTCTATCAGTTTCTCAGATTATGATAGATTTTATAAGTGCTATCAACTAAATCTGAGTCTACATCTAGTTATTCAATATTTATTAAAGCTGCAGGCTGATCCTATCACCCTTGTTTGGGTGAGTAATCCTAATTCCTCTAAGAACTTTTATTGACATCTTTTAATAGGATTTGTAAAGTAAACCCCAGAGCCTGGTAAGAAGACTGACTATATGATTACCTAGAAAGGAAGAGTTAAAAACATTATCTACACTAGACCTGTGTGTCTTTCTGCTTTCTTTGCAATGGATAATGAAGATGTAAATATGTTCTTTTCTTAAGGAATTATTTGTTTGCCTCACAACGCGTAGAACATGGGTTTATAGAAACTGTTCGGAAAATCAGTGAAACAGACAGAACAGACAACAGAACCAAACCAGTTCTTGCACATATTTCAGTCTAGATCTACCAAATGTTTTTCATAATGTCTTACCATGCGCTACTGTACTACAATTTCCCAGGTCATCATCCATCTTCATATTACATTCCTAAAGTGGAGACAGACCAGGTTCTCATCACAGATCAGGGAAGATAAAGGCTTAAAGGAGAAGATGTCTTTAATAAAATCCATTCTTTAAAGAACTCCCTCCTCATGTATAATTTCAATGAAAACAAAAGCAGATTAATTACATTTGAAGTACGACACAAGAATATTTAAGATTTCTAAATAGAAAAAAAAAAAGATGTATATTTTGTTTCTTAGAGCAAATTCCATATCTATTAGATGGACTAGGTATTTATTACATACCTACAGATCAGTTTTCAAAAATGTGGTAGACATAGTCTATTCCAAGGTTCTCCACCATGTGGGACTTATATCTAAGATCCCACGCTTCCAAAGCTGTCTGTTTGCTATGCATTGGAAACGAAAGAAATTTAGCATGTCAATCCTGCTTAAATTTAGAAGTATCTCAAATCATCCTCCTGAATTCAATTTTTAATCTCTCTGTTCTTCCATTCCCTGTCAAAAGTAAAGCTAATACTATCCCTATCTTCTATCCACATACAAATCTTCAAAGGAGGAAAATCTTTTTTGCATCTCACAGCTCATCTGGGACCTCTAGATATGATCAAAACATTAATATCACAGGATGAGCTTTTAACAGCTTCCTTATATCCCCATAAAATCATTCCCCTCATTTTCTAAGATCTTCTTTCAGCACCAAAACATATAAAAAGTAGAAGAAATTAATCAGTTAAGCAACCTGATACTACGCTACAGTATGGGGCATTCAAAACAAAGTATTTCAAAAAAAGAAAAAGAAGAAAACATCAAGCCTGTCACCCGTTTTTCAATGTTGATTTTACATTTAAACACAAGGACAGAGAAAATGACCACTTTGTATGTATTCTTATCTACAAAATGCTTCGTAAAAACATTACTGTCTTCTGTAAACAAGGTAAATGAAATATATTAACAATGTAATTGAGACAAAATAAGAGTGCACAACAGCTTTCTAATTAATGAAACATGAAACTCTAGAGCATTAGTAGCTGATTCAATTACAAAATATTAGCTGCTCTGGAAGGGAGTCATGAACAGCAAGGTCATGGCACAAACCTCCTTACAGATGTTAGATTGGTTGACACCTGCAAACCATTTGGAAGCATGTATTTATTTGAATATCTTTTTGTGCTACCAGTTTTTCTGTTTTCTTTCATGCTAAAGCTTTGCTCACATGGGACCAAAACAACAGAAGAAAATCAGTGCAATTTTTTTGCTGCGTACAGGTCTAATTAATATAATCAAATTATATTTTATTTTAATTTTATTTTCTGGCCTCAACAGACAAGTCAATAAATAGCCCCCAAAACATTAGCAATGGGTTTATTCTCCAGTCCGATTCTCATTCAAGTTCAACAAAAGAACTTTCTCTAGAGTCTATCACATTTCAAGTTTATACTACAGCATGGCATGTAAAATACTGGTAAGTCCTTGAAAAATTCATTATTTGTCTACATCCATGCCAGCCTCCTGTCCATATATTCATTTACATGTTGATGTGATTTCAGAAACTCTTCCTCAGAGGCAGGAACACTGAATAGAGACATGGATGACAAGGTCTCTTCAAAAGAATGGCATCACAGGAGCCCTCAGATTTCCATGATTCCTAGGTAGGAATTGATCACTAGTTCAAAACGCTGAAATGTTCAGGAACATATTTATGGGATTTATTCACTTGCCAGCAGAATAGCTGAAGATGGACAGATAGAAGATGCTCACAGCAAACAAAAAAAAGTAATTTTTCGTGCCCCCATTTACACATTATAAAGGATCCTGGTTTTATAGGAGGGAGCTACATTATTTAGGGCTCCCAGAAATGGAGCACTAAAATCTGTAAATAAATCTTAAAAATCATTAGTTAATCAAAATTGCCAGTTGAACAGTTGTCCACTTTCTGTCCATGGGTTCCAGAGACTTTTGTAACTGTAAATGAACAAAATTTCCAATGGTCTTACAACATTCATGATAAATATGAATTCTTGGCTATCGTAAAGGCAATGCTTCAGAAACAACACCTGCATAGGAACACCAGTTTTCACAGCCTAGGTTTGATCTACCATATCTGCATGCTGACATAATAAAAAACCTAAAAAATGTCAGTGGGATAAAGGTAGTGAGGGAGGACAGACCATTGCAGTGCTAGGACCAGATAGGTAAGGTGATAACATATGGCTTCAGAGGTACACATTTTCCTAGAAGTAGGATACTGCATAGCACTGAGGATGGAGGAAGAGAGAGAAATTATGGGGAGCAAGGAAGGAGTCAAGGTGCAGAATGCCTGGGCAGTTCAGAGAAGTACACAAGGCTGATATAGCAGACATACTAATGCTACCAGCATACTAGCTCATAATGAGTCTGGTTTCAAATATGCTTGAGATTGTACTGCTCTGATATTGGTCCATCACTGGTCTCCAGTGTACCTAGTTATATCTGCCCAGACCAGACCATCCACCTGAAATTATAGGTAATTATTTTTAATAGATGTTGAAGTCCCAAAAAACAAATGATTGTAATGAATAGTGAAGAGTGGTAGACTGTTTCAAGTCATCTCAAATGATACTAAAGTTCTTTTGTACTTTGGATTAGAGCATTAGATTACAGGGTTTGGCTATCCAGGGTAAGCAGTCATACCAGGGCAATTCTAGAAGCAGGATTCCTCTCTGAGGGGTTTCTAGCCTGCTCTGACACTGCTCTGACACTATTCCGGCACCAGACCTGGGTCTCTTGCAGTTGCTTTCAGCTCTGTGCTGTGTTTGCTTGTGTCATGTTAGAATCATAGGATCATAGAGTTACCTATTGGAAGGGACCTTTCAGATCATCTAGTCCAACCATCAACCCAACACTGACAGAAGCCATCACTAAAGTATTGCCATGCCCAAACTCTCCGTTTGCCTTACTTAAGTTCTTCTATTTTGTCTCTTATGACAGACTTTGGTACAAGGTTTTAAATCTGGTTTTCCCACCTTCTATTTTATGTCTTACCGACTGAAAGATAAAATCAAGCCTTCTCTTTTTTTTTTTCTGTACGTAAGTAACTATATGTACTTATCAGAGTCTCCTCTTTGTGGCCATAATGTCAAGTTTCCCAGTTCATCAGCAGGAAATCTGTTTGAAGACAAAATAAGCATGACACTGTGGTACTTGCTGCCATCAGAATACTTCCGTTCACCATGCCAGCTGGATTACTCTGGCAAAGCAGTGCAAACACAAAGGAAGCAAAATCAAGCCTGGCAGTCGGTGTAGCCAGCCAGCAAAGAACTGAAGCTCCAAAGCAGAATCTGTAGCTCACTGCAGTCAGCTGCTAAGACACTAATACAAAACATTATTAATCCTAGTGCCCTAAACTGAGCAATGACAGTGGCTGCTGCATATGGATTTATTTATCATGTATGGATAAATAAATATCAATAAATGGAAATCAAAATACTTCAAGTTAACACAGAACACTATACTATCTACTCAGGAAATGCTAGTATTGTTAGTTGTCATGACAGTGTTGGATCTGGGCTATAATTTCACTTTTCCAGAATTTACAAAGAAGTTGTAAGCTTGTTCACAGGCAGAAAATGCCCAAATGAAAAAAAGCTTAACTTTCAGTCTGTGCTGAGCTTATCTGATATGACATCATCTTTTCCTAGTTAAAATATTGTGTGCTAACATTTGCAAATTCTGAAATGTGTGTTACCATGACTGCAGCAAACATTCTATTTTTAGATTTTGTTTATCTCTCATCTCAAAATATAGTATGGCAATTAATAGCAGCAGTCAGTATCCTTCTCTAGTATAGAAATTCAGCTATATTTTCAAAGAATTGCAGTCCACTCAGATGCATAAAAGTGGATTTGGACACTTGATGAAATTTTATGCCAAGGAAAACCTTTTAACATGAAACTAATTTTCTGCACTATTTATTAACAAGACACAGATTTTAGAGTTAAAATTAATAGGTGCTATTAACATTCCATTTGTAAGTATCTTATTATGCAATGATAAATGTTTTAATCTGTTACCTAGGCAATAAAACCGGGTTTAACTAAATATACTTAAAAGTCTACATTTAATAAAGAATCATGATTTTGATATTCCTCTCCACTTTAGACATACAGACATGAATGCCCACATGCACATAAACGCTCCACCACAGAAGTTACTGCAGCCATCACAATTCACATCATGAAAATGAAGACAAATCTTCATTTCAGAAGAAGTTCAGAGAGAGCTTTGCTATCCATTCTAATATTCTACTGTAATCCTTAGTAATATCAAAGCACAGCAATTCAAAAATCACAGCAAAAATTTCACAGAATTTATGTGGAAGCAGGTAATTATGTATTTTGAATGTAGATACTGACTGTGATATAGTACTCACAAGCTTATTTCCGTTATAGGTCAGACTAAAGTTAGTCAGATAGCATATTTAGGGTTTAATTTACCATTTTGATAGAAATCCAAAACTTTATCCTGTAAGAATCTCAGAAAACACCAAAACAACCACAGAATTTAAATACTGAAACCAGTTTGGATTTTCACGGTCTCCTGCTTTTGTGATGGTGAAACATCGTCTTTTGAAAATGTCATTTTCTACACCATAATCTTCCTTGTGCTGAGTCAGAAAATGACAGATATCAAGTTTCTCTGTATAGATAATTTTCTTCTGATTTGTGTAAACTTACACATATAATTGAATGTCTGCTTCAAGATGAACCTATACTAACAGTTTACTTTAAGTAAGGCATGTACATTTGACATGAACCCCTTGGTTGTCCTCTTGTACGTTACTTTAGTTCACTTCACGGAGCAGTTTCAGAGCACATGAACAGGTATCATTTCAGTTGAAACTAAACCAGAAGATGCACTACAGTGGTGCAGTTCCACTTAGCAATGAACATTAGGTCCACAGAACCAAACTAGAGCTAATACAACCTACTCTCCTTTGTAAAGCATACATTGGGACCTTGGTATCAACTGTTTTGCTGTAAAATCTTTCTCCTATTGGACTAAAATACTTGATAGGGTAGATGTATCCTGTGAACATTAGACTGTGTGCATGTGCATACAGAGTGAAACACACATGAAAACACACACAAAATTATTTTAAGTCTCACTATTCAGATGGAAAATAAACTATACCAAAGTGTGGAATTATTTACTTAGGACATCTCAGTCCCTCTACTTTGGGGATGATGATTATGATATATGCTTGAATTATATGTTTACATTCTTTCTCCATGGGACCCCTACCTCATTACACATGATAAATGACGATTGTTTGCAGATGAGATCTACTCAATATTTCATTTTATTCTCTGTCCTCAGTGTATGATTGCACATTAATTTACTGTACATTATTCAAATCCCACTCTGAAGACAGATATATTATCTATTAAACTTTCTTACAGCACTCATCACCATAGGTTATACCTATTCTAGTAAATAAGATGGGCCAGGGCCTCTTTTCTGACCCTGGGAGCAAGCAGAACAGGACAACTTGCATCCAGGCAGCTAAACGTTCTTCTGTGTGGAACAGGATCACCCCATACATACCGTGTCTTGGAAACAGTCCCTTGTCTACACCACCTTGCAACCACGTGCAGCCTTCACTATCCTGCAAGCATCTCTTGGGCACTTGCAACAAGATCTATGTGTCTCAGCCACAGTTATGAAAATGAGCACACTAACCATGAAATGAAAGAATTGCTGGTGTGTTAACATGCAAGTATGTGTCTTGATCTTGTTTTATTTGCTTGTATAAATGGAGACAGTTACTGCACATACTCTAGCTTGTGTTCCCAGAACCCAGTGAGCTGAAGGAGGGCTCATACTGATTTTATTTATGTAAGCATTAGACACAGAAATGTTAATGTCCACATTTTCCAGCAATTTTGAATTCCCAGTATGATATATCAAGTATCAGAGCTTTCAGATATTTTTCAAAAAAGCTTAAAAATAGTGATATTGTGTCAGCCCAAAAGTCTCTTTTGTGTAATAGCTTGTTCAATGTAATAATTTGTACAATGGTCAATAATATACATTTGGAGAAAGAGTACAACAAAGAAGGTAACTATAGAGCAAATTCTCCAACAGGGAAGACAATATTCGAAATACAGATGCACTCTCAGATTCAGTTTGTGATACAGCAGTATTTTTTTTATTTATTGTTTTTCTCCCATTTCCTCTTCTGTCTTTTGACCATCACATGCAGGACTATTTTAGTGTGTGACACCACACGGAACCTGCAAGAGCTGCCACAGGAGATAAGGCATGAATCCTTTCTCTGATTTGTCAAAGTCCTCCATGAAAATATTACAGAACAGTAGACCTTTCCAAAAAAATTTCCAAGAGCTCAAGAAAGCAATACTAATGACAAAAGGGCCAGAGATAAACACATATTAATTTGTCTAAGCACCAGTAGGGTATAAATGTAGAGGAGGAAATAAAGTGTTATCAAACATCTGAGCTTTACAAAGGTTCTCATTCAAAATTCCCGATGGGATACTGGCAAGCAGGGAAATTGGTTTAATAAAACTGTCATACACTATTGGAGGCTTAAATGGTAATATTTTTTCTTCTTTAACTGAAGAGATCAAATACTTGAAGAATTCAGAAATAATGCTAAATCTCTAAATTTTACATACAAGGTTTCTGTCCTGTATGCTTCCAAAGTATACAAAGAATAAGTGCCACTATTCTCAGTTAAATCAAGGTCAGGTCTGGGCTTCCATGTGGATAAAGCACTAAGTGTCATACCAAGCAGGCAATTCTCCAGGAAATATCACACAGGGAAAGGAGAAGTAGAATTCTTCTGAAGTGCAATATTTTAGGGAAATCTCTTCTTTACATTCCTTTTACATTCCTTCTTTACACAGACTTTTTGTTGGGAATCTGTTCTTTCCATATAGTAGGATGTGAAACTTAACAGATAACTGAACTACAGATGTTTCCACTGTCTTCTTATTGCATCTCTAAGACATATTAAAACAATTCCATGTGTTGCTTCATGACACTTTGGATCAGAGCTCCCAGGTTTTTCACACAGGGAACACCATGGCCTTCTTATACTCACTTTGCACATCAGGTTGCTCGGGGAAGTCAGTTCTCCTGCAAACCCATATGTAGCTTGGT
Organism: Arenaria interpres; assembly: GCA_013399435.1. Taxonomy (NCBI): domain Eukaryota; kingdom Metazoa; phylum Chordata; class Aves; order Charadriiformes; family Scolopacidae; genus Arenaria; species Arenaria interpres. The sequence continues at coordinate 48,062 of VXAK01025174.1, forward strand.
TCTTCTGACACTCACAGTTGACTCACCTCCACCATACCAACGCTGTAGGCACCTAAACACACCAGCAACCTCCACTTGCTGCAATCCCCTCAGTATTCACCCTGATTCAGCCATACCAAAAGCACACACACCTGAAGTCAGCAAATTACTTCCCAGTTACATAGAGATCCAATCCATCAGTTCAGTCTGTATTTGGTAATTGTCTTTTCAAGAACTGAGATCAATGTAGCAGAAGACAGGCTGGATTATGGTAAACTTAAATCAACTTGACTAAGAGCAAGGTCCAAGTGCCCTGGTCTGCCAACCAATAACGTGAAGCATACCTTGGTCTTATAAATATGGTTATTGATATATGCTTTATACTGCACAAATGCAGACAAATCAAGGACTTCTTGGACATAGGTAGAAGTGCTGAATCTTGATCATCTAAACTATTAAAATGCTTGAATGATCCCTTGCAAGGCATTGGCCCAAATCTGTGCTCACATTTAGTCCATACAAGTTAGTGCATAGGTGAGGGATCACGCCCAACAGACAGTCTGGGTATGGCTGCCTGGTTTCAAAGGCCAAGAGAGCTAAGTCATATGGATGTTGCTAGACTGTAGCCGCTGGCCACAGGTCTAGAGAATGGGCCTGGTAATTATAATTTATTAGAGTGAATGTAGTCCAACTGTCTCTGGAGTCAACTAACACTGTGGAGAGTGTGGAAAACCATATGTTTTCCCTTCCTACAAAATGCTGTCATTTGAAGTCAGGGCTGAGAGGGACAAGGAAGGAGGGAAATGAATAGCATAAGAGGAACAGAGAACCGTGGAGTCATAATGTAGTACAGGGAATGGTTTATGGTCACACAGCCTGAGGAATGTTTGTACTTAAACCCTGCTACCAGACTTTCCCCTGCTTGCATACCTCACTGTTTTCACATATGATTTCCTGCAACAGAATGTGCTCCAGTCAGGGGCACATAGCCAAAATGCTCACTGAGCTCTGTTCCCATGTCACTTGTGGCTGTGGGGGGCCTTCATAGGGACTCTTAACTAGGGCAATGAGGTAGACTACAACAACATTTGTGGGTACATTAGAAGGCTGCCAGAAAGCAAAGAAAGTATAAATTTCTGTAATACCTACATGACTGGTCTCCTTCAAGACCTTGAGGCTGCAGTCATGGCAAGAAAGAGATAAATTTGTGAAGAAGCAATATGTACGGCAATATCCCCTGTGCTGGAGTTTGGTATGAAGGTGCAGGCTGGGCTCGCTTGGATGCACAAAGTCATTACATAGTCATGGTTTTCACCTAGCTTCATGATACCTAGCACCATGAAGTCCTCATTTTGGCCTCAAGACTACAGCTAGCAACAACGATAGATGATGAATCTAACCTCACAGTTGCTCCTACATGTAATACTGCCTGGATTTCCTTGCACCCTGTCCAAGGTGATGTTACTTTGGTCAGTGTTGCAAGGGAACAATCAGGGGACAGGAGACAGCTCCTGCAGCAAGAAACTACTTGTCAAAGAAGATGTGAGTCTTCCAGAAGTAGCTAACACTGGTCCTATCAGATGTAAAGGAGCCAGAGGAGAGAGCAGTGTGTCACCCTTCATCTCTAGACTACTATACCACTTCTCTCTTACCACTTCTCTCTTGTTTCTGACAGTGAATATCAGAGAACGTTATATCATGATGCAAAGGAGGTCCCCCAAACTTTTTTGCCATAGATATTTTATGTGATATATATTCCGCAGCCAAGCAAAGGGATAGATTTGGCACTGAAATGATAGTTACAGACAAAAATCAAGACTGCTTTCGTACGATACTTCCTTTCCTGTTATACAGAATAATAGTTGCAAACCAGCAAGACAAAGATTTGATGCGATTACCAGTGTAACAATACATTTCAGAGTGTCTGCGCTTCCCTCACCTTGTCTCTCTGGGATTGTCTTGACTGGAAAGCACTGCTATTTATTATAAATCACGTAGGGAGATTTCAGTTCCTTCTGTCTTTCTCAGTATGACTACCTATGAATAACTTCTTTTCTTCCAGACAATCGTTCAGTCTATAGGTACTGATTTTGATGTAAAAAAGCTGTATAGTTTTTCCAAATGTACTTTCTCATATTGGGCTTTGCAACTGAACACTTACTAAAGAATTCTGTGCATGAAATGTCACTTTTCTGTCTGACGTCCTGTAACATATTTTGGTCTAAGTGTAATTACTAATTACTCTGTAGAACCAAATGAAAGTGTAGTAACTAAGGGATTTCGTTAGGCTGTCTTATTTTAGACATCTAATTTATGTGCCTCTGGGTGTAATTTCAGGAGATTCTAGCTTTAGAGGCAGAGACAGCTTAAAAAGCTATGCTGCACTTCATCACCTCCTGAGCTGTGGTGACCCAAAACTTTGTGACACCGTGGTGTAAAACAGATCACAAGGCAATCTGTTAAAAAGGGGGGAGTAGTTATACTTAACACTGATAATTTCATCTGTTCAATGGCTGCGTAGCCTTGTAAATTGAAGTAGTAAATGTTGGTTCAGCTGGTGCAGGAATACAGCATGAAGGTTAGGAACTTCTTAATCTGGGCTTTCCCGAAAACATGTGTCTTGTAAAGCACTCCAGAAGACTGGAGCCTCATCCTCTTGAATTCCCACATTTTTCAGTGGACCATGATAAAGATTATTGGAGGATTTTGAACATAAGTCAAGTTTGTCTACTTTCTAAAGGGGGCTATTTTAGTTAACTGATGTTTTAGGAAGCCAAGGAAGAAAGGGGTACTATCAAGTCACCTGCCTGAAGCATCTATAATACATCTGCATAATACAATATAATACATCTACATAATACAATTTATGCCCCTAGTCAACACTTTTAAGGTAAATGCATACATTCCTCATGCAGTCAATAGAGAAAGCCAAACAATAACTACTAGTTATATTTCAGGAGACAAGATCTTATTGTGAGGGTTGCAGAGATATGTCTCTCCAATAGTTGGTCAGAGAAATAATATTTTCCCTATGTTACTCTTTAGACATCTAAAATTTTTGTATGAATTACAAACAACGTGTCCCTGCTATGATCACTCCACCATCTAAATTAGGTGCTGGCAGTATGAGTATCTCCTATGAATGCTGCCGAGGACATTAACTGGGAATAAAAAAGCAGCATCCTGAAATCAGTTCTGCTCCTCACTTTTTGTCAGCTAAGTAACACCACTGCTCTGGGAGTCTTTAGCTGTTCATTTTGCTGCAGCTTTCAGTTCCCTTTTCCCCCAAAGGGATGGTGAAAAGGGATTCAGCGTGGCAGAGTGCCTGGGCCCAGAAAGCTATACTCTGTATAGTCGATGTGACAGCCATGCTGTGTAAAGGAAAGGTCTGATCATTTTCCCTCTGGTCATTTGAAACATTCACTGAAAATATGGAGACAAGCTTGCAGAGTTAAACCTCAATGAGTTCATGCAATGGAACTAATAAGAATATTAGTGCAATGTATTTTTAAACATTCTAAATAATGCTTTTTTCTCAAGTGGAACAAGCTGTTGAACCTATGTGCAACACCCCACCCCCCCATTGTCTCTGTACACAGTCCTTCACAGAAACCTATGAAATGCAATAGAGCTCTTTTTGGGCAATTTCACTGTCAGGGAAGAATGCAGGAAGGGTGGAACACCAGCTCTCTGATGGAGTAATTTTAGATTTTATTGTAATGCCTGCCAGTGAATATTCCACATGCAGAGATTACTAAAGCAAACTGTGAAAGGCCACAGCCTGCCCTGTAACCCTAAAAGGATGTTGGGCTTGGCTGTCTTCCAGGGCAGCAGGATGTGTGGCCTGGATTAGAACAGGAATATTCCTAACATTCATTGCTTTTTAATGATGTCATGCTTGCTAGCTATTGCAAGTCCTCTGTAAAAGCTCTTCTAATACTACCAAAACTTCCTGATGAGAAAACATTTCAAAATAAGGCTGTAAGCATTGCATCCATGCAATGATAAAAGTACAGAGATACTAAAATACATAGTTTATCGAAAGAGAGAAACTCAGCCTTGATGATTGTACGTTATTATATGTGCATGTCAAATACTGTAAAATGAAGTCAACAATACATGCTAAGTAGTTATTTTAATGTTCCTGGTTTCATCAGTAGAAAACTCTACACTTGAAAGGTCTTGTTTTGCTTTATTTTATATTGTATCTGAGTATGCAACCCGATGTTGATAAAAGTGAACATTTTATTGAATATTGCAATTATTTTATTTCAAGGAGGACGTAATCATTAGAATACAAACTGAAACATGAATATTCACATTTTTTGATCATGAAAGCACAATAACTACATCTTAACTTGATATATGAATTCTGAAAATCAACATAATTGTTAATTGTGTTATTAATTGTAATTGTGTTGATTAATTATAAATTGCATCTAGCCAATTACAACCAGCAGTTGCACGGAAGAACAAAGTGGACGTGGAAGCCCCAAAATATTCTTACTTTGGTAAAAACTAAAGTTTTGAGTCAAAATGACTCACTGTCTCACTGGAAATGGAAATAGATTTAAAGACCTTTGAAAGGTCATTTTATCTGAGCCCTTTCTAATGAATGGGTCTGGAGATGAGCCACCTTGCTCGGGAGCTGCCATCGTTCTGGGATCAATTCCTACATGGCACTTTCTTGCTGAAACGTCTTTTTGAGGTTGCCAAACAGGATGAGAAGGGCTGTACGGGGATTCTGCAGTGAGCAGAGTCAATGCCGCCACCTCTGCCTCTCCCATCCTGGCTCTCCAAGTGCAACCAGGCACTCTCATGCCCAGTGGGCCAGGTGGAGCCACACTGCTCTCACCTCATCTGAATTTCTGTTGACTGGAGGAAAGGTCCATTGACACCTCTCTCTGTTTCCACAGTACTGGCAAAGTTAAAGATTTAAGACGCATGCGTTTACGTTTTGAGCTTCACCATCTCCTCACCTCTCCATGGCCACTTGGCCTTCTGTCACCCTCACCAAGCAAATGATGCCCCATCCTTCTGGCAGGCCCCACTGCCCACTGGAGCTGCTGGGAGGGTGCCCATAGGACCTGTGACTGCTTCAATGCGCCTGGTGCCTCCTGCCATGGCACCTGGTACCTGCTTTTGGGGGATGGGAGAGTCACCCTTGCCATTCCCTGTGGAGCCTGTTCCAGTGACCAATCACCCTCTTTTCCCAATGTCCAATCTGAACTTCTCCTGATGTAGCTTCATTCCATTCCCTTGGGTCTTGTCACCGGTCACCAGAGAGAGGAGATCAGCACCTCCCCCTCCGCTGCACCCCTAAAATTTAGTTAGGCTCAATTCCAACTGAGCATAATCAGGCAACACTTTCCTGGGAAAATGGGAGACTTTTAATAAATCCGTTGATCAACTCTGCCTTTCTTTCTCTGAAACCTTTAACAAAATAGATCTGATATATATTTTTAAGTCTAATGTGACAGAAACACCACACTTACTTTCTTTGTTACCAAATTATCCATAAGGAATTTAACTGTACCAAAAGATTTAACCAAGTATACACAAACCCACAGTAACAAATACGTATGTTTGTGCAGAAGACTGAAGGAGATTAAGAAAATAATCTTTGTTCAGATCATAGCAATGAATCACAACAATCAACAAGGAGAAGCAGAGTTCTGTACCTGGGGCAGGATAACCACGTGCATCACTAAAGGCCAGGAACAGTGGCCCTGCTGAAAATGACCCAGTGCTTACGGCAAGTGGCATGCTGAATACAGCCAACAACGTGCTTTCATCATAAGGCAAGTTGCTTATTTGGCTACAACACAGTCAAGGAAAGTTAGTATCCTCTGCCTGGCAGTGGTGAGGCTGCTCTTGGAATCTTATGTTGGGTTTTTGGGGCACCTAGTTCAAAAAAGTTGTTCAGAAATGACCTGGTCCAGCAGATATCTACCAGTATGACTGAGGGCCTGTGGGCAAAACTTGGAGAAGTTTGGCTCCTTAAGTATGGCAAAACTGCTGGAGAGAGTACAGCAGAGGACTACAATTATGATTAGGGGCCTGGATCATCTCTCTCATGAGGAAAGGCTGAGGGACTTGGGCCTTTTTAGTCTGGAGAAGAGAAGACTGAGGGGGGATCTGATCAACGCCTACTGGGTGTCAAGAGAATGGAGCCAGTCTTTTTTCAGTGATGCCCAGTGACAAGACAAGAGGAAATGGGCACAAACTTGAACATAAGAAGTTCCATCTAAACATGAGGAGGAACTTGTTTACTTGGGGCGTGGCAGAGCACTGAGCAGGCTGCCCAGAGAGGTGGTGGAGTCTCCGTCTCTGGAGACATTCAAAACCCACCTGGACAAGTTCCTGTCCAACCTGCTTTGGTGGGGGGATGGAATAGATGATCTCCACAGGTCCCTTCCGACCCCATATCATTCTGTGATTCTGTGAAAAGTCAAGGCCAAGGCAAACTAACATAACCATACAATCTGGAGGCACAAATATGGTGGAATCAAACTTTTATCGGTAGTAGGAGATGATAAAAAAAGACACAAGAGCTACACACTGCAGTTTGGGAGGGTCAGGCTGTGCATCAGGAAAAAACTTCTTCACCTGGAGAGTATAGCAGCAAGGGAGCAGGTTACCCAGAGAGGTAGTTTCTCTGTCTTCAGAGGTCCCCAAGATTTAGCTGGACAAATCCAGCGCTAACCTGACCCAGCATGGTGACTAATTCTGCTATGAGAGGGAGGGAGGGAGGTTGGAGTAGACCTCCAGCTGCCACAACTAACCAATTTGTCCACAAATCTGTGAATTGCACACAGGGTCAGACCTGCAGTCCTTCATGCCATCTCCTTGGGCAGCATCCAGTAGCAGATGTTTTGGAGGACAGCATAGAAAAATCTGATACGGATAATTATAGAACAATTTGCTACAAGCTAAAAGTTTATTGTAAACATAATGAATTTCTAAGAATTTATTGTAAATGCAGTTTGTAACAGGAACGTTCAGATCTTGAAAATGTTTTTAGCAGCCTCCTTTCATTTTAAACACACGAGCATTCCAGACCAAGGGTTTCCAGGAAAAAAGTCTTTAAACCTGAAATCCTGGTCTTAAACTCCCCACCAGGAATAAAAGTTCTGATTCAGCTGATTCACGTTAAAGAAAAAACAAAGCCTTCCATTACAATCCAGCCCTTAAGGAGCAGTTAGTAGCAATTAGAAAATTATTGCCACATCACAATCCTTGGAGTATGCCCTGAGGGAAAAGCTTTTGACAGAAGACCACCGTTCCTCTGATCTTGCTGCCAAATGGGGTAAGCACTACTTTCTAATTCACACGGGAGAAAATTGTTCTGGCCCATGAATGGTAAGCTTTTGTACTTAAAGTCTAATACCTGCCTATCTGTTGAGCCAGATATTTAAAAATTTGTTCACATAATACCACTCTGGAAGACAATAACTTCAGGAAAGCTATTGGAACTAATAAAAGTTTCCTCCATTTTTATTTCTCATTGCTCAAGGAGATCTAGGAAATAGTTTAGTAAATATCACAGCCAAATTCTATCACTGGTTCTAGGTATATACAGTTATAAAAGCTGTAGATGAAAGTGGACTTGGCCACTGAGAGGGGTAACATAATCACATGTTTCTAATTGTAGCTCAGAAAAATTCAGAGAGAAAGCAAATTATTTACACTTTAGTATCACACAGTAAGAAATATCTCAATTTGTTTCATGAGCATCTAATTTTTCTCATTTTAAAACCTTTCTGTAAGATTAATACTGTTTTTTTAAAAAAAGTTTTGTGATCATTTAGTTGCAACTACAAGTGTATTAAATATCCAGACACTTTAATAGACTGGAAACCACAACTAATAAATTGACAGTAGTCCTTTGAAAATATTGTCTTCTTTCTATTATCTTTTTTTTTTTTTTTTTTGGGTGAGGAAACACAGTGTATGTGACCTCCCAAAGTCAAACAGGAAATGAGTAACCACTTCTGGAACAGAGCACAAAAAGGTCTCTTCACACAAAATCCTGGATTCCTCCATCCCCCTTACTTCTATATGTGGAAGGATATCTGCATTTAAAATACTGCTTAAAAAGTAGATATGACTGCACTATTATCAATTTGTTCTACATTGCATTTTATCCTATTCACAAGTCACTCAAGGTCTCACAGCTAAGACTTATAATCAATGTTCTGACAAGAACATTGACACTAATGGTACAAACAGTAAAGCTGAATGTCAAGAGTTTCTTTCCAAAATAGCATCTTGACATATTTTCAGCTGAAAGAAACAGCCATATTTCTCTGAACAGTCATTTAAGAGTAACTGTATGACCAATGCTGTCAGTATGTTGATGCAATTAATGTACATATGTTCACACCAGGTAACTCCTGCTTTATGAGCTCATTTCACAAAAAAGTTGCCAAATAAATCAACATTGCTGAAGTGGAATGATATCTTTGGCCAACGACAAATATCCTTCTACAGAATATTCCCAGTAAAACATGAAGTAAGTACATCAGTCAGTTGCTTGGCAGGACAGAGACATTATGGAAGAAAATGTCAACATTTAGTGCAAGATTTGGCCGCTTTCAGCAACTGTTATTGTATTTTGAATGAAGGAAGCAGGGCAGAGCAACTGAGAAATGAAAGACGTATTTTACAGTGAAGCAGAAAAAAAACCTCAAGGAAACCTTTCTGTCCTTCAACTCATAAATACATTTTAAAGTTTCAGTTGCAGAACTATGTTGGTAAAAGGAATCTGGCACACATGACAAGCAAAATTGGTATTTATACACATTCTTTTGCTTTCTGGCTGTTTACCGGGTCAGTAGGATGTGCTTTCATGCACTTCTATCTAGTATCCTTCCGAAGGAGAAAAATAAATGTTGCAAATGGAAGTGGAGTCCTATTTCTACAGGCTTGTGGCTTCATAAGCCCAAGGACAAATGTTCATTAAGGTATTCTTCTCTTTTCTTGTTCTCATTACAAAACCACTAACAATTTAGTAGTGGTGACTGTCTCAAGAGCTAGAATGGCTCAAGACTAGAGTAGGAGGGGTGGAAGATATCATTATTAAATACTAGCAGACCTGCACAGTTGGGGCAGCGTCTGTCTGTGTTATGTCTGGCTCTAATACATGCTATTAATCATTCACCTTCATAATCACCAAATTCACGCCCTTCATTTCCTCTTTGCACTTCTAATGGACTTTTTTTCAATTATGGATCTTCTGCTTATCCACCAAACACTGCAGCAGCCATGAGTATGACAAAATAGGCTTTGAATTTAAATGCATCAGATTCTTAAGGGAAATAGACTTTATTTCAGATATATGAGTTTATATCAGGAAATTGACTACAATTGGGATTAGTGTAGGCCAGGCAGCTGGTTTTATGCATACCTAACAGCGTGAGAACAGCAAAATCAGCTACAGACTCAGTGGGATCTTAAACCTCTCTGTATCTTTACTTGTGCACTAAACCCCGGGAGCACTGCAGTGTGTAAGAGCCTGCTTTAAGCAGTTGTGAGCAGTCTGTACAGTTGATATGGCTATAGATTAATGCAGAACAGCTTCTTCCTTTTTCATTCCTCACCTCTGCTCTTCTTCTCTCTCTTTAGCCCAGCCTGGGTATCTGGTCCACAACCCAATAGTGTGCTGCTCTGTAGTTGCCTCCCGTACCCTGTGGCATTCATGGAGACTTATGCACAGCTGGGTATACAGTACTGTATTATTTTGCACACTTGTGTCCTTCTGTTCTCTGTCATATGTGTGCTTTTTTTATGGGTAGAGGTGCAAACCTCGTATTTGGAAATCAGAAGTTCATTCTGTCACTCCAGTAACAGTAATGTAGCCATCTTCTCCGTGGTCACACCTTGATGCTGGATCCAAATATCTGTCCTGCTTTGTTTGCATCTGCCACCATGGAACTAAATTATTAAGCCAGGTGTCAGTATCCAGAGTCAGTCGTGGGAAAACAGTGGAAAAATAGTATCGAAAGGAACAAACATCCCCTTCCAGCAGCCACGTTTTGCATACAGCACCTACAGAGCTGTTCAGCCACTGCCATCAGGGGGATACTGATGATGTGGGATGGGTCCTCGTGGCAGAAGAATTCAGTTTTGCCAAAGTTTCTGAGAAGTGTGACTCTGCTTTGAGGCCCCACAACCATTATTTATCAGAGTCTGGATGGAGACACTAGAGTCTGCATTCAGCTCACAAAGCCACTTTTATTTTACAATTAAGCAGTAAAGAAAGAAAGAGAGAAGGAAAGAAAGAGAGAAGGAAAGAAAGAGAGAAAGAGAGAAAGAGAGAAAGAGAGAAAGAGAGAAAGAGAGAAAGAAAGAAAGAAAGAAAGAAAGGAAGAAAGGAAGAAAGGAAGGAAGGAAGAAAGGAAGAAAGAAAGGAAGGAAGAAAGAAAGGAAGAAAGGAAGGAAGGAAGGAAGGAAGGAAGAAGAAGAAACCTTTAAACAGATCCTGGCAATGAACCCATGACCTACAAGAATCTGTAGTCCATTAGCAATCAGTGACCCATCAAGTTCTCTGCTTCACAGTCCTCATTATTTCACAGTTGATTGAACTCATGCAACATGACATTTATTTATTAATTTACTTGGAAATAAAGAACATTAGGACCATTTAAAAATGGGACTAACTCAGTTATTCTAAGAGCCTCATTTTTCAAAGTCTGTAATTTAAAATTGAATAATATAATTATTTGTAATTTTCCTTGTAATTCTGTGTTCCTTAATGGAAATCTCATTGATTGCCTTATACATGCCTTATAAGAATTTTTTCACCTGTTCTGGCATTTGAAGTCTTTCTCTGGACACAGTACCTACCCAAGAAGTTTCACTTAGGAGGAAAAATGGGCTACACAGGGATCTGTTCCATGCCCCTGTGTTCTCCAGCTCAAACTTCTTCCAGAATGTAAAGATTAACCTTCAAACAGTGGTGGAGCTCTTTGCCCTCTTCCCTCCCTGAAAAGGAAACTGTCACTTCCAACTATTTCAGAATGTTAATTCTGTAAAATAGCCATGCACCAACCCTGCAACAATACACAGTTTATTCTGGGTGGCTTTGGAATTGCCTCTGACTCCTGCTCATTTCCCAATAATTACTGATAATTACACCACTCAAAACAAAATGAAACACAACAGACTCTTTCAAAGCTGTAGAAACAAAGTTTGTCCAGAAACTGACCTTCCCGTTTGGAGGTGAGAGGAAGTGTGCATGGAATTATATAGGCATGATGAGTTGCTTTCTAACTCATTTTGATAGGAATCAACAAGCATAGGCAGGAGAAAAACCAAGGCAGTAGCTCTAAGGAGCCCCAGGCAGCAAGCTACGTGCAGGCTTAGGTTTATTCAGTGGCTTTAGGAGCTGTCAACGTTCTGTCTCGCCTGTTATCTTAATATACTGCAACAATGGCAATGATAAACAACATACATTTAATATAAACCGTTCTTTGCTTGTTTATAGAAAGAGTTTCTTTGGTCAGCATATAAACATCTTTGAGGTCTTTTTAAGGCTCATTGCCAGAGGAAAAAAGAGGAAAAAAAGACTGCTGGGGGAGCTGAGGGAAGACCTGCCAAGTCTCACTTATACAGCAAAACAGTTTTTATGGCATTTCTCCTTTTTTTTTTGCACACTGGTTTTACAGTATGTTTCAGCAAGATGCTCAATATCTCATCCATCCTAAATTTCAATCATCCTCATTTAAATCGCCCTGGCAGAAGCAAGGGCCTTGTAACTGCTTTTGAACTGCAGTGTAAGAGTTTTGGCAGAAAGAGGCCTTGGACTTGTGATGCTGCGTTTACATCCATATAAGAGCTGAGGCACAAAACAGCCTTGGAGCTCTGACGCCGCATTCATCGCAGGGTACGTGTGCAGGCGTCGGTGGGCCTTGGAGCTGTGACACTTGGGCAGGCGCTCTGACGCTGTATCTCCTTCAGTGCAAGAAGTGACGGACAGAGAGGCCTTGGATTTCAGACAGTAGACACAGAGCAGTGTTTATGCGCATCGTTCACGTGCACAAGTATTCTGTGAGCCACTGGGGTCCTGCAGTTCCCTCAAACATTTAAAAAGCACATCAAAATCCCTTTTTGTTTGAAGTCTGTATGGATAACTTCAAGATATCGCCATACCACCTTTAAAGGCAATAGAAAGCAACCAGCTGAATTCCTCAGCTTTTCAAAAATAGCTCCACAGCTGGTTAGATTCATTTGTTTTCCTTTTGGCATTCCTTCCCTGGATTCAGTAAGTATGATCAGCTGCTATCCGCTGGAAGCACTATAGAAACAGTTCTATTATTATTATTATTATTTATCATTTGTAAATACCGACAATGTGCTGCATCGCAGTTTGTCATACAGAGAGCAGATGGTTTATTGTGAGGTTAATGTTCTGAAGTTGCAGAGATACTGCATCTGATTTGCCAACCCCATCACTCCCGCAAATGCTATGGAATAATTGATGACTACCGGACTCAGTATTGTCAATACTTAAAATTTTATTGTGTCCCACAGCGGCTGAGCAATATTTTAATACTTCTGTGGAAATTATGCTGCTTCTCAAACAGAATACATGGGCCTGATGCAGAAATGATTGAATGGAGAACTTTGATTTGTCTGATGCAGAAGCTCAGGGAAGATGGCTGTGATAGTCTTCTCTGGTTCTAAATGCACGAACATAACTTTGGGGGTTTCCAATTCTAATTCTAAAAACCTAAGAATGTAGAATTTTTAATACGGATATGTCTAGCTCTTCCAGTTGTAGGTCAAGTCTGGAAATAAGAATCTCAAAACCACTGAAGGGCCCTCACAGACCTGTGAAATCCTCCCCTGTCCCCCCAACACAAACACACACACAAAATTACTTTAAATGTATTATTGTAAAACTAAAAATCAGGGAGGGAGGGCTTTCACACATAGCTTTGTGTGGCCACATAACTGTGTGGTAGGTATTAATTCAATTTAAGCAAAAATAATTCAATGTCTGTGAAACAAGATAATATCAGCCTGATTTTACTTAAGAGAGTCAAATGTAATAATGGAAAAAAATCTTCTGTTAATTAGCAGAGCAGTAATTTTAGGCAGGATCCAGTCAGTGTGTCAGCCCAGTAGATTTTAGCTCAAACTTCACATTTAGTCAGTGGTGGAAGACTAAAGGAGCCTGTAATTGGTGGTGACATATGGTGCTTAGTCATCCACTAGAGAGAGGAGAGAATACATAGACAGGAACCACATTTGATCTGGCAGCACTGTCCACCTGAACAATGAAATTATTAGAAATAAATCATAGTTAAAAGAAGCAAAGAAGAGGTGTCTTCTCCACAAGACTCCAAATTATATTTACTGATTATCAGATGCATGCCATGGGTTCCCAAAATATCACTTGTGATCCCAGACCTGGACTTCTCCTACCCATCTTGAGCAGGTTTATGCTGCTTTCTTAGTCAATAGCAAGAAATAGGCATCTCAGTCCACCAGGCATTGGATTGAATTTTACAGTGACATATTTTTCCCTGTTAGACTGTAGCTGGACTGTAACTATGCTGTATGAATCCACCTGTAAGTCATTACAGTTCAAAATCTGAATTAGCTGACAAATCCTCTGAGATTGTTAGCCTTCATTTTAGGTGACATCTAATACTTTCAGAGAAGAACTGGAAGGTAATAACAGTGGCAGAAACGAGTTCATGCATTGCAGGAATATTGCAGAATAAGTGCAGGGCTGGCCCTCTGAAGCCAGCCACAGTCCCTATGAAAAGTTCATGGAGACTTGAGCTGCTAGAGGCAGTTGTGACCAGATGTATTTGTGGACCAGAGTAAAAGGATGGATGAAGTGATGCAGGGTTGGACTGCAGGTTGCTGGAGAGGTGGTCTCTATTACTTTGTTGCTGTATTAGTTTCTTGTTTCTTATTTTTTCTCCCAATCTTTTGGTGTTAAGAAATTTACCTGAGAGAGGGATGATTTGGTTAGCTGCATTCAAGCTGTTCTGAAAACAAGGTGAAACAGATGAACAGTGTATAAAGAAATGACTGTGGTTAAAAAATAAAAATAATAAAAACACATACACAGTTATGTGTACAATATTAGCCATAATTAAGTTTAAAGAAAAAGTAATGATTTTGACATTCATGTGAAAAAACCTGGCATGTTCTATTTTTATGCTATAATTTTAAAGAATTTCAAAAACACCCTTGATTGCTTTAAGTGGAAAAACAGAGTTTCAGTCTTTACAATTTCTGTTTTCCTAAAGACTGAGTTGTTACTCACAATGAAGACTTGAGGGAAATATTTAAAAAATAAGCAAGAGAAAAAGACCTTTTGATTTCAGGGTTGTCAGAAAACAAACCCAAATCCACAAGAAAGTAAGTACAATAAGTTAACCTATTTAGGCAAAGAGCAGTGAGCAGTAGGAGTAATGGTTTCCTGTATCCTATAGTATCATGTCAAACTGGGCAATATACTTTTGAATAAAATGCAGAATATATTTCTTGGAAAGAAATAATCAGATGGTTTTACCTATGGCAGCAATGAAGAAGATACCACAGAAAAACATTACCTTGCATGGATCAGTGATATGGCTATGAATGAGTTTTTAGTAGTGCTGAGTCTCTCCATTATGAAATCACTTCTGGTTTTCATAGCTTGCTGCAGCTACACAGAAGCAGGACACTTTAAGCTGGAGTAATAACAGTATAAATATTGTATATTATCATGCAAACTGAGGCAAGCAGCACAGTGTATTTAATTTCTTAGAAGCAGGCTGTGTTTCCCAGGAGGAGTTTGGCAGTGAGGAGGTACAACTCCACAAAGGAGAAAGAGGCAGAAACTGAAGTCACCCTGGTGAAATGGGCACAGCAGCTACACTGAAACCTCCTGTCCATCTGTTAAAGGGAAATACCCAAAATTATTGGGTGCCAATGATGAGGCAGGCAGGCAGGACATTTCTATAGTATGGAGGGGTGGGTCTCACCATTGGGAACTATGTAACAGGGAAACATGCACACATGCAAAAGAGGAGCAGGAAATAGGATGTTTTGAGGGAAAGAGGAAGGAAACTGAGAGGCAGAGAAACGAGAAGGGGAAGAAAGGACAAAAGCAGCTGAGGGAAGAGATGAAATTAGGAAACAGCATTATTAACTATTATGAGATCTGGTTTTTGGCAGCTAAAAAAAAAGTGGTGTTTTTTTGTTTTTCTTACAGTTCCATTTAAGTCACTCCTAAAGTTGCCACAGGTATATAAAAATGGGAGTTTCCAAAGGCAGTCTCTGTATTAATTAATAATTGAATTTGAGAAACCATTGTAAAACTCTTGTATTCAATATTCTGAGGGCTTCTGAATTCATTTTAGATAAATAAGGTAGGCTTATACTTGTGTTTCATACCAATGCATTATTTTCTTGCAATTACTGTTACTCTACACACAGAGACCCATAGCTTTATGGTAATTTTAGATATTCCAGATGAATAGATAGGATGCAAATTTTGTTTTATTGTTTTTTAAATGGTATTTGTCACCAAAGACTTCTTAAAAAACATTAGACCATGACCAAAATAATTCACAGTGTTTAACTGGCACCAGTTTAAAACGTCAAAAAAACCCATAACCCTATTCAATATTTTTTTAAAAGAGATCTAAGGCAAGATGTTATTTCTGTGGCATACATACACAGAGCAGTGAAGCTAGCCTATTCCTTTCTTTAAAAATGGAAAGAGTAACAGTTTTGACATCACTTACCTATCCTGGGCACAATATCCAGGCCATAGGTGCTGTGCAAAGTGACTCACAGAACATGTGGTCCACCGGCTGATACACGATGGCTCAGTTGTTGTATCTACTTCACAGTTCCTTCACCTCCTCCAGGGTATGTGTATATGCATGTACAAAAAACACACCAGGGCAAAATATCATGCAATCATATTGAATCACTCCTGCTCTTTTCTCACACAGTTGAACATCCTGACACATTGTAAACTCAGCTGAATGTGGGCCAGGCCACAGCAATCTGCTTCTCCTGCGGCAATGACATTTTGCTATGAACTCCCTAACCATCACGGCAGAGGTTGGAAAAGGGTTACCAGGCTGTTTCCTGACTTTTTATTTGTCTGATCACTTAGGATAACTTAACTTGGTATTATTATAAACTATGGATTAAGAAAATGGAGTCATACTAACTTCATATATGCTTCAGGCTTAAAAGCATTAGTCTTTTCTATTATGAGTTAGGACAAAATTACCAATAAAAAATTTAAGAATAAATGTGATGATGAAACACAAGATAGAACAAATTTGCTCTCAGTGGTACTGGTGTCACCCTATGGTTGCTAAGACACAGCCAAGCACAAAATTCTTCCCCATAGTGTGAACTGGTTTTGATAATCCCGGAACACATGCAAAGGATGAGAAAACCCTTTATGCACCGTAAATACCCTTCCTCTGTTTTGTGGTAATAATACATCATAAAAGTAGTTATGACTTAGCCATCTCAGCTTCCCTCCATTTTTATTAGCTTTCTTTTAACCATTAAATGTTAATGTAACTTCAAAGGTGGAACTTAAAACAACTGAACTCAGGTTCATGCATACAGCTCTATAGTTCAATTAGTGATGGGCTGCCTCAAAGGGTTCAGGTTTCTGTTTAGGACACAGGAGTAGAAGAAACCTTGTGGTGAATCTCCACCATTACAGGCAAATGTGTTGCTTAAGGATTATTCATAAATACTTTACTTCTTCATTTCAAAACAAGTATAGAAATTGTCTCCCACTATTCCACTCTGATAGGCACCCTAGTACATCATTTCTCTGCTCACTCTTCAGTTTTCTTCTGTTACCCTGTGTAAATATATTTTGTGACCAGTCCTGCTCACTTCTTGTAGAATCAGTGAACCTTTGGCTTTGTACTTCTTCTTTCTTCACACTGCTTAACCTATTAAAGTATAAGAACCTAGAAATATTCACACTGGTCCAAAGAAAAAGATACAGAAAATATCTTCTTTTTGACAAGATGAACAAAAGATGTACAGAAAGAGGCTGTGTAGAGAGAGAATATAAGCAAGTATAGACTGATCCTGCTTCTCAAATATTCCTCAGTTTCTGGCAACAAGCATTTTAAGTTTGAGTTGAAAGTAGCATACGATCAATGTGATTAATAGCCCCTCTGCTATGAATCTGTTGAGTCCTTTGTGAATCCAGTGATAATTTTAGCTTCCATAACATCCTGTGTCAATGAATTCCACAAAGTAATTATACACTGTAAGGAAAAGTACTTCTTTTGTTTGTTTTAAAGGTCCTAGTCACCCTTAGTTCTTCTCTTAAAAACAACAGTGGACAGTCATTGTCTACAAATCTTTTCCATATCTTTTCCAATTTGATAGATCCCGATCAAATAGATAGACCCAAATACATAGACAGTAGATAAACCGCAATTTATAGACAAACAACAGGACAGACCCCGTTCGCAAGTGTTTCTTTTCAAAGTTGATTAGTTCTAGTTTTCCCTTATATAGATGTCAAAGTAAGTTCAACCTGGTTTGTCATCTTACAGATGGGATCACTATAACCACACATTGGACCCAAAACAGATTACTATAACCCCTATCATCATGAAATGGGTATTCATCCAGTTTCTGTCTTGTTCTTAGTCTTCTTTTAATAATCACAATATGCTGAGCAGAATTTTTCACGGAACCATCTACATACAGTGTTATTAAGATCTCTTTCCTGCATAGTAATGGCTACCTTAGATTCCAATATTTTGTATATGTAACTAACTGTCAGGGGAGAGGGGCTATGTGCCTTACTTTGTCTTTATTGACAATTAATTTCATATGCTTTTTTATTGTTCAGTCACACAGCATCAAGAGATTCTCCTGCAATTCTTCACAGTCAGGTTTAGCTTTGAGTACCCTGAATAATTTTGTTTCATAAGGAAACTTTATCACTTCATTATTCAACATCATTTTCAGATCATTTATGTTGAACACTACATATCCTAGCAGAGATCCTGGGAGACTTACTTGATAATCACCCCCCATTTATTTATAACTTTTGTTTCCTAATTATTTACCAATTAGCAATTCTGCAAGAAGACCTTTCCTCTGATCCCATGACAACTAAGATTTCCGAGAGTCTTCAGTGATGGTCCTTGTCAAAATCTTTTAGGAATTTCAAGGATATTGTGTCAGATTATTCATATATTCATTGATTTCCGTCTACAAAAATCTTTCTGTGATGTGACATCCAGTTTAAATCCCTTGATACAATATTTACTATTATTATCACTTTGGAAAGTTAAGAATTTGGGAAGTTTACACTGAAATTCATGGCATTAACAAAGCATTAGGACAAACGCTTATTAAGTATGCAACCTCTGCATGCTGCTAAAGCTTTAAATCATATAACTGCATACCATGTTTCCAAGGACTGAAAGATTGCCACAGTTCTATGTAGTTTCTGTGCAGTCCTACGGGGAGAGCTTTTTGTCACATTTTCATTTTCTCTCTCTTAAGCATATATACAGATAAAAGTGCATATACTTATTCATTTCCAGGTGTTGGTTACAATTCCAATTTATTTATGTGATAAATAAAACAAGCTTTTTTGAGTTCAGAAGAAAAAAACCAACCACATCACCATACTCACTATAATATTGATAATAATTAATCCATCTCTTTAATGTAGATGCAGCATACACTGCCACCAGAGCCTGGCAGAATTTATATAGGTTTAAGTCTCCATGTCTTTTGTGTTGCATGTCTTACTTTGAAAATTATTACTTTTAACTGAACAATGGTGATGGTAATTCCTATGACTAGTTATGGCAAATGTATAAATAAAAGGCTCTCATCTCCTCTACAGATCTGTCTAATTTGTCATTTCAGAACACCAGAAAATTCATCATATTAAAAACACTGACATCATCATGTTTTCTGGGTAAAATAATGAGTAATGAATAAGCTACACAGAGGTGATTGAATGTCATTTTTTCTAAGAGTCATTCCCTTCTGTGTCACAGACCTGAGACAAGATTATGTGTAAAGTTAAAATGTCAGATTCTTTTCTTTAAGACTTTCCTTTACATTTAAAATGTAATTTTCAGAAAGATAAAAATAATAAATAATATTAAATGTTAAAATTATTTTTTAAATCGATTGGGGTAATATTCAACTAATCTGATGATAACTGTCTAAATGCAAGTTGTATAGTCTCAGCTATAGTCTCAGCTAGTTATCTTGGCTCCTTGAGTTGAAGACACTTCTAGAAAGCATTCATTCCTGCTAAGAAAAACATAAAACACAATAGGGTTGAAACTTTCTGAAGATGTTGATTTCTGTCTGCTAAGTGTAGAGGGAGCCCAAGTGATCATGATTAGATCACATCCATACCTTTTAGAGGGAAAAATAGTTCAACAATTTCTCCCTTTGTGTCCTTATATACTCACAAAAAGTTGGTATTTTTGTATCATAAATTATGTTTTAAGACTGTAATCCATAGTGACCTATTACAGGCTACTGATTAGAATCATATGTATGTTAGCATTATAATTAATTCCCTCATTTTTCTGATAAAGCATAATTGTATCAGAATCAGAGACTCAAAAGGACTAAATCTACAAAATGAAGTATATTTTTCTGGTGATAAATCCAAAAGTCTTTCTTTCATGAGGAAACACTTGTGTGGCAGCCATTGTTTTCTCCATGAAGTACAATACGCATGTCTATTTTCTTAATTTTGATTCATCAGAAACTCATGGCAGTGAGCAACTTAACCAAACAGTGATGACTTGTGGGGAGTGTGTGTTACAGGAACTGTGTTTTATTACAGAGAGTTTGTGAAAAAATCCTTTTGTTCAGGTGGTTACAGCCTCTATGATTTTAACAGTTTACTATCGCATTTCTTCAAACAAACAAGATTTTCTTATATAATTTTCTATTCTTTCATGTCCTTCTCTGTTTTTATGCCTTGCATCTTCATCTGCTGCTTTCTAATTGCTAGGGAAGGCAGACAAGATGCCCCATTGGGAACAGATGGCTTTCTGGAAATCTACCAACAAGGACTACTCCTGGAATAGATTTCATCTGTAGGCCCCACACAGAGGTAATATATGATACCTACAAATAGATAGTGCTCCAAAGGCTTAGGAAGGAAAAAAATATACCCTGCTGGAGTTCTTAAGCCTGTTATGACCACAACTTGCCAACAGAAAGGCAGGCATAAAAATGAGTCCTATATATAGCATTCAATTTTTGAAGTTAATTTTCTTTACTTCCATATCAGTCCCTATGATAGGGGCAGCTATGCTTAAAATGTGTTGTTTCTAAAGGGCTGTGTTTTACTTCTCAATGGTGGATTTAATGCAAAATTTGAAACCAGCTCTAATGTTATCCTACTTCACAAATATGTTGTGAGACGTAAGATAGTATATGAAAAGAATGTTAAAGTCTTCACAGAAGTAAGAACGAATAATATAGGAATAAATATGTTGGATTACACTAAGTGTGAAGAATTGTCTCTGTAAATGTTATGTCTTTCTCTCCTGTGTTCTGCACCTTTACTTTAGCTTCTTTTATCATAGGCAGGAGAGGTACTATTTGTAACATTTTATAAAATACATATTTATTTTGGTTTGGTTTTCCTCGATCTAAAATAAAATTGATGCTAACCATATTGTATACGGCTGTTCTGTGTGTCTGGAAAATATTATTCTGAGGTTATGGATAGGGCTATAAAACTGAGAGATCAGAGATATACTGTTTATGGTAAAAAAATACAAACTACAAATAGTAAAGTGACAACAGTACTCTGTATCCTCAGGATTCTAACCCCAGCCTTCAAATAATGTGTGGTTTATTTATTGTTCCTGTTCGCAAAGCAAAATGAATATTAGAGAACCTCATTTTTCACTATTTGTGAAACAAAAAAAATAATAATTATGGTCTCTCTTTTTTGACTATGGATCAGAGTTAGTGAAAAGGAATCCTAAAAATTTAAATGCTAGAATGCAAGTACCACAAAGAAAATATTAGTGTTACTAATTTTATTGTAGTTTTTAACAATTTGGATATGTTGGTGTTTTGAGGAGGAAAAAATGGCTGACTGCTTTTTTAAGTTTGTTCACAATAGGGTTACCAATATTATGACCACTTTTGGAAACTTGGAGAGGTTCTTTTTTTATTATAAAGAGAAACCATGTAACAAAGCTCACAAATTAGATGCATATTAGGAGTACAAAGATAAAAAAAGAAAGACAGGAAGATACAACCTTTTGACTGAGGTAGAAAAAGTGATACTTGCTTTCCTTAAGAGTATTCAGGGGAAATGACAAACATGGAATAGTATGTACTAGTCAGTGTTCATATTATCTTTACAATAGAAACTAGAAACACATGTTTAGGCCATAAAGGGGAGTAACTATAGATATCTCATGTTGGGAAAGGGTGTTCTTCAATTTTTGAGACAATCTGCTTTTTTACCTAGCCACTGCTTGATTAAAGCTCATTCTAGTTTTCAGATAAGAAGCTGTCAATGAAAGGAGAAAGCTCTGGGGAGACCTTATTGCAGCCTTTCAGTGCTTAAAGGAGGCCTACAGAACAGGTCAGGAGGGACTCTTTATCAGGGAGTGGAGGGATAGGATGAGGGGTAAGGGTTTTAAACTGAAAGAGGGGAGTTTTAGATTAGATATTAGGAAGAAATTCTTTACTGTGAGGGTGGTGAGACACTGGAACAAGTTGCCCAGACAAGCTGTGGATGCCCCATCCCTGGAAGTGTTCAAGGCCAGGCTGGATGGGGCTTTGAGCAACCTGGTCTAGTGGGAGGTGTCTCTGCCCATGGCAGGGGGGTTGGAACTCGATGATCTTTAAAATCTCTTCCAACCCTAACTATTCTACGATTCTAGGATTCTAAGATACCAAGCTCTGCATGGTAGCCACACATACACAACCATGCCATGACTGGTATTCTGGATACAGTACAGGGGCAAATTCTCAGCTGCAAACAAGCAGCTGATTTGGTTTGTTTTTAGCTCAGTTGCTAACAGTCCCAGGGAGCTGTTACATGACCAAGACAAGGCCATGTTGCTTCCTTGTCCACACCCTCTTTTCTTTGGCTGGACATGTCACCCATGCGTGAATTTTTCTGAGTGTTGTGTTGCAAAGTGTAGGGGAGCAGTGGATTCGTAGCAACTGAATCAATAAAGACTGTTGCAGATTAACCAAGTCCCAGGTACTGGGTATGAAATTTCCTTTCTTAACCCAGGGGAATGATTTCTTCTACTCTGAAACAGCTTTACAGTGCAGTAATAGTGCTTCTCTCCCACTCCAGGACTTGACACAATCACCACAGCTTGGTCACATGAGCTTCTGGAGCAGGAGGAAAGCAGCAGCAAAGTATCGAGAAGGATGTGACAGTTGATTAAACTATTTTCGACAAGCAGCCTTGCATCAAGCACTTTCCCCCATCGTGGGGGGGGATAGGCCAGAATACCCTGCCTTGGAGGACATGCTATGACATATCTGTGTATACAGTTCATCATACAGCCAGAAATCAACCATCTTTGTGAGACCAAATGCATGAGTCTTGCATACCAGGGTTTCAGGAATTAGAAAGGACTTATAATATTTTGCCTCTGTTAAAATTCTTTAAATAAACAGAAAAGCATGTCACCAAGGATTTATCTGACCAAAGGTACCTGTCTAGAGTACATCTCATCCTTAAGTACGTGATTAGTAGAGATCAATTAATTCCACCTTAAGAGTCTCAAATTAGTAGAAATAAAGTTCATTAACTTCAGCCTGATGCTGAACTGTGTCATGGTATTATCACTATTTTTTACATTCTTGTATCATACATATTGTGTCATCCTATTTATCCTACGTGTGAACAAGTAGAGTCTTTACAATCTTAGAATAAAATCATGGAGACTACCGTGCATAAGTGAGAGGAAAATAAAGGAATCCCCAGCTGGATCTGGTTGCTATGAGTCATATGCGGCCATTACAGATCACTAGCAGCTTTTATGCAAGACTGTTGCTGCAGAAATGAGGGAAGGGCCTGAAGAAAGCCATTGAAGTGCTTTTGCAAACATGCTGGGGCAGGGGCGGGGCATAGGAATGACTTTTCCATTGATGCCAGTGTGTGAAAAAAATTTCTGTTAGTGTGTTTCCTTTTCTATGAATCTCAGAGGAATGTGCAGACAGCACTAATGATTTGACTAAAAGATCTGAAATTGTCTTGTGAATGTTTTATTGACAAAATGTACTAGATTAGAACATACAGGTGTATATCATAAGCAGCAAAGGTATAATTTCCTGTGGATCATTGTATTAGTTTGTCTCATAAAGCCACCATCAAAGACTTTAGAGATGACCCACTGTAAGAAAGGCTGCCCATGTTCTCAGGTGGTTCTTCCACTGCCTTTTCCGATGATGGTAAGGTCTGGGAGTGGAAAGTGCAAGTAATTTTCCACAGATGGCTTTCTCCACAAAAGCTGTATCAGCTGAGGCTTTTGTCAGAGAAACACTCACTTGATCAGTCATGACTTTCAGCTCTATTGACCTCTGCTGTGTTTGAGTCACCAGTCTAGAGGTAAAAAGCTCTTCCTAGCAATTCATTTCTCCAACAAGATTATAATCTTGAAACAGAAGCGAGACTATGTTGCTGCATTTCCCAGTCTCTTAGCAATCTCTGTCAGGAAAAGTAGATTGATGTTGTTCCATTTCCTTTTATTATAGCTTTTGACATGGGAGGAAGTGGAATCTTTGCTCTTAACTCTTGGCCAGCAATCACAGTTTTGGGAGGAACACAGCCTTGAATACAATAATTAAAATTCAATGCAACTATTACAGTTAATGTGCATTAATTTGGGCATGTTGAATTGCTAAGTATATGATAGATATATTCTTAGCATTAGCAATAACAAGGATATCATCTTTAGCAGTGTCACAGATACTGTTAAGCAGAAACTGTGATCTAAATAACTTGTTAATAAACAGGATTATGTAGCATTTCTATCATATCAGGGAATTTATCTTGATAGTGCAGGGCATCCCATCTTTTCCAAAGTTTTTACACTTGCAATCTAGGCTATGAATTCTGATTTCTAACAATTCAGAGTTGTTAATTCTGAGTCCAAGTAGTTGGCTGTTAAGGAAAAGCTAGAGACAAAAGTAGTTAGGGGAAGATCTTAAAGGTTTTCCTGGCCTTCAGCTTTTGTGAGTCATAACTTTTAAGTTCCAACTCAATAATGAAAATCCTATAGTTTTGACAGCTCAGATTTGCCTAAAATAGTAGTCTTAGATTCATGTTGGTCAGATTCAAGAAGTATTTTTGTTTCCTAATAAACTTTGTTCAGGTTTTGAAATGCATGCATTTAATCTACAGCATTTCTTTATATTCCTCTGTATTCACTATGGAAAATACCTGACATATTACAATTGTTGGAATAACATTCCAGCATATACATATAGTCATTTAGAGCACTTGAAAGTTTTTAGTGGCCACTCTAAGACACTGTGACAGAAAAACAAGTGTAATGTCTAATTAATCAGTCATTATTGATGGAATAATTAACAGGTAAGTCGATAGAGAAAAAAATAATCAAGTTTCCTGAAGTCTGATTACCTTTATTTACATGGTAGATTTCATCTATTCTTCATATATTATAGTAGGTAATTACTGAAAGTTACAACCTACAACTTTAAATAGATACTATCATTTGAAACTATTTGCTATGAGTGCTACTGCATAAAATTTATGCATGCGTTATGCATAACATTAATCAAACATGCTTTCTGTGGTCAAACTTGTAAAGCAGTTCAGTATCTTTTAGGAGAGAAACAAGAAATGCAAATTCTTTTTTTCCCCACAGAATCACTCAAAGTAGGGTCACATGATCAGTTAGGTTGTCTGGTAAGATTTTTTCAACAATTATTTTCAATTATGGATTTAAATGAACCAAGTGAAATCAGGTTGTCCTCCACATACCTTAGAGATGCACACCATGATTTTAACAATTAATACTGCCAATGGCCCATTACTTGATTCCCAGTGAATCATTCTAGTCTCTCCTCTCATGGAAGTATTTTTATTTCATAACAAAATGTAGGTTTTCCATATCAGAGTGTAGGAAATCTGGTAACACAAAGGTAGAGTACATTCATATTAGTATATCTGACCCATATATTATCTGCACACCACAACATGTGACTGATCATGTATGTCACACAACACAAAATTTCTTCAGTTTATTAAATTTTGTTAAATTGAGTGATATTTCTATTACATGATGAGAGGCGGGCAGTATCATGCACTTGAATTACTCTGTAAGAATCTACCCTAAGCACTGCAGGGTTATCTCATCATTTTATTGTAAATTAATCTTTGCTATTAGAATAGCCTTTTCCAATGTTCATCTAAGATTTGCCTTTTTCCGTTTCCACTGTAAGAGTTACACTCTTTGGATATTCTTAGCATATAGCATTCTCTCCAGTACCTACTCCTCAAATAGGTATGGAGAGCTGGTAAATACTATTTTAGTTATTCTGTTACCAAGCAGCTATATTCCATTTGTGGAGCTTTCCATCTGAAATAACACTTTCATCTGCACAGCTGTTTATGCTTTTCCTCTTTGATCTTCCTTTGTTTATTTACTGCTTTCTCTTATTTTAGAGGACGTATTATACACTCCTTACTGCTCTAGAGAAAAAAACAAAAAATTATCTCCAATTTCTATTACCCATTATTTAAGTCATGCTGAGTTATTTTGCTGCGAGATGTATTAACATAAACATCACAATTTACCAACTTAGAGATGTACAGGTCTACAAAGTAGCCATATAAATAGTTAAGCTAACTTAAAATAGGCAACAGGACTCTTTGTAGTTAGAAGAAAGATGGCTAAAAGGGAAAGCTCTCACCTAAAGATTTTGTGCTCTTGTCAAATTCAGAATATATTCAAGAAATTTAACCCTGGGATAAATGAGTAGAGTTTTTTGTTCTACCAGTAGTATACAACAAGTTGATATAAGTCACAATCATGTCCTGAAGCAAGATGATTTTGAGAATTCACAAATAAATTAATGGTTGCTGCAAATAGTTGAAATTGGCATATCCAAATAATGCATTGTGTGGATATTTTAATACAATATCCACAGAATCCTCCATCTAAATCCAGCATTAAATGATTATTTATAGTAGCTACAAAATGCAGTATTTCCATACATCTTCTTTCTGAGGTAATCTATAGACCACACTCTTCCCTTATTTTGGGTATCAATTTTTTCCCTAAAATTTCAAATAAAACCACCTTTCATGAATTGTCAGTTTTGAAAGAAGTTACCACCACTCATCAAATATGATTTTAAAATAATATGAATGAGAAAAAATGTATTACAATAAATTTTAAATGTAAAGAAGATCTTCATAATACCAAAGGATGAAGTTTTAATATATATTTAATAACTCTGCTCTCAGTATTATGTAAACAGATATATTGTAACTTCTTTTGGCACTTTTTAGTCATTGTCAACAAGAACTCATTTGCAATCTTTCATCTACAAGTTGATGTTAAACAAGGTTGGATGAACAAAATAATATTTTTCATGAAAATGTGTCATCTATTTATCTATCTATGAACATCATTCATTGTTTTATTTTATAAACAATATGAATGTTCCAAAAATCTAGTTAAGATCCTGAAATGGAATATACCAACTTTTTCTGAAAGGGGAATGTGCCAAAAAGAAAATGGGGCTGTGAACTATTTGCACATGAACTAGAAAAAAAGTCACTTCTAAGACAGAGAAGAAACGAATTCATTGCACATAAGTTGAAATTCTTTGTCTTTCTTTTCTGGATCTAATTATCATCTGTTCTTAATGTCTGATAAATAATATTTTTTTCTGGTTTTATATTTATGATTAGAGGTCTGGTAAAAAAAAAAAAAAGGAAAAATATTAAAGAATCTATAAAAAAAAAAGAAGAACTTGTAAAATGAAATTGAAATGAAGTGTTGACACCACCCAAAAAGGTGGGTGTTGTTCTGAAATTTTAATCAATTTAAGGGTGTTTTATTTAGTTGTTTTTTTTAAGAACAAACTAAAAACAAATTTGTACAAAAAAAACCCCACAAAACCC
>VXAK01025185.1:0-18946 GCA_013399435.1 Arenaria interpres
AATTTATATATGGAACACATATGGCAATGTTCAGGTACGCTGCTTTGTACACGAAGGAGTGAATATTGGGACATAGCTGTGGTGTGGTCAGGCCACATGACTTCACAAAAGAGGAGCCCAACTGATAGATCAAGAAGACAGTGACAACAGAAGTAAACAAAAGCAGGTGGGTTCATGAGGATTCTGCCTCATACTTTGAACGAAGCCCATGCCAATAGTGTAGGCCACTGGGAAAAAACTTGGTGGTATTCTGTCTGGGAAATATGCATATATAATGGAATTTCTAATGCATATAATGAAATTTTAAATATATAATGAAATTTAACTTATTAGAAATCTTAAATTTTATCAGGCAGTCAACTGAAAATTCTAGTAGTTTTGAACTAGAACTAAAATATACATAGCTGCTTCCAGTAAGAGCTGAAACTTTGAAAATTATTAAAAAAAACACACAAGCTAAAACCTTCATTAAAAATTCAAAGGGATGAATATATATATATATAAAAAAAGGTATCTTTGCTTTGCCACAGTCTCCTCTTTAACTTTCTTCCCAATAATTTTCCTAAAAAAATTGAGATATGTACATGAATATATATGTTGATTTCAAATTAATAGTTGTAATTCAGATGACTATAATATTGAATCAATATATACAAGAATCAGGACAGATAAGCAGCATTATATTCTTTTCCAGCAGTTTCTACCTAATGGGAAGTATGTAATTTGATTTTATTTACTTATTTATTTAAAAAAAGGCAATACAAACTCAGATTACCTATGCTTCTAAGGAAAAGAAAAATACTAATAAGAGAATAATAACAGCTCATTATGGAAATTTGTCTATATTTATTTGAAACTTTCAGGCTATTATAAAGTACATTGGGACCTTATCATGTAAATTTAACGGTTCTGATAACATTGTGATCAGTATGCAGTCTCAATAGGATATGCTCTTTTTTTCTTTTTTAGTCTTTGAGATTAAAATCACTTTATATTATGTTTGTTGAATCAACTAATAATATTGTATATAGATAACTTCCTTAATCAGGTGTATGTTCATTTTAGAACAACCTTACTAGGCAAGGTTTCATGTCGATGACACTGATCTCCAGCACATTTCGCTACCACTACCACAACATTTTTTATCTTGTTCAGAGATATCCAGTGAAAAGAATCCTATCGAAAGATAAGATAAGGATTCCTGTGACACAAGCAACAATCTGTACAGTCTCCTCTTTATGGATTTTACTGTCTTCATATAATCAAACACCAAAGGAATATGTTTATTTGCTGAAGTTACAAAGTAATTAAAAAATACATGTTGTTCTGTGTGAGCAGGAGTGTTTAGGAACTAAACTCTCAGCTCTTTAAGCTGCCTTTACTAAAAAAATTTAATTGACAAAAATCTGGTCATAAAAGAAAGTAGTGGGTTTTATAAGACTTTCCTATTTCTCCGCTCATTACCAGAACAAAAAAAAAAAAAAAACAACAAACAAAACAAAACAAACAAACAAACAAAAAACCCAAAACAAAGCAAAAAAAATCTGGTAAAATTAAGTATGTTTTATAAACTTGCATAAAAAAGTCACTAATACAGACGCCTCTCCCATTTTGTGAAGAGAAGGACTTTCACCTAACAAAGTACTTATAGTGATGCCTATAATTTACACAAAACCAGAATGGGTCATATTGCTCTCTTGAAAGAAGTGTGAACTTTCCCTTGTGCTAAATTTTTCAACTGAGAGTCTCAAAACAGATCATGAGATTAATTCAGTCACTGACTGAGTCTAAATTGAGTCTAAATCTACCCTCTTTTAGCCCTTTTAGGCTTTGTCATACTGGAAAAAGAAGGGCTTATGAATCAGACTCCTTTGGACAGACAAAAAAAAAATATTCTGTTTTAAAGTTGGAATTACAATTTGGAATAAATTAGCTACCGAATATAATTTTATAGCTTTTCCCTTGGTAAGATCTATTGATGTGACATATA
This sequence comes from Arenaria interpres, assembly GCA_013399435.1. Classification (NCBI taxonomy): domain Eukaryota; kingdom Metazoa; phylum Chordata; class Aves; order Charadriiformes; family Scolopacidae; genus Arenaria; species Arenaria interpres. Next base: position 1,991 of record VXAK01025185.1, read on the forward strand.
GTTCTGAGATCTACCCTGTAGTTTCTTCATGGCTGACGTTCACAGGCTGTGAAATTGTGGGTACCTACTTCAAGCTTTATACATTTAATATTCTTAAAGAGAAGACTTCAGACTGCAGGAGGTGCCACATTTACAGCTCTCAAGCATTGCATTCTCTAATTAAAAATAAAAGTACTTCTGCAAATAAAAGGTATCCAGAGAATAACTTCCCTACATATTTTAGTTTCTGTGACCCATTTTATGGGAAGACAATGACACCATGTGAAGTAGATCTTTAGTATTTCTGTCATGCTGATTAATGTAATTGGAGAAGTATGGCTGAGCTTTCCCTGAGGAAGAAGCAAGTACAACCTTAATGAGTTTCCGAAATACTGCAACTTGCTTAAATAAAATAAGAATACAATTAAGCTTATTCAAATGTAAGAACGAATCAGAATGCCATTAACTATTGTTCAGTGCACTGAAGTGTGAAATATATGCTTTTATGTTTGCTGCAAAAAACACACACTTTTAACATTAAAGGCATGTGATGGAGTAATGCAACAAAGAAAAGGTAAATAATAGATAAAAATAGCTACAGTCTGTGAATTACGTGCATAGTGTAATATGTGAATACACGTGAGCAAGGGGGAAAAAAACCCGACTTTTATAACATCATAGACAAAAACGGGGCAGAAATCCTATAACAAAGTTATTTGGTCAGCTAAGCTTCTGCTACTGCCTAAATATTATATTGTATGCCACTTCAAACAGAAGGACATACAATTGCATAACAACAACCTGGTCCTGCCATCCTATCCTTATGTTCACCAACACCTACCCAGATGAAGTTGAGACTGCTTTAGTAGCTGTGGTTAAGATCAGGCTCAAATTTTCAGAACTAAATGATGATACTGTCATGAGTTTGTTATAAACAAAAGGGCACAAACCACATATATAGAGCTCGGAGTTTATTATTCGCCCAATTAATGTTTTAACATTCTAGTAACCCAAAGTGTTAGGTCAATTACACTACTATTCACTAATAATCCAAATTAATTCAAAGAAACCTCAGTAATATAGCTAACTGGTTTTGCTGGGGGAAAGCAAAAAAATATTAAAATCAGTTGCCCCTGCTGCTGTGCTCTCCCTTCCCACATCCCCAGGGCTCCAACACTGGCAGTCTCAGAAGAGAGAAAGTGTTGATATTGAAACCCAAGAAAAAGAGATCAGAGAAATCTAGCAAGCCCAACACTGCTTTTGCAATTAACTCAGAATTATTGACAGTTTGATGCATATGAGATTTTTTTAAAAAAAGTCTAACTGTTGTGCTTTTAAAATAAAAATGACACTAATACATATTAGATACAGATATATTCTACAAGGATTGCATAACTTCTGATAAACTAAGTTTGCAAAAATGACAGGAAGCAAATCCCATTGTATTGACTCCTATTTACTGTTTTGTTTGATTTGTGGTTAGAAGTAAGATACTAATTCTAAATATCCTTCAGATCTTGTGAATTGCAATTCCAGTTGTGTTATATCTGCATTTTTTTTTTTCTTAAGTGTTCAGTTACAAGCCTTTCAGTAATATGATCTGATTCTTCTGTATAATTTATAAGTATTTGGGGTAATGGGTATGTGGGTCAGAAAGGGGGTAACACAAAACTTCGACGGTCCAGGTGAGCTAACGATCACGAAGAAGTCTGCTGCTGTTTTTCATCACCATTCCATCTCCCTGCAGTCTCTCACTATTTATTTTCTATCTTTTGCTGCCTTTTCAGCTGTATTTGATTTTCAAGTTAAGTTCTTTATGTTATCACCTCACAGCTCCTGCATCTCAAAGCACGGACTAGGTACCTGCCTGATCCACTCCCACAGCCACCCTGAGGAGCCCATTTCCATCCAACTCTCCCGCTGGGCCTCATCCTCTTGCAGCTCCTGCCCCTCCCCGTGTCACAGGTGATTCAGTGATCTCACAGTGACTCACAAGAAAGCAGTGACTCAGTGAGCTCACAGTGACTCACAGAAGAGATGGGAGGAAACCAGTTACTCAGTAGAGACCCACAAAGAGCACAGCATTTCCAGTCAGCTCCTGTGGATGCTGTTAAACAAATGCATCAGATTTCCAGCATTTCATAGAGAATTAGACTAGAAAGGACCTTGGGGATTATATTTTCTGATCTAATGCCTTCCTTAAACCTATAGGAAAATCAATGCATTACAGCATACTTACCTCCAACCTTTTATCTTTTTTTTTTCTGCAGCAGCAGAGCTCTACATGTACTTCTCTCTCCCGCAGTATTTTCCCTGTACTTTCATTAAATGCCTTGCTTTCCTCAACTGATTTCTTTCTATGTCATAAACAGCAGATTTCCTTGCTGCTTTTTCTCTGAGGCAAAGGAAATTAAGGAAAATCACATAAAGAAAATAATGCAGTTGGGGGGGGTGTTGTTTTTTTGGGTAGGTTTTTTGTTGTTGTTTTTTGTTTGTTTGTTCGTTTTTTCCCTGGGATTTTGCCCTTGGTACAAGTGAATTACATCAGCCCAAATATCTACCTTTCTCTGAGTCCTAGCTTTTCTGGTGTTACTGATGCTTACAAATTCTTCTAGACCCGAGGGAAGTTCCTTTTTTAATCTCTTACTATTTCAGTCTGAAATCCATTCTTAGTGTCTGAAACTTCGCTTTGTGATTACTCTCCTCTGGCTATGGCATATGTCTCCACAACCTTCATTAAGTTCACCAATAGATAATCCTATTTCCTATCAATACCAGTGAGCTAGGAAAGGGAAGCAGAAGTTTACCTACTGCAAGAGAAATAAATAAAAGAGAAGCTCAAGAGTTTGGGTCTCCATTGTTGGCTTTTCTGCAGGTTTGTTGTATAACTTTGGTGAGATGCACTACATGCTTGAGTATCTTTCTCTGAAAAAAAACCAAAAACAAACAAACAAAAAAAACCACAGAAAAAAACAAACCAAAACAAAAAACAACCACAACAAAAAAACACCCTTATACTATTGCCAGAGGTTTTGGGTTTTGGATGACCATTTACTTCTTTGTTCTCCAATATGCAACAATATATGACACTTCACTTCGATGGCTACTTGTCATAAATACATATATAGAATAATGTTCATTGCAACAATAACATTAATATCTCAACTAGCAGAAGAGTAGACATATTAAAATGTACTAAGCAGCAAATAATATAACTTTGAAAGCCATTTTTCACCTTAATTACTTCATAAAAAACTTTATAACTTTTAAAAGCCTTCTACAATGTTTTCTATGTTTAGTCTTTACTCAAATATACAAAACATTGCTAAGACACCAAGTCAAAAGAATCGCAGAATCACAGAATCATCATGGTTGGAAAGGACTTCTGAGATCACCAAGTCCAACCATACACAACAACTCAAAAAAAAAAGAACCCTTACAATCTCTGCCACTAGATCATGACACTAGAGCATGCCCTGAAGTGTCACATCTACACATTTCTTAAATACCTCCAGGGATGGTGACTCCACCACCTCCCTGGGCAGGCCATTCCAGTGCCTGACCACCCTCTCAGGAAAGTCATTCTTCCTAATATCTAATCTAAACCTCCCCTGTCACAACTTCAGACCATTTCCTCTGGTTCTGTCATTATTCACTTGGGAGAAGAGGCCAACCCCCACCTCTCTACAACCTCTTTTCAGGTAGTTGTAGAGGGCAATGAGGTCTCCTTTCAGCCTCCTCCAAACTAAACAGGCCCCTCAGCCTCTCCTCGTATGACTTGTTCTCTAGACCCCTCACCAGCTTGGTGGCTCTCCTCTGGACATGCTCCAGCACTTCAGTGTCCTTCTTGTAGTGAGAGGCCCAGAACTGAACAGAGCACTCGAGGTGAGGCCTCACCAGTGCCGAGTGCAGGAGCACCATCACTTCCCTACTCCTGCTGGCCATGCTGTTCCTGACACAGGCCAGGATGCTGTTGGCCTTCTTGGCCACCTGTTCACACTGCTGTTTCATGTTAAGCCAGCTGTCCACCAACACCCCCAGGTCCTTTTCTGCCAGGCAGCTCCAGCCACTCTTCCCCAAGCCTGTANCATCCAGATCGTCGATAAAGATCTTAAACAAGACTGGCCCCAAAACTAAGCCCTGAGGCACACCGCTGGTGATGGGCCACTAACTGGATTTCACCCCATTAATCACAACTCTCTGGGCACAGACATCCAGCCAGTTTTTTACCCAGTGAAGCGTACACTTGTCTATGCCATGATTCACCAGCTTCTCCAGGAGAATGCTGTGGGGGACAGTATCAAAGGCCTTACCAAAGTCCAGGTAGACAACGTCCACAGCCTTCTCCCCATCCAGATGACAGGTCACATGGTCATAGAAAGAGATCAGGTTGGTTAAGCAAGACCTTCCATTCATGGCAAGAATGGAAATAACTCTTTGCAAAAGAAATAATAACATTGCATTCTTTTGTCATTTGTTCTGCTAAGAAAATAAGGATAAAAGAATTGGGTTTGCTATCTAAAGAAAGTGGAATGTTGTGAGGATAAGCCAGGTAGTAGTGATAGTCTGCCTCTAAGCTGTCTGAATATAACCTAGAAAATTTGTCTCAGATTTTAGAAAGGAGAACAATGTAGCAAAGACAACTGGGCCATTGAACCCCTATTAAAAAAAAGAATATTATCACATATGTAATAAGAATAGAATTTAAGGGGTTTTTTGAACATATTTCGGTTAAGGGACCTGACAGTCTCAGTCCTATAGTGCTGTAAGTATTGGCACACGCAAAGACAGGTCTAGCAAACGATCTTTAACATGTCTGCTGAACAAGGAGTAATTCTGTGTGAGTGTAGAATAGCACGTATGCTGCTTATGTTTAAGGAACATCAGACAATTCAGTCTGCCCTTAGTAGTAAAATAGGCTAGATATGGCCTGCAGTCCACTGATTTTAGTGAAATGGGATGAAGGACAGCATTTGTTATTTGGCCAGAGGCTATGTATTTTCCAGTTGTGGAGTCCACCAGATCAACCTGATAACAGCAGCTGGTAAGACAGAAATGTCAGTGTAAGAGTGTGTGAGTGTGTAAATCAAATATGCAAAACTGTCTGAGAGGAGGTTTGCCCCAGATATAGAACTAAAAAGGAAGTTGACCATCAGCCATATTAAATATTAACAAGGGAATTACAAAGAGATACAAAGGATTTAACCTGCAAACAGGTATAAAAGAAACAAATTTGTAAAAGGTGGGATGAGAGACTTTGGAGCAGGATGAGGAGCATTGTCTCCAGTTGGGCATTGCTGGGTTTCACCCTGTGGCATCCCCAACCCTTGCTTGGGCCAAACCCAGCACCTCCTACAGGACGTAGGAGCAGCTTGCACCTAGCCAGTGACCCACAGCATGGGAACAGAGAGGGGGACACAAACTCCTCTCCTTCAAGAGTGTGTGGGTGCACATGAGGCTCCTGCCCACAGCTGGTGCCATAGTGGGGTGCCAGCAGTGGCAGGAGTGCATGCTCATCTGGAACACCCACACCTCCACAGAAGGATCTCCATGTAGTGGACCCTCACGCCCACAGCAGGTGGGTTGCTTTTCAGTCTGTGTGTTTGTGTGCCTTTGGGGATGAGTTATAGAAGTGTTGTCATAAAGCTGTAGGTGTTTGTTAATATTTTATGTGTCGAGTATCGTGGTATATCTTTTGTACTGCCATTATTGGTCCTAAACATATAATTCACGGATTGTCAGTTTATTGCATACTGTTAATAAATTAACAAGTTGCTTCTATACTGATTGGACTTAACTAACTGGAGTGAGGAGGTTTTCCATAAGACAAAGAAATTCAGGGAAAAAATGTTGCATATATTGTTTGCCTTACCTTCTCCACTCTTCATTTCCCCCTGTTTGCTGTCCTTCAGACACATAAAGTAGTATTAAAGCCAAGTAATTGAATCCAGAAAGAATCTGAGATGTAAAGGCATGACTATATCTGGGAGAGATTGAAGGAGACCAATAACAAACAAGGAATAGAGACATACTCAGTACTAGTAAGTCAAAATTCTTCATGACTTGACCACTCATTTGAGTTGCATGCTCCTGCTTTAGAAAAAGATTTGAACAAAAAGTGGAAGACATAAATGAAAAATGGCATGAAGATTAATGAATGGGGGTCACACCCGACCAATTTAATTAATCTTTGAAGGGCACTACTGACTTTTTTTAAGATGAAAGAAGGCAACAGATCTAATCTGTCTGGACTTCAAATAAACACTTGCTGTGGTGCCACAAGCTAAGTGAAGCTAGAGAAGAGGGCAGAAAGGGAAACTGAGTATAGGGAGAGAATTAGCTGAATAATGTGCACAGGTACATCATACTGAAAGAGAGCTACTAAACTGGACATTGAAGCCTGGTGAAGTTGTAACAGTTAAGATTTTGTTATGGACAAAAAAAGAGGAACACAGCACATATGGGAAGCTGAGAATTCATTTTTAGTCTGCTAATAAGTTTTAACAGTGTAGCCACAAAGAAATAACCATTATTATTAGTCCAGTTATAATTATATTGACAGTCACTGTCTAAATTATCTAATCAATACAAATAAATACAATCAATACCAAACAAATCATAGTAGTAGTACTAAAGGTAAAAGTTGCTATACATGACAAACTTCCCAGTATCTGTCCCTTTCCTCTGGTGTTGTGTTCAGCCTTCCGATATTTCTCTATGTCCTAAGAAGGGTAGTTTTAGTGTGGAGAGGAGGCATGTATCAGTTTTCAGCATCCTGAAGTCTCTGTAGGGAGACTTACGATAGTCACAGTGGAGGAGTTTCCTCCTGCTCAGACTTGGGCTTTTCTTACGTTTATTTTTTCTAAGTTTTTTCATCACAGTCCACTTCCCTCTCCCACTGCAGCCTGGGAGAGGCTTCCAGCCTTACCCCCCAGCGCCATGCACATAAAGGACAATTGTTTGTCAGGTAGTGACTGGGAGGAAGGACTGGGGAGTAGTGTGTGTCACTCCCTCCCCAGTGAGGCCACCCCAGAGCTGAAGCTGGAACAGGGGAGGCACCAATCACTGGCCCTGGTGCAGGGGTTAAACCAGTGAGATCCAGCTGAGGCCAAGGGGAGGCTGAGCTCTGGAAAGGTCAAAGTTTTTAATTAGTAATGGCAAAATCATATCTCCTAGCTATGAAGATCCTTGAGATGCAGCCATGGAGTGATGATATCCAGCTTTCTTTTTGAATTTCTTGGCACAAAGCTTAGGTATGTGTTGATAAAATTTTCTGAGAGATTATAATGGGAGGAAGAATTTGCTTTAGCTGAGAACTGAAGCAATAGAAATGGAATAGAAACAATCACTGGAGACTACAATGTCTTTCTCTTAGGGAATAACCAGAATTTCTTCAAGAAGCTGTGGTCTCATTAACTGGACACTGCTGAGAAATAGCAAAGTCTGCATATCTTAGTCATTGAAAACCTACTAGATGTCAATGTGACACTGGAAAAGTGATTCCACAATTTGTCAAACTACTTACTGAAATAAGGAATTTTTCATTTCATTGTATGTAACATGGATCTTCTCTGTATTACACAATTTTATTATACACAATTTTTGACCCAACAAGGAATTTGGGAACATGACTGCAGATTGGAACAAGGACAAGAATATCTCACAGCTGCAGTGATCAAGAACTGAGCACAACATGTTGGCTTTGTAAACTTCCTGGACAACCACCTTTGAATCTAAGTGAGAACACCATTGAATACCTGTGTTTGCTGGGAAGTGGTTGTCACGAGACTCCCTGAAAGGCAGCAGCTTCCTTTTATCCACAGTCAGATGGGCTAACACCAGGAGAGAAACACTTGATAACAAATATCAGACTTAGAGCCTCTCACCTCCCACCTGAAAGCAGTAATCACTGCTGCTTACTTCCAGTGAACACCTGTGAGAGTATAGGTTTTTTTGCTTTAGTCTGTGTGCAATTAAAGACCACCTGTTTGCATGAAGGATTTGTTCTCAGCTGTTTCCCACAGCTGAGACCACTGATTATTCCCTTCCAGCTGATAGGTATTGCTGCAGCGAGCCATGTATCAACACCAAATTCTGTGTGACTAAAGCAAGGCTGATTATACTAGTGGTCAGCAGCCTCAATCTGAAAGAAAAGATTAACAGAACCTTCTAAAATAAGACCCCATGGGAATGTTCCTCTTCTCTTCCATATCTGGTAGGGAGCAATGAACATCAATGCCTTTTCATTGAGACTTGTGTCTGACCATGAATAGCATGATGCTGGGGTAATTAGCAGCTGCTTAAACAGATGGCTAAAGCACAACAATTCTTTAAACAGCCTAAATCACAGTTTTCTTAATTATTCACCATTCTGGCTATGGTGTTTATCAACAGGATCCCCAGCATTTCACAGAGGAAGCTACAACACAGCAAAACATAATCAGTACCTCTAGTCTGTAAGGATTTCATGTTAGGGAGTGCTTCAGGTACAAAGGTCTTGGGCTCAGGTCTGAGTCAAATACGCTGTATACGAACAGCTTCAGTTAACAAGAAAGGCTGAGATTCGGTTACTATTTGCAAAGACACCAAAGACCTAATTCACACTGGCAAATAAACAAGTAGGTATGAATTCTCCAAGAAGAAACTTATCCAGGAAGTTAAAAGAAGGCTTCTGATCACCAACAAGTGAGGTCTGAGGAAGCAGCAGGAAGAAATGCAGCTTATTGCTCTAGGTGTTCCTGCTTTAGCAGGGGACTTGGACCAGATGATCTCTAGAGGTCCCTTCCAACTCTGACAATTCCGTTGATTCCGTGATTATTTAAGAATCAGTTTATAAATCAAGTAATTGACTATGACCGGAGAAAACTGGATTTAGTATTTTAAGAAATTCTCTCAAATCATATGTTCAATATTCATGGGATTTTTAGATGTGATTTTTACAGCACCAAAAGCACTGTCTTGTTCTTCCTATATAAGATATAGGGGTCAGTTTCTTTTATTGCAGGAATGCTCGATCATCTGCTTGGGGTTTAGGCAATTTGAGCCCTGCCATCAAGCCTTTAATCATGTAGGTAATTTTAAGTTTTATATGCATCAAGACATCTATGGGTCAGACAGCATCTAAGTGGGAAATCTTCCTGAAATGGTAAGGTAAGATTTGGGTGATAAAGTCCTTCTGTGGCATTAATCCAAAATCCTTTTGCAATTCTCTCTGAGTTATGAGAGTGGGGAGAAAATTCAATTCCCACTGCAAAAGTGATCCAAGGGCTGTCACACTTCTGAGAACAAAGTTAGAGCAAAACCACCCTCAGTTCAAAATCTTGACATGGGCAAAATCCTAGCTGATAATTTTTTGAGTGGATTAGAGGGGATTAGAGAAGAAAGAGAGGTAGAATAAAAATAAGATAAGAATTTTTTCTTTAAGTCACTTCTGAGCATGGTAAATTGGTACCTCTAAGATTTTCACAATGCCAAATGAAACACTCTCCTTTTGACACTTCACAGTCCGAGTTTCTAGACTGAGCAGCACTTTCAAAATATTCTTCGACTGCAGTGAGGGCTCAAAAAAAGGAACAGAAAGTGAAACTAAATACTGATATTTAAAGATTTTTAAATCACTGGCTGTGCTCTTTTTCAGGTATTGTGGTTTATATTTTCCTGGTGTTTTTCTGTATATGATTTCATTAATGAAATCATAGAATCATAGAATCTTCTAGGTTGGAAGAGACCCGTGGGATCATCGAGTCCAACCATCTACCCTACTCTACAAAGTTCTCCCCTACACCATATCCCCCAACACCACATCTAAACGACCCTTAAACACATCCAGGGATGGTGACTCAACCACCTCCCTGGGCAGCCTATTCCAATGCCCAACCACTCTTTCTGTGAAAAATTCTTTCCTAATGTTCAGTCTAAACCTACCCTGTTGGAGCTTGAAGCCATTCCCTCTCATTCTGTCATTAATTACCTGTGAGAAGAGACCAGCACCAACCTCTCTACAGTGTCCTTTCAAGTAGTTGCAGAGAGAGATGAGGTCTCCCCTCAGCCTCCTCTTCCTCAAACTAAACAGTCCCAGCTCCTTCAACCGCTCTTCATATGATTTGTTTTCCAGGCCCTTCACCAGCTTCGTTGCCCTCCTCTGCACTCACTCCAGCACCTTGATATCTCTCTTGTATCTTAATACATTGCTGATATAACATGACTTTCAACTCAATGTAAAGGGTTTTCTGTCTTTTGTAAATCCTGTATTACAATCATTAAGAAATATTGCACCTGCATGCTTCATAACTTGGTAACTTTTGGAAAATTCAGTCCATGGTTATTACTGATATTCTTGATTTATTTTTTTTTCTTTCTGTATATGTGTCAAGCCTAGTTGGTATCTTTAAATAGCTTCTCTCACTAAGTGTGTATGTGTGAATTGTGTGTGTATCAAATGAAACATATCTCTCTCACAGAAATATATTGATGGACTTTTTTTCCTTCTTTTTTGGCTTTTGCTAGTCATTCTAGTTCTGGATATTATTTCCTTGCATTAAAACTGGTAGAGACCTAGGCTGTGCAATAAATGGGAGAAAAATTATACACTGTGGAAGGATATGAAACAGGTAGATGACATAGATGAAGTTTGAGATTGGTTAGAAGATCTACAGAAATACATATTTTTTAATCTGATTGTTTGTGGGGATGCCTATTGGTAGTTAGTCCAAATCTTCTCTATTCAGATACCTAAGCAAAAACTTTAGCTTCCTAATCAGCTCAGAATATATATCCTGTAATGAAAATAATATTTCACTCTCATTTTCGCAAAACATATGTATGTATAGAATCATATAGGATTGCTTGGGTTGGAAGGGACTTTTCAGATCATCGAGTCCAACCATCACCCTAACACTGACAAAAACCATCACTAAACCGTATCTCTAAGCACTATGTCTACCTCTCTTTTAAATACCTCCAGGAATGGCGACTCCACAACTTCCCTGGGCAGCCTGTTCCAAGGCTTAATAACCATTTCAGTGCAAGAATTTTTCCTAATATCCAATCTGAACCTCCCCTGGTGCAACTTGAGGCCATTTCCTCCTGTTCTATTGCCTGTGACTTGGAAGAAGAGGTTGATCCCCACCTCCCTTCTTTCAGGGAGTTGTAGAGAGCGAGAAGGTCTCCCCTCAGCCTCCTTTTCTCCAGGCTAAGCAACCCTAGATCCCTCAGCTGCTCCTCATAAGACTTATTCTCTAGACTCCTCACCAGCTTCATTGTTCTTCTCTGTACATGCTGCAGCACCTTAATGTCTCTTTTGTAGTGAGGGGCCAAAAAATGGACACAGCACTCAAGGTGGGGCCTCTCCAGTGCTGAGTACAGGGAAACAATCACTTCCCTAATTCCAATCTTCACACTGTTCCTGACAGAGGCCAGGATGCTGTTGGTCTTCTTGGCCAGCTGGGCACACTGCTGGCTCATGTTCAGCTGACAGTCAACCAACACCCCAGGTCCTCTTCTACAAGGCAGCTCTCCAGCCATTCCTTCCCAAGCCTGTAACAATACATGGGCTTGTGTGACCCAAGTGCAGGACATGTGAAGAATATTGAATGGGAATGCTGTGGAATTGCTCCTCTTTCTATACAGGTTCCAAACTCAAGTCTGTAGGGACTTGCCTGTATCTATAGACTGGCAGATTTTTCTGCATAATTTAAAATATGCTGAATTCCTTTTTATACCTTTACATCCTTGCTAGATAGTAGGTTCCCATGACTAACTCAGAATTAACATGGTAGGTCACTCTGGTGAAGATGGGTTTGCACGAAATCAAAGTGATTGGAGGCAGAGCCCAAACCCTGCTCTGCTGACTCTGTTGTCATCAGAGTAACCTCTGGCTGAGGAGCCACACTTAGTAGTAGTAAAGCTGGAGAAAACACAGCTTCCTGTTATCTATTTAGGTAAAATGAATCAGAGTTCCTTGATAGCTAAGATTATGTTCAGGAATTTTTATTGTACTCCTTGAGGTGAATTAAACACATATTTTTACTTAAATACATATATTAAAAAAAAAAAGAATCAACAGTGTATTACCATATCAGGTCTATAAGGAGTCTGCAAAGATACATCATGAGCCAGTTCCTTATATATACTTGCACTAGCATCAATCCTGTGAGTGTTGACATCGGACATCTCATCTTGGCATTGGGTCCATCCCCCATCACCACCTTGGAGTGCTTGTGTTCCAGAATGGCTACAAGCTAATACTGTGGCCCTTTCCTATCTCACCATGAAGGGAAACTTCACTCCCTTAAAGGGAGGAGTTCTGCCTCTGGCTTTCTTGCTTCCAGCCAGTTTAATCCTTTTTGCAGTTAGGCCCTCTTTCTCTCCATTCCTTGGTAACAAGTTACCACTGCTCAGCAGTTATGATTTTAATTTTCCCTTCAAGTATCTGAGGGTACTTCCCTGTGAGCGGATTCCATTCTTAAAATAAGGATGACTCTAATCCAGCACAGTGTCTGATATTAGCCACATCTGATAATCAGTGGGGACTGCAGACAGGTGGAATGGATGAAGCTCATTTTGTGTCAAGAGGAACATAATACTTAACTGCACACAACCAACCTATTCTGAATTAGGGCTTCGTTTGTGATAGAGCAGCTCCCTTATTGTGGTGTATTGAAAATCAGTCATTGACAATTGCCAGGAGCAGAAGTCTAGGCAAAGATTATAAGAGGTAGGAAACCATATTGTGATATTTCCCTAAGTAGCTCTGTGATTAAATCTGCCAGTCAGATTCTTGCTACTATATGTAGAGATCTTAGAGGTGCATTAACGAGGGAAGTCCAATATCCTTGTTCTTTCTGCTTCCATTAGAAAGGGCATTGAAAACACACAACATTACAGTGCAATACTCTGGCTTTAAACCTGCAGCAATCCTATTAAGATCAGCAAATAGCACTTATGAGCCTTTCCTATGGAAAACAAACAAACCAACAACAAAAACCAACCAAAAACCACAACCAAACTGAAACAAAAAATCAAATATGAAATGCACTATAGGAAATGAGAAAAGCAAAATCAGAAAACCTGAAACAATGAAGTGAAGCATTAGGCCCAGTGTGTTTGCTCATAAGGAAACAGAATGATTAGGATTTCAATAAAATATCCAAATGTGCTTTTGTAATATATGCAGACTTCTATTGTGCCCACTTTGCAGTGGTGTCATTATGCTAGAGGGAAAAAAAAATATTTTAAATAGGAAAATCAATGATTTTTTTTCTTTATTTCTGCTTGGTTGGATACTTATATTTTGCTAAAATTCACTCAGTGGAAGAATACATACATTTAAACTTTAATCTTCATCACAATAAGCTATGTTTCAGACAGAGATAAATAACAGCTGATCTATGTAACAATCCATCCATCCAAGTTTGTATCCTAAATTCCTCATTAAAGTATTTGAGAGCTTCTTGCTAGACATAAAAGTATAGCTATTACACATTTCCTTATTCTGTGTTTTTCCATACCCACTTCATTGCAATAGCAATGATAGCTCTACAGTTATGATTAATTTTGCTGTATGGCACAGAATATGAGATGGTACAAACTAAAGAATTTATTAGAACCTCTACTCATAAAACTGCTGAAAACTATTTATACTTAGGGAGGTGGCAACACTGATGCATAAGTGTTTTTCATCATCCATCTACGCAGGTTCACACATTGGCAGTCTTAACCATATTATTATCTGAGTGCTTCCATAATGCCTGAGCACTCCTTACCATATTAGGTTATTAATCCCAAGTGACTGCGAGTTGGATTCCAACCTCACTCCTTTTTTAGGTGTTTTCAGTTTTACAGCTCTACTTCAGTGGAATTATTCCTAATTTACACTTCTCTTCACTAGAATAAGCTCCTAATATTGAATGGATAAAAGTGAGAGCAGAAGCATGTCACTCAGCATGTCACTCTTGGTATCATTTTGATTACTCTCATGCAATGTTATGCTTTGACTTTTTTACTTATCTAGAAAATTATTTATAAAAAGTGCTAAACTAACAAATAAAAATGTTATTTTGCATAAATGGAGTCTGTGGAGACGTGTCCTACAAGGACAGTGAATACTGAAAAAAAATGAAGGAGCAAGAAAAAAATTACATTTTGTTAATGACTTTTAATTTTAGTTTGTTATTAAAATACATGGTTAGAAAGAATTATGTTTTGTTCAGAAGATGACAGTAATATTTACTAAGAAATTATATATGAAATCACTATAGTGATATTTCAAAAATATTCTCAGATGTTTATTGCATATTTTTACCTTTTGTAACAAAAGTTTGTAAGGAATGACTAAAATTAAAGAACTATATTGAACATTTGACCTGAAGTACCCCACTTCATCCCCACCTTCCGCAATAAGTTTCACTGTATTAGTCAATTCAGATAATGACAGGAAGTAGTAAAACAGAATTCTGCCCTTTAACAATTATATCCTTAGGGAGAAAAAATTTATCTCAAACCATTGCTTTAGTGTAAGAGTACTGCATAATGCTTCAGAGAATGGAGAGAAGAAAGCATGACAATGAGGGACGAGTCAGACAGTTTTGCCACAGCCTCTGTCAAGGGAAATGTAAAACAAATGAGCATATCTGTTCAATATCTGTCAAATAATGAGAGTGTCATATGAGTTCTGGTCTGTGTCGACATAGCTTGAGCAGAAAGCTAAGGAAATATTCACAAAAGGGAACATTCACTGTTTTTTAAAAAAATAGCGTGCAGAGTTACTCAGGACCACATTAGACAGTTCTTAATCCTATTGATATTTACTTGTGTAAATTACCCTCCTAGAAAAATAGGACTACTTTTGTAGTTTGACTTCTGATAGCATAGCAGCTTCATTATCAAGCTCTTTATATCTTATTGCTATATTTGGCAATAATCACAGTAACATCACAAAGAGACCATTTTGAGAGCACAGCCTGGTTCTTGACAGTCTCTGGAATATAAATAATACAACAGTCTGCACAGATGAAGTTAAAAAAAAAAAGTGTATTTATTGGTTTTGATTGTTTTTTTTTTCCAGAATCATGTTGGTTTTGATAAGATTTCTCAAGTGCAAAGTACAGTTATGAAGCAGTTCAGAGAAAGAGCAAGTAGGTCATCAATGATGATGACCTAATTCAGAGGATGCAATTCAACTTGGCCTTCTCACTTATTTGGGAATTGCTTGTCCTCTGGGCCCTTGGACCAGTTTTTCTCACTGTAGGTGGTCCAACTCATTTAAAAATTAAATATTTATTAGACATCAGCCTCATAACTATAATCCTTTTTTTTTATTACTAACTATGGGAGAGAGAAAAAGTTAAAAGTGACTTTTCTATTAACCTCTTCTATCTCTCTCCACCACAAGCCATTGCCATTGGGAGAGCAAATAGTCTCGGGAAAGAAGTAGTTTATTTCTATTCTGTATCCATTGAAGGCTTTTGGACCCAATGCATGTTTTAAAGGCTGACAAGTAGTTTTCACTTTCTCTTGAAAACATCTGAAGTGTTTTGGTTCTGTTTCCCATCTGACTGGAAAAAAAGAAAAAAGAAAGAAACAAACAAACAAAACCCAAGACAACCCATCGTATATTCACAATATAGAGAATTATGCTAAGCAGTTGATTGCTCTTGTGCAAAAGGCAGTAGGTAAAACTTCATTATATTTCTTTGAAATAGGGTTACCAAGTGGGTCTCAGTACTTCTGTGCAAACTCACTGCTCAGCCTCTACCCAAAAGTGAAGCCTTCACCACTTAGTGTTGGATCTACAGGTTCTAGCAAAGCAAAGGCTTCAGAAGAGTTACAGTATAAGATGGAATATCACATTTTTTATAACATTAATTTTAATAATAATTCCTCTAAAATGACTTCTTGGCACTTTAGTTACGTAAAAGGTCTGTAATTTCAAGAGTTTACTGACTGTTTCCTTTATTTTCTGTGTTACTGGAGTGTTCCAATGCTAATCTTCCTTCCTTCTGTTTTTTCCTCTCTTTTTTCCTCTGTTTCTTCCTTCCTTTTCCCTCCATTCTACTACCCTTTACAAAACCCACATTGAGATACAATAATAAAAGTGAGCTCTAAATGACAAAACAATCCTCCGATACCCCAAAACCTGAACCCTTTCTCACAGACTTTGTTCTTCCTTAGCGTAGCATTTGGTTCTAAAATTCAAGTGGGATTCACCAGATAATCTTTCTTTCCATTTCAACAACTCTGACTGACTCTCCAGAATCAAAATGAACAGCCTACTACAGGAGTAAAAAATGAATTCGTGTACAGCCTGGAAAACTGTCTAGGTTGGAAGGGACCTTGAAGGTCATCTAGTCCAACCATCAACCTGACTGATAAAAAACCATTACTAAACCATGTCACTAAGCACTATGTCTACCTGTCTTTTAAATACCTCCAGGGATGGTGCCTCAACCCCTTCCCTGGGCAGCCCATTCCAATCCTTAATAACACTTTCAGTGTAAAAATTGTTCCTAATATTCAATTTGAACCTCCCCTGGAGCAACCTGAGGCCATTTCCTCTTGTCCTATTGCCTGTGACTTGGGAGAAGAGACCAGCCCCTGTATCTCTACACCCTCCTTTCAGGGAGTTGTAGAGAGCGATGTGGTCTCCCCTCAGCCTCCTTTTCTCTAGACTAAACAACCACAGCTCCCTCAGCTGCTCTTCATAAGATTTATTCTGCAGACCCCTGACCGGCTTCGTTGCCCTTCTCTGGACCCCCTCCAGTACCTCAATGTCTCCTTTGTGGTAAGGGGCCAAAAAATTGACACAGTACTCAAGGTGGGGCCTCTCCAGTGCTGAGTACAGGGGAACAATCACTTCCCTAATTCCAATCACCACACTGTTCCTGACACAGCCCAGGATGCTGTTGGTCTTCTTGGCCCCCTGGGCACACTGCTGGCTCATGTTCAGCTGACAGTCGACCAGCACCCCCAGGGCCTTTT
>VXAK01025186.1:0-11375 GCA_013399435.1 Arenaria interpres
ACTTTTTGAACTGCTTTGAGAAGATTCCTTATCTAGCCTGGGTGCATATGTTCTGTTGTGTATCACTTGAGCTATTAAGAACAGTGCAATGCCGACCAAACTGAGCGAAGGCTTTTCTTGAACCTACTGAAGTTAATGGGAGTTTTGTCATTGACTTAAGTGAAGCCAAGATTTCATTGCAGTTGGAAAGTTATTCTCTGTCTCTCTCTGGTAATGTTTCTGTCTACCATGACAGAGAAGATCCGATAAATAATAGTGGGAAACTCTTGCTTGATGAAGAGCTATCATTTTGAAGTAAGTTTTGTACTAAAATGCATTTCTGCAGCTAAGGAATTCTAGTTGCTTTATTGAGAGATTAAATTATTTGAAATATATTAAGAACATTTTATTTTCTCTAAGAGCTTTAATGGTTAAGAATTGATTCAGGGAAAAGGCTCTACAAAAACAGTTTGCTGACTTATCACCAGTGCTGTTCTAGTTATACAAATGTATATTCAGAATGTATATGATTTCATTCAGTGGAGTAATTTCTATGCAACTTTGTAAAAGTTTATGATTATTTCAATTAGCTTTAGAAGATATTCAGATATTCAGAAATCAATCAGCCAGACAATGAAATTATGTCGTTAGTCCCATGTAAGTGATTGTTAAGTTCATCATTCGTGATAGGAAAAATGTGAAAGAGGAAAATGTAAGAACTGAAGACATTTTCCCTCTTGTAATGGAAAAACTAAAATGATCATTTAAAGCATAAAGGACAAACACTTTGTAATGCAAAGCTATTGCTATTATTCTCTTAACTAAGACAGTGTGAAGAGCTCTGGTTTGGTTACTGGTAGAGAAGCCACCTCGAAAACATTGAGGCGACAAATTCATGAAAGTAAGAAATTAATCACTGACATTATCTTTATTATTTTTGAATGAGCCACAGGTTGTTGCATATAATTTTATGTCAGCTTTTAACATCATGCAGAACAGAAATTTGGGAAAAAGCTGAATGTACCAGGTTGCAGTGCGGACGCCTGAAGTGGCAGGTATTCAAATACGCTACATGTGGCTGTGTGTGAACCATTTATGTGTAACTCAAAAAATCTGGATTATATCTTTACCTTATCCAATAGGCCCATTTGTCTAAGAATGGGGAATTATTAAACACAGCCAGTGTTTTTATTTTGTCTAGAATACTAGTGTTAATGAGTTAATTAAAAAAAAATAAAATGCAAAGACTTAGAAAGTAGCCTTGTATTATGATTTCAGCAAAATACACTGAAAGGGCACTTTTTGCTAAAGTCAAATTTATGCACATCTTCTCCTGGCACCAATCTTGTAGTAGAAGCTGGTTTTAACAACTTGGCATCCCCAGGGGAAATGCAGGTATATGAGTCACCTGAATGACACAAAAATAGCAGATGTTCAGTGAATATCTAGTCTCTTTATTCTGTCCTATTCTATTCACTAATTTAAAATGAACTATTTTAAGTCAAAGGAACTCATTTTGCTGTTTATACATCAGACCATAACATCTGCTCCCTCAGATGCAAAGATATAAGACCAAATGCTGTGCTGATTTGTATATACTGATCTGTTTCTAGGATTTATTAAATATTCACTGCTATGGCATGTTAGTTTCAGGGAACAGCAACATAGAATTTGATTCATATCACTGTAGCAGTACTTTAATGCATTGATAAATACGTGATCCTTAAAATACAATGGAAAATTCCAGTGTGTGTTTTCTAACAAAAAAATCTGATTAAACGTATTCTCTGATGTATAAGGAATTTGCACAGCACTTACTTATCTTTGTTCTGTCCCACTATAGTAGGACTATCTAGGGCAAGCCCCAAGTATCAGTCTCATTTTTTTTCCTCATGAATACATCCCATCTACTCTCTCCCTTTCCTAGATGATGAAATGGTTAGTACTATCTTCATTAAAAATGCACATCTCCAACCCAGAGCTCTGCGTATTCTTCATTTGTTGTGGTTTGTGCTGGGTAGCAGAACCTAGCTGCCTATTGTAGCTTTGGTGAACACAGGATTATTTTTCTATTTCTCTGTATGCAATGATAACAAGTCTTTTTGACCACCTCAAATGAGAAAATCCACCCTGGATAACATGCATTATTGGTTTGCAGTTCAGAGGTAGACTATCACAATGAAAACATGCTTGCTGAACAATTCCAAATATAAGTAGAATGAATGAATGAATGAACTTCAGGAGAAGATGATTAAGACTGGTGACATATTATCTACTTTTAGCACATAAACATCCATATTATTATCTGTTCTACTTTCAGCTGAGATAGATTTAATTTTCTTTCTAGTGGTTGCTGTGTTTTCAGATTTGGTATGAAAGGAGTATCAATAATGCATATTGGTTTAGTTGTTGCTAACTGATTCCTAACTGCTTGTTGTGTTTGGTGGGAGTTAAACCACAACATTACCTTACAATTTAAGCATATATTATACATATTTTAAAGTCAGGAATTAGACTGGAATAAGAGAGGGTGAATGCATTAAAGTGTTTGGTGTCAAAACCTTATATTCATGGTTCAGGTTTGTAGTTCCTATCAGTACCATTTCATTCCCCGGACCAAATGTGTCAGCACATTTGTGGTTCAAAGCTGTCCATAGGCACCCTTATGGGTCCACTGGGTGTTACGACACATAGTACCCACCTTGTACTTTAGTTTGCTCTCAAAAAATCTAGTCTGTGGAGATTAAAAGCTCCCAAAAACCAAAGGAAAATGAAGCAAATGGAGATGATATGGGAATTCAATTAAAAGAACACAATCTGAAACAAAATGCTAATGTGCACATAGCCATTAATAAGTGATTCACATATACACAAGTGAATACACCATTTTCATACATTCTTACTCCATCATTTCAAGTAAATATAGAGATGGAGATAAATATAGAGATAGATAGATAGAGAGGGAGAGAGAGAGATAGAGAGAGAGAGAGATGGATAGAGAGAGAGATGGATAGAGAGAGAGAGACAGAGACAGAGACAGAGATAAAGATATAGCTCAGGGAATTACTCTGATGGGAGCATTTAAAAGACTGACAAATCAGGCTAGTTTCAAACCTTAAAACCACAAGTCGTTACAGTCATTAACAAGATATTTCTTGCAAATTCTCTGTTCATACACAATATTCATCATCATTGTGACATATGCAAAACCATTAGTCTTTAACACATATTCTACACTGCTTGTGAGTACACTATACCATGTAGATAATTACAATACAATTTTGTTTGCTATGTTTCTTGGTTGTCTGCATGGGATCATTTGGGCCTGATTGCATTGAGGAAAGTAGCCAGAACCAAAAGGGTCTTGTCTTCTTTCCCTGATATTTATGATATTGTCCCTGTCAAAAAAGAAGGTTCTTCCCTGCTTCTGATACTACTTTTCTTGTTTTGTTTTGTTTTGCCTGCCAATCTTCTTAGGTTATAGCTAGTAGTAATTAAATAATGATTTGTACATTTAGGCATAGGTATTAAAGGCCTCTGCTTTGGTTATCTGATGATACTATGTTTTCTTCCAAAGTTAAAAAAAGAATTTTCAACATGGTATTCAAGTGTGCTAAGATCTTTAAAATTAAAGATAATGGACAAAAGAATGCAAGTTTTGGAAGAACATTTATAAGATTTAATGTAAGTACAGACTCAGATAGCTACATGTCATAACCTACTGATATTAAAACTCATATGAGTTTTCTGGACTGAAGTAATTTTTTTTAGAATTTTTACTAAAGATTAATGTAATTTAAATTTGTGTTTCATAAATTTGAATGTACTTGGTTTTGTTATTATAATTTTCCAGATAGAAAAAATAAAGGCAAATATTATTTTCTTTTTTTAAGGCAGGCTTCTCTGATCACTTTGGAACTGTAATCTAGACTTCTTCAAGACATATTCTCATACTTTTTTTCCAGGTGTAGGTATTGGGGACTAGTTGTTAGATGATAAGGAACTCTCAGAGGTTTCTGTTTAAATTCCATTTTAGACTCTCTCATTGTTTATTTAACAGCAGGAAGACATTATTATTATGAAACTTTTGTTGCCTGTGGTGATGCCCTGACCCATATTGAGAAGAAGTAGTATATTTATTAAAAAAAAGGGAAACAAGCCTACAAACTCCTTTAATTACTAATTAAATTGATCTGGAATATAAATAAAAGGCGGCAGATACATTTAGGATTGTCTGTAACTGCCAATTTTCTGTGCTTTTTTTTAAGTTGTTAGAAAGGATTATAGGCATTTTCTATCAAGAATTGGAAAGTCCTAGGTGTGTGGAAGCGCACAAGGAATCATAGAATCATAGAGCAACTTAAAGGTCCTTTAAAGGCCATTTAGTCCAAACACCACTACAATAAGCAGGGACATCTCCAACTAGATCAGATTGCTCAGAGCCCCATCCAACCTGACCTTGAATGTTTCTAGGCATGGGGCACCTACCACCTCTCTGGGCAACGTGTTTTAATGTTTCACCAAACTTACCATAAAAAATTCATTTCTTATATCTAGTCTAAATGTCTAAATCTCCCCTCTTTTACTTTAAAAGCATTACCCCTTGTCTAATTACAACAGTCCCTGCTAAAAAGTTTGTCCCCATCTTTCCTGTAGACTTTCCTGTAGACGCCCTTTAAGTACTGAATCAAACCCATGCTCCTTTGAGTCCAGTCTTGAGTCTCTGACAGTGGTAGTAAGAATATGCTGTTTAGCCTCACCACTTTCTGTCACAGATTTGCCTCACTCTCCCAGTGCAATTTATGTATCAGGACTCTGATTAATCTTCCTACAATCTCTTTATGGACTTGCTGTATATGAATTCATCGGAGATTTTTTTTTTAAATTTCTGATACTGCCTGCTTCTGTAGCGCCCTGTGACAGCAAGCTGCAGAAGAGTTGCATTTGAAGAGCTGCATTTCCCACTGTGTCCAGCACTCTGTCATATTTGTTCAAATCAAACCCTTGGTATTTTAACAGAATGCATTCAGTTCTGTTTGTGAACAGCTAATCAAGACTCTTTATGATTTGGTAAACCTCCATCACAATCTCTTCATTTTTTTGCTGTCTGAATTGGTGAGTACCAGCCTTTATAGCACTTCCTCACAAAGCAATACCTTCACTTCTTAGGTTGCTATTTTCCATCCTTTCCCTATGTCCTTCTTAGAATGTGGAGACCAGAACTACCAAAGATGGTGAAATGGTTTCACTACTGTAAAACTTTTACATGCTCACACCTTGAATACTACACTGCCTTTATGAGGAAAGTCTAAAAGTGCAGGTATTGTTCATGAGTTTATGATTTCAGGACTGTAAGTGTTACTTCTGTGTTCTGCATCATATAGGCATGGTATAATTTTCATTATTTCCCTCTTTGGTACAATCAGTCATTCAAAGCCAAACGTGGATTCAAAGAGCTGAATACAATGTTAAGTATTTAACCTCACCAAAATTCTGTATATTGTCAGGTTAGACAGATTTTTCTTTTTTTCCTCGTAAAAAGAATATGGTGAACTCTTCTGGTGAAAACTAATGGTCCCCCAAAGTTAGTTTCCAGGAGCATGAAAAAAATAGAAGTTGCTGACTAGAACATAAAAAGTGGGACAAGAGTACAAAAGCTCAAAAGGATCTTGCAGATCATAAAGGAAGTAGCAACTTTGGTCTGAAACCCTGACTTTTAAAACTTCAGTATCAATGAATGGGTTAAAAACTAGCTGGAGGGCCGGGCCCAGAGAGTGGTGGTGAATGGAGTCAAATCCAACTGGTGGCCAGTCACGAGTGGTGTCCCACAGGGCTCGGTGCTGGGACCCGTTCTCTTTAACATCTTTATCAATGATCTGGACTAGGGGATCGAGTGTACGCTCAGTAAGTTACCAGACGACATCAAGCTGGGTGGCAGAGTTGACCTGCTGGAGGGTAGAGAGGCTTTGCAGAGGGATCTGGACAGGCTGGATCGATGGGCCGAGGCCAAAGGGATGAGGTTCAATAAGGCCAAGTGCCGGGTCCTGCACTTAGGTCACAACAACCCCAGGCAGCGCTAGAGGCTTGGGGAAGAATGGCTGGAGAGCTGCCTGGCAGAAAAGGACCTGGGGATGTTGGTCAACTGTTGGCTGAACATGAGCCAGCAGTGTGCCCAGGTGGCCAAGAAGGCCAACAGCATCCTAGCCTGTATCAGGAACAGTGTGGTGAGTAGGACCTGAGAGGTGAACATCCCCTTGTACTCGGCACAGGTGAGGCCCCACCTCGAGTACTGTGTCCAATTTTGGGCCCCTTACCACAAAAAAGACAGTGAGGTGCTGGAGCAGGTCCAGAAAAGGGCAAGGAAGGTGGTGAGGGGTCTGGAGAGTAAGTCTNTCACTGAAAGGATTATCAAGCATTGGAATAGGCTGCCCAGGAAAGTGGTTGAGGCACCATCCTTGGAGGTGTTCAAAAGACGGGTAGACATGGTCCGCAGGAATATGGTTTAGTGATTTTTATTTCTTATTTCTTATTTACTTTTTTTTAATCAGAGTTAGGTTGATGGTTGGACTAGATGATCTTTAAGGTCCCTTCCAACCTAGATGATTCTACAATTCTATGATTCTATGAATGACATCAGTCTTATAGCTGCAGTATTATAAAAATAATAGAAGGTGATATAACAAGGAGAAAAAATATCTCATTTGCTCTGGACATGAGGCAATGACCTCTTACAAGGAGCTGCACTCACTGTGATAAACTTTGCAAAGTGACAATCTCACTGACTTAAAGACTGGAAGGGGATACACAATTTTCTCTCAAGGAAACGGTTTTTCAAAGTGAGTCTGTATAGGGTGACAGAAGCATTAGAGCTTCTAAGGACAAGAATTCCAGGATGGGATTAATCTAATTTGCCTTTCTCCCTGTCTTGGCCTACGGAGTTGACATCACTTGAGTAATCAGGCTGATATTGGAGGACTGTGGTATGTTGTTAAGTAGTTGTTAGGGACACTGCTTCTGTTAGGTAAGACACAATTAGGAAGGTGTTATGAAAAAAAAACAAAAAACCACAAAACCCCACCCACATGTAAATGGCAGAAACAGCAGAATTAAATTTATACACGAATATTTACATATTGACTCACTATACTTGTCAATAAGCAACAACTTGAAGCAGTCTACCAATGGGTAAAGATCAATGTAGCTGGAAGGTGTTCCCCACCTCATAAAGTTTATCCATTCTCCACCTCAAATTTGGGGCAGCATAACTTTATCTTCAGTGGCTCCTGGCCATGAAGGACCTCCAAGGGTGCCTGAGACATAGATCCAATTATTAAGTAGTAGTTAATATATTTAGTTCATCCTGACCTAAAGCATGATACTCCCCCACAACAGGCATTTAAAATAATGTTACATATGTTCATATTTATATCCACACAAACACACATATGCACACATGCACACATTTAAATATACATGAATTCCATAAATTCTAATTTTTTCATAAATTACTTTTTAAATAAATTGTTCTCAACATTTGCTTTGACTCCTGGAAATAATGACGAAATAATGACAAAATACTGAAAATTGAGTTTTCTATACCTTCAAACACACATATGTTTACCTTAAAGCAAATGCTCAAGAGCTTTCAAGATTTTGGTTCCAATTACTGATGTACTTGGCTCTCGTATTTTTTACCATTCTTAATTAAAAAAGGAGGTTGGTTTGCTGTTGGGCTTGTTTTGTAGCAATCTCTGCTATCCCTATCTTGCAATGCTAGAAAACAACCAGACAGTAAAAGTATTACACCAGCACTAACAACCCAGTTCAGCTCTGACAGCTCAAACTTGTACTGTACACTAACAATAAACAGAATCAGATACCTACAAATAATTCATCCCACTGTTAATTTAAAATTAAATTATATTACTTCTAGTTATTTGGCACATTCTTTAACACCCTTGTGCTAAGCACAAAACAGGTATAAAATTTCATTGCTTTTGGAAACCTATTGAAAAAAAGTTTTAACTTAAATTTTTATTAAAGTATTTGAAAAATGGTAACAATTGAGGGAAGCATTTGGAATTTTAATTTAATATTATTAAATTACATGTGTATAAAACTCTGGCTTATTTCTAAAACCATATGCTTCACCCTAAAAATCAGTGACCATTTTACTCCAAGAGCACTGAAATCTGGTGTTCTATGGCCCTACATCTCTCCTGACTGCATTAAATTTGTCTTAGTGAACACAGATATTACAATATTTCCACCCGCAGTAATTTAAGTTTCCTTAGTTTTTTCATTGACTTCCTTTTATAGGCCATAAATAACATCTGGGCAAGGAACATTGCAGTTCTTTGGCTACTATGAATCAATCACATGCTTTCTGGTCAGCTGAGATGCACAAGGATGTACAGTTCCATTTGAGCTTTGAAATAAATATGCATTTAAAAATAACCTCATGGATTGCAGTGAAGTAAAGCTTTTATAGCGACAAAATACAAGGATTTCTTAAATCTCTGCATTTCTATGCAAGGTACCATACAGTGTTCTTTACACAATGCATACATACCTCAGTTTTCCTGTTATGTTAGCATGACAGGTCTCAAATATTAACTTTTTTTCTGAGCAATAAATGTGTTCATTGCTAGATAAAAAATTTTCTTTAAAATTACAGTTTCTTTCCCTTAAAATTGCAGGTTATTATGCCATTTCTACCACTTATGTTTTTTGGTGTTGGTTTTGTGGTTGTTTTTTTTTAAAATAGTTTCAGAATATTAACTTTGAAGCTAGCATAGTCCTATTTTGGTGAAGTTGTAGTTTCCATAGCTCTATTGAAGTGTTATTGCTGCACGGAAAAATTGTTGGGTAAGTTATTTTATATTAAAAAAAAAAATTCTCAGGTTTTTCTTGTACTGTTTCATGCTTTCTGTAGACTTTCAAGTTTCTAAAGAAAAATAAGAAAAAATTAGTGCAAAAGAATTCTTCAGGTGTTTAGAAATATCAAACTTGAGGAAAAAGATGTATGTTTCCAGGGAATTAGTACAACTACAAGAAAAAAAAACCTATCAGGCAAGAATCAGAAAAACAATTTAAAATACCACATCTTCACCCATCCCTCAGAGAAGTTTTGGTTTTTTGATAGCCAGCCATATCCTTAAAGAAAGCACGAGTTTCCATCTGAATTGTTGGGAGTGAAATACATGGCTGTACTCAGCTTCTTCCAGTACAAACTTTCAAGTTAAGGATGGCATAGATGGCCGTATACTGGTGGATGGAAAAGTCAAATAAACTTGTCACAAGCAGGGATATACAACTTGCCAGCAAGAATTTAGGAAATTTATGCACAATTTTACCTTTCAGCAAATTATAGTAATTATTTTTATGCTAATGGTGAGTGTGAAAGGGCTGTGTAAAATATAAAACATTCTGAGACAAGATATTCTTTTCTTATTAATGGCAGAGAAACAGAATAAGCAAATGTCACCAGAAAACAGAAAACATAAAACATAAATTTTAAATGATCATAAGGAGCACATATATGTCAAACCCAATCATTTAATCTCTCAATGGAGAGAAACAGGCAATTATAAATAAAGATTTCTTTGGTCTTATGGTATATGTCTAAAATTGATCAGAAAAGCATTTCCAAGAAGTACTATTTTTTCTCCATCTGTTATAAAGAGAGTCTAATCAATTGGCTTAGGTGTTTAACATCTATATTATAGACATCTAAAGAGAACTTAAATTAATTGTGTCCCCATATGTGGTGGTGACATAGGTTTTCAATTTTGAAGGTAAAGTATCATTCTGATTCTGCTTTACTTACACATCTCAGACTATGTACAGTCAATAAGATTATTTCCCAGGTAAAAAATAGATTAAAAATAGATTTAACAGAAGAAAAAATCTAGGTTCTATTGCTTTGTCCAGTGAAACATTGCATTGGTACAGTGTACAGAAAACACAGAATTATTGTTTAAGTGTATAACAGAATACGCCCCAGTAATGATTTGGTCAGGAGTTATACAGGAATAAACAACAATCCTTGTGTTGATATCTGCAATTTATGCATTCTACAGCATGCGTAACTGTTCTACTGGCATTTTATGGTTTAAATTACAAAAAATTAAAAATAAAAAAAATCATATCTTTCTAATAAATAAATACTATTATCCATAACAAACTCTAGACACATTATTTAACCCTTACCCTAAGGTAACTATCCTTCAAAAAGAGGTATCTTAAAGTAGTACTTCTAGAACTAGAGTAGAGTCTGACATGAGAAGGATTTAAAAAAAAAAAACACCGAACTTCTAATGCTTGGAAAATTATGGTTTAGAATAGATGAACTCTTATGTGATATTGACACTAGCAAATACAATAGTCTAAGGAACACTGTGTGATCTGAGAGCAAGTGTCACAGCACACCATGCATCCATATGACTAAGGAGTATTTTCCCCAAGCAGCAGAATGGCCTTACTCCTGCTATCTACTGAAAGGACTCACTAGTTCAAGCTCCCTTCCAAGCTAGGCTTTTTCATTGTTCAAAGAGTGCCAGCTGATAAACATCGCCACCATGTCAGAGACCATCTTAAAAATTAAAAGAAAGGTAAATTCTTTATACTTTCTCGAGTCTGTATTCAGGTCTTGTTACTATTATAGACATAACATAATGGTACCAATTTGGGATACTCAGTTTCTTGTAGACAAAAAAAAAATAAAATCTTGTGTATAGTATTTTAAATTCTTTTCCTTTTTCTCTCTCTAAGTAAGGAACTTATTCATGCTCTCAATTACTACAGTCTGTCCGAAAAACAAGCATTTCAAACCTAGAAATAAGAACTAAACCTAGAGGAAGGTGTTTGAGCTACTCTTTTATAGATCTTGGTAGAGAATCCACAGGCACTACTGCTGCCAAGAAGATCCAGCAAAAAGTGCATGCTTTTTAAAAGCAACTGTCAAATGGTAAAAATTCTAGGTCATTTTGCGTTATCCAACAGGTAGATGCAATAGTCCTCCTACTTCAACCTAAAAAAATTTCTAATAAACTTTTGCTACGTTTCTGCTGAGTGTGTCTAATATGTTCATTTAAATTGCTATTCTAATTAGTTTTTTCTTCTGTTACCTGAAGACAGGGACAACATTTTGCATTTGATTAATCTTTACCTCAGAAGTAATGGATGCTGGGACACAACATTAAACGATACACTCCCATTAATAAATATTATAAAGAACTTACTTGTAGATACTCATTGCATAGAATAGATGTAAGCATGGATTTTAGAAAAAGCACATGACCAAAAATACAGGAAGAATTCTTATCCTCAAGTTGCTTGCTTCTGGAAAGAGTTCTTGACATTTGATTGAAGAACTATATAAGAATTTTCACTGA
>VXAK01025195.1:7296-23244 GCA_013399435.1 Arenaria interpres
AAGCTGGTGAAGGGCCTGGAGAACAAGTCTTATGAAGAGCGGTTGAAGGAGCTGGGACTGTTTAGTTTGAGGGAGACTGAGGGGTGACCTCATCACTCTCTAAAACTACTTGAAAGGACACTGTAGAGAGGTTGGTGCTGGTCTCTTCTCCCAGGTAATTAGTGATAGAACAAGAGGGAATGGCTTCAAGCTACAACAGAGTAGGTTTAAACTGAACATTAAGAGTTTTTCACAGATAGAGTGGTCAAGCATTGGAATAGGCTGCCCAGGGAGGTGGTCGAGTCACCATCCTTGGATGAGTTTAAGAGTCATTTAGATGTGGTGTTGGGGGATATGGTATAGGGGAGAACTTTGTAGAGTAGGGTAGATGGTTGGACTCGATGATCCCAAGGGTCTTTTCCAACCTAAATGATTCTATGATTCTATGATCATATTAGTTCCACAAACTTTGAAATGACATAAAACACTAGTGAAAGAACTGGGAGTCCATTGCTCAGAAAGCAGCAATAAAAAATACTAATAATACTGGTTTATTTTATCTTTCATAAACATACCAGAGGAAATCAGTGTAAATGCCTATAAATCCTTAATTAAGTGTTGGTAAAATCCACCTGCTTTAATTTTAGAAAAATATTTTCTTGTATCTCCTGGGAGAAAGATGTGTATTATAAAAAGGTCACTCTAATACCCTAAGGGTAATTAAGATTTAAACCCAACTAATAAATCCTATGACAAATAACCAGGTAGTTTTAGCTTAATCCCTTATGTAGTCTGACATGCAGTTTTAAGGCACAATTAGATACTTCAAAAAAGAAAGATAAATATGGCCTACCACAAATGAAAAATGACATCTCCTTCTAAGGAAAATACTTTAGGGAATAAGAGCCTACAAATAGGGGGAAAAAAGGAAAGAATTCCAACTACTATGATCTGTTTTGTTATAGCTTTGTAAATTTCTCTAAGTGAAATGACACAGCAAAATAAGTGGAAACTTTTTTTTCTCCTCCATATCCATTAGTGGAAACACTGATTCACCTCCTGTCTTTAAAATGAACACAAAGTCCAGCAATATAGTCAATTAGTTGCAACTACTGTGTCTGAACACGGGCTGTAAGAAATGAATTAGAAAGCGCATTTAAAATAGGACCTTGAAACAGGACTTAAAACCAAGATCTTATAAAATCAAACTATTTTTAATTAAAAAAATTACAAATATCCAACAGTTCAGTAACACCCCAGTGTAGAAATAACGTTCCCATATTACCTATCACATGGGCAATTGAGTCACTCGGGTTAGACCTTTGCCCACAAAATATAATTTGATTAAAGAACTACTTTCTCAGAATATTACATTTCATACACTGATTAAAACCTTCCAGGCCTGCACTATAATTTATGATAAGCCTTTTTCATCAGATTTGTGTAAAGGGCTTTTCTCAAGATTCTACTGAGACTAATAATTGGAATGAAAAGATGAAGGTGAAGATTACAGGAAATAACATAAAGGAGGATTGAAGGTGCTGCATACCCTTTGTCACAGAACACTCTTTTAAAAGACGAGAAAGGTGCATTTATTTAGCATTCATTTACAAGTTATTCCTTCACTGAAATTATCAATCTGGAAATCATCAGATTTATAGACGTCTTTCATGAAATGGCTACTTGTCAATTCACAGATACATCAAGTGATAAATAAAATGAGTAATTTATTAATCACCTGTATACTAGGTAGGGGGACTAAAACATACAACCCTCATATTAACAGATAACTTATTAGATAAGAGTAATGTACAGACATAGGTTAGACATAAAAATACACTGTATGAAAAAAGCACTTGAAAGCCCTTGACATCAGTTCTGAGGGATTTTTGTCTGGGGCTAGGTCTAAAGATTGCAATGCTGGCGGTGGAGAGAATTTAGGCATCTGACTTAAAAACTGTTAAAAACTGAGTTAATGAAACTGAGTTCATTGAAGTCTAAACTTGGAAGAATCTAAAACTCTGGAAGTACCTGAGTTTCCAGCATTAATATTCTCTAGAAATCTTAATATCCAATTTCTATATGGACCTTTGAAGAACCTCTGGCTTCACATCTCTGACAAGTTGAGAATCTCCTTTTCACCTCCACAGACTCAGGACCTATAAGCTGAAGCCTCTCCCCTCTATAACTTGAGTTACTTCCCATCATATAATACATTTTTCTTTCAATATGTAATAATCAATGACAGACGAATATAGTACATCAAAATAAGTCACAACTAGCAAATGGAATGGATACTTGCTCTGCTCTCACCTCCTCTTCCCCTCTCCTTCATTTCTCCTGGCCATGTGAATAGTATAGTTACAGGGCTTTCCTACTTTGAAAAATTAATATGAACGTTATTCTGAACTCCAGATTTTTACTGCATTGCAGCATGCCATATAGCAAAACAAACATTTTCTTCCTTACATTGACTGATGACATATTTTTTAAAATACATTTAATGTGGACAGTTAAGCTAAAACTCAGAAACTTCTGCAGTGAAAAAAAATTATGAAATTATGAAAAAATCAACCCTTTTTTTTTTTGGTGAAGAAATACTTGAAGATAGTATGTATTTTAAAAAATGCAAAAACTATTTAAATACGTATCCTATATACACTGGACTCCAGTTGAAAGGTCAGGTATTTTGCCAAGTCATGGTGGTTTTAATGGCTTAAGGCAGGCACAATATGAACATACTTGTAACAGCAAATACATGGTACAAATGGGAGCTCAAACATTATGCTATTTCAACTTCTGAATACTCACAGCTTAGAAGAGTATCATGACCTTGCCTTTAACAAGAGTCAAGTACAACGAGCCATGGCCAAGGGTATAAGGCTGAGTGTGGTGGGCAATGGCACACACAGCAGGGCAAACAAGGCATGAGTGTAACGCGCCTTGGATCATTACACTGTGCATCAGTGAATGATAATGCCTGAGACACTGGAAAAACATGATAGTGTCACAGCGAGATTTGATGGCCATACTGTGACACCTGTCTATAAAATCCCCAGTGACAGAGATGTCAGGGAAACGTTGCCACCTGAATGTCTGACATGCCAGGAAAGCAAAGCATCCAGGTGGAACCAACCCAAATCAGTGCCAAGCCACTGCCCAGAGCCCAGAACTGAGACCAGCCAGAGCAAACCTCCCACGTGGCCCAGGCTGGGCTCTGCAGACTTATGGACACCATGACTGGGGCAGGTCTGGGCTAACTGCCCAGGGAGTGCGTGTGCAAGGATTGCACAGCCACAGCAAATCTGCCACTTGGGCTTTGAGGTGCCATGTTGTCTCATGTTCCTTCACTCACCGTGACAATACACAATTACATGCTGATTTTAACCATGCTTGATTTTATTTGTCTTGTGTAAATTATAGTTAGTAAAGCTGAGTAAGAAGTTGTTTCTTATATTGTATTTAAAGCTCAGGAGAAAACCCTACTATTTTATTACAGGGTACAATAAGTAGACTCTTTTGTTAATTCATTTTTTTCTCCACAATGTCCATATTATGCTACATTGAACAATTAGTTAGAAAAGAGAGAACTGAAGTGTATGGAGGTTGCATGCACAGCTTCAAAAAAAAGCATAAAATATACTAGAAAGAGTACTCCTCTCTTCAAATCTCTAAAATTGATCATATAAACTGTTAAAAGAAGAAAAAAACTTGTCCATGTTAAACAAAATTCCCAAATCTTCAGATAGTAATTGTAACAATTCTTGTAAGGAACTGCCATTGGACTACTTAAGGGTGATATTGAACTTCCTGAAAAAAATTAAGAATGCATTTTAAATACTAACTGTGATTTGAGTGTAGGATAAAAAGAGTGTAAGATAAAAAGAGGTGGTTGGATATGTCAGGTTAAATGTAATACAGCCCTCAGCCCTCAAGGTGATGAGAAACACATGAGACAAAAAAAACAACCAAAAACTTAATAAGAATCTACAGATCTGTCCTTCTGAAATAATATAACATATTCCATGATTATTTTTTTTCTAAAGACATCCCAGAGCTCAATGGCCTGTGATCAGAACGCAATCTCCGTTGGACATGCAGATAACTGGTAATATAACAATGGAATTTCATTAATTTGCCTACTGTTAAAGATAGTTTTATCTTTATGAATTGTTCTTAATGTTTGGGATATTTTTTTATTTTATTTTTTTTAGTGCAACCTGTGCTAAACTAAACAAATCGAATGTAGCAACCAAGTAAGTATTTTTCTATTGCAAAATATCAAAGGCTAAATACTTCATGTAGAAATGAAGAATTAGTGACTGAAGATTTAATGATGCAAAACCACATTGACAATACTCTCTGGTATAGATGATAGTTGACAGCTGACAGTTGACATTCAACAGAATGACTGTTGTTTCAGTTAGTCAAACTGAAATTTTCTCTACAAGGATAATATCTTGATCACCAGTAAAACCACAAGCACCACTATGCAAGAGTATATGCCAGCATAGCTAAGACTATCAGACTGTCTCTCCCCAGTTGACTAAACAGCCTTTTGCCTTCTCTTACTGCTCACTTTCATGTTGAACTGAAACCCTGACACAACAGATATCAGTAGTAACAGGCTACTGAAAAGAACTGTACTCTAAATAAATCTAAATGTCTTAGATAATAAATTAAACTTTTCCATAAATAATTGTTTTGGTCACTTTTTCAGAAAATAGAAAAGTTTAGTAAGTTAAGCACCAGAAGCCTACACTAACTTGGGAAGAAGCATCAGGGTATCCCTTGGCAGCAGGACTTAAGCTTTAAAGCTCTTAGATTTTGTTTATTTATTTATTTTCAGCAGATCAAAGTGAGAAATTTTGCCTGTATTGAGAAGATGGAGAAATCTGTCATTTCTGAAAATTGAATTTCCCCCGTAGACAGTAATGGGAGAGGAAAAACAGAAACAGGCTTTGTATTGGGAATGACTGTTGGTTTTCTGACAGCCTGCAATCTGTTTGTGGGGTTTGGTTTTGGTTTTCTCTCAAGTAACAAGCACGATTTGATTTCAGAAGCACTATACATTATTTGCTTACTTCCACCCTATGTGTACCCAGTAGCTAAACTACCAGCCAGGAGCTCTACATCTAAGGTAAAACTATGGTGGAAAACCCTGGGAATAGGCAGTTATTTCCACTTTTGAAAGGGAATATTCTGTAAAACAGCTCAAAAATAAGGCTATAGACACTGAAAAAGCTTCAACCCCAAATCTCTTTGCATTGAGGATTCCAAGAACCAGTGTCAGGATCTCTGATGCAAACCATAGCAGGAGTAACCAATGGGACAGGAAAGGAAGCTCTTGCTCTTTTATCATCCCTGT
Source organism: Arenaria interpres (assembly GCA_013399435.1). Lineage (NCBI taxonomy): Eukaryota > Metazoa > Chordata > Aves > Charadriiformes > Scolopacidae > Arenaria > Arenaria interpres. The sequence continues at coordinate 12,644 of VXAK01025195.1, forward strand.
TATTTTAAGAGTTGCTTACTTGATTGTCTGGTCCTGTGGTCACCTGAAACCAGTGCTGAAATGGCTTTAATCTCCTTTAATGAACTTTTTAAATTGATGTTTTGCAATTTTAAATATTGTGGACGGGGTTTTTTTGGAAGAAGTATATGATATAGAGGCAGCGTAGTAAGCATCATCAACTTTGCACACAACTATCTTCGACCCACACTATGTTCCAAAGACTTTTTTGAACCATTTTATTTCAGTCTGAGACAAAACTCACTGAAGACAACCAAACAGACTCTGGAACAAGCTCAGTGTGGACATATGTTTCATGTTATGAATAGGAAGTCACAAATAATATTATTATAGTCTCAATGGACACAAACATCAAAAATCAATATCCACTCCCATTCAAGGAGAAGAAAGATTTATAATATGCCTCTGGCTTACTCTGGTAGGTGGATACAGTAACAAGTAAAGTAACAACTCAGAAAACTATTCTCTCCCTCTTTTTCTTCCAGCCAAATCTCCCTCAATATTCTTACCCTCTCCCAAAGAATGACAAAAAAAATCTAGGATTTTATGTACTTGCATATGTCACAAATGGACAGGAAAGAAAATGAAAAAGATACTTTTCTGGAGTTATGGAGTTTAAAAGAACTGGTTGCATGTATAAAGATAAAATAACTGTCTTCTATATTCCTTCTCCTGTCCTCTAAGTCAAAAGCAGGGCAGAGAGAGATGATGTTGAGATACAAAAATCTTTAAAATCCTTTTTAATTTTGGTAAATATATTCTTCCAAAAGGTTCAGGAAACTGCTAATCTTCTCATCACAATAACTTCCTCAAAGTATAAGCAACTGGGAATGGTTTCTTTTTATAAGACAAAATGCAATCGATTATAAAGCAGATTTCCAGGTGGGAAAATGAAATTAATTTGTTGGCAGCTAATTAACCTCTATTTCACACTATCCTATCTGTTTAATTAAAGCAGCAAAGTATGTTCATTTTAATTTATTCAGCATTACCTTCTTTAGTTGATGAAAGAACATAAAAATAAAATAAACAATAACAAAGAAAAATAGTCTAAAATGATTACAGATTATCTAGTTTTTAAACACTAGGACCAGTATGGCATAGGAGGCTAGTTAAACATTTTGGTCATGAATTTAAATTAGATTTGTAGGATATTGGCTTTGGAATTCTGAATTGATTTTTATGTAGGTGCTAGGATGTAATGAACTGGGCTACATTTATTTACATCTCTTGCATTATCATAACTGAATATAAAAAATATGCCAGGTCTTCAACTCCAACAAATGTGCAAAAATCTTTGAAGAAATAAATTTTTAACTAAGTAATGGGCAAAACAATAACACAATTTTTCCCAAAGACAACAAGTTTACATTTGTTACATTGCTACTGTGCTCTATTCATTATAGACAACAAATAAGATCATGTTTAGGAATGTTGCAATCAGAGGTTACAAAATATTTAAAAGGAATCAAGCCTTTAAGCATATGGCACTACAGTGGACTTAAAACTCCAGAGGGTAGTTTCTCAGTTGTTCATATTGGTGTCTGAAGACATCAGGCACTTGCAAGGCTTATCCAGACCTAGTGGTGCACTGCCCAGCCACAGCAGTCCCTAGGATATCTCTCTGGAGCTTCATCATCTCAAACTCCTGAACCTAGAACCTGAGGATAAATACTTGGGTCAATCTAAACAATTATATTTCTATCCCTTTATGCCTGCAGATTCATATTTACTTAGCCCACACTTGGAGTTAGTCAGAAGCTGATAAAACTAATTAGTGCCTAGCAGAGACATAGCTAATGAAAAATGCTAATAGATCATGACAGGAGACAAGGACTCTCAGTGGAGAAACCTTGATTTGCTTACTGCTTGTGTTTTTATCAAATGATAGCCAGGTAAGACACAATATATAAAGAATGAACTACACAAAAGTGAACTCAAGAAGCCATGACTGTCAATATTACACAAACTTATACTATCCTAACACCTCTTGCTTTGTAATCTATGGAACAACTGATTGACATAAGGAACTGAATTATAATTTTTCTGTTTAAGTAACTATGATCAACTATATAGAATAGAGATCATATTGTTAAAGAGATTTTTTTGCTTCTGGCAATAAAATGGACACTATTATTTTATAAGCAAGGTTATTGTCCCTTTCAGTTCCACAATCTTACCACGAAAATAATCTAAATATATCCAACATAAGATAAACAAACTTATTCACAAGCAATGTCATGAAGCTTGCACTGCAGCCAGTGGAAATCCATTGACACAACAGGTCAGATACAAAAAGCATACTTTTTTAGGCTAGAATAAATCCTTCAAAGTTTTACAAAAGGCTGCACGCACTGTGCTTTAAACCCATAATTTAAGCTTCTACTTCCTTGGGAATCGCAGAGCAGTTAATGACATTAAAACAACAACTAATAGTAGAAAAATGAATAAGTTGTAGGCATTCGCAAAATGTTGCACAAATTTTGAATTATCAGTGCTGGTAATCATTCTTAAATTTGACAATATAATGAGGAGATTTATAGTTGGATTAATTTTCAGAAGTCTAAGAACCATCATGTGACCTTAAATACTATGAAGGCAAAGGATTTAATCACAAAGAAAACATTTTTTTAATGAATATGTCAATTTTGGCAATAAATTAAGAAAAAAACCCAACCACATTATTTCAGTATATGTTTGGCTCCGAGCAAATGAATTAATTTGTATTTATGGCTTGATCCCTTCAGATTATTTTATTCAATTAATGAATATAATATACAGCAATCCGAATGTAATATATAAATTAACAAAATGTAAAAATATTTTCCTTACTCAAATTATACCAAACAAAACCAAATCCATGTTATCAAAGCAACTTTTCTGTTATCCTCTTGTCAAATCTTTAGTTTTTCACAGAAAACTTAGAGATTTAATACTGATAAACATTGTTTTCCATGGAATACCAGCTACTACAAAGTGTATATCTTCATCAAATTTTTTAAAAAATGCTTTGTAATAAAAAATGAAAATATCTAAGACTAATGTTTATATTTACATACATGTGTATGCTTTCAGAATACATACAATAGTTGAAATAGTTCCACAGAAACAGAAATTTCCTCCTCTATTAAATTTTCTTCTCTATTTCTCTCTTCACAAATAGTATATGGCAAGGAATATATTGCACAAAGTCACTGTAACTCAATTTTAAGCAAAAGTACCCAGACAACATTTATGTCTCTTAAGAAATCTCACTAGAATATAAAAAATGTCTACATTTTGCATAGTTTTTCTTTAATTGCAGCAGCTCTCTCTCCTCTTTTTTCTATATGTAAGAACCACAATACAAAGACATTATACTTTGTATTTCTGCAGGGGAATTAAACACACATTACTTTTTTCCTTAGTATTACAATACTGTGTGACACAGGAAAAATGAATTTTCATATCAATTATGAAAGTCTGATCCAAACTTTGGATCATATCTTACAGAGCTGACACTGACCTTTGAAATTAATGTTCTCAAATAAATTTTTTAAAAGTATTTGATTTCTTTTTCTCTCTGCATCAATTCTTCATTTGGTTTATTCAATCGCTTAAAGCGTGTCCTCAAAAAAACAGAGTTCCAATAGACAAAAAAGCAATTGCTATAACTTTTCTAATAAAACGTGCATGAAAATTAGAAAAAAACCCACCAAATCTCTCCAATTTCTCCAAAATGTGAAAAGGCAATAAAGTTCACAGCACCTCCAGTCACGTCTTTTTTTCAGATGGCTTTGGTTCAGGCATATCACAAATGTGGCTGGCATACTGACTTTTAATTATTTCAGTAGGCACAAAAGTAAGATTTACCTGCTTACAAAGGTAAGATTTACCTCCTTCCTTAATATTTTACTTTCAATGATTTTGCTAGATCTCTGATGTCTTAGAAGGAAAGTAACTGTGGAGAGCAGTTACCAGGCTTTAAAAAATATCCTATGTTCACCTAATTAAGAAGGAATCATAATTTAATTATTCAGCTTTGACATCCATTTTGTGAATGTCTTGCACTAAATCACTGCAATAAAGCAAAGCTCCATGAGTAAACCTTATTTCGGAAGCATTTCAGCGGCATGAGACAAGCCAGCAGCTGGAAAATGTCATTCATTTTACTATTTAACATAAAATGATGAAGACTTTCCCAGTTAATCACTACAAATAAAAGGATGGTATCAAAAATAATTAAAACATAATTACTTTTCTTCTTAATTATTGGATAAATTATGCTGATATGCTGGAATTTATGCAGCAGTGCAGTAAGATTTAAGAGCTGTATCAACATCTTGCTGGTTTTGATCCCCCAACTGCACTAAATGAAAAGTTATTTGTGTTTTCTTCCACAGAGACAAGAGGGGGTTTTGCTCACCATTTATTTGATGCTTATGCCACAAACTGCAGGGAAATACAGACACCCAAATTTTTGAATAAGCTGGTTCAGATAAGCCAGCAGGGTAAGGCACTTGGATGAAGGTTTGCACTGTCACAACCACAAGCTGCTTTATTTCAGGGAATATCATACATCTCTTGACAGTGAACTGTGCAAATTAAAAAGTCTTCCAGTTGTTTTGGTTTTGTTTTTTTTTTTTTTAAAGAAAAGATGTGACTTCTTTTCACCACCCAGTTTTGTCATTTTTTAGAACTAGTAGAGGGGCCTTTCTTCTTTTTGTTTTCTTCCTGAGTATTATGAAACACAGGTAAAAACTACCAAAACAAATGTTCTTTGAGAATGGGGAACAAACAAAAATAAAGGAAACCAGATGCTAGCTACATCCTCCAATGTTTTTGTGGAATATGCTCCAGTGGTTCAGTACTAAACTAAACAGAACAGTGCAGGATGGGGAAAAAACAAACAAATAGAACCAAAACCACATTCTTCTTTAACTGTCTTTTCATATAACTTAGGCAAATTAATTTATAACACTACAAAAAATGAGAAAGAAATAGTAAAAGTAGTAATAGCAAAAAGCAATCTGCTCAAACATAAGTTTAAATAAAGAATACACCTAGCGATACTGCAAGTGTGGGTCCCCCTTTCTTACCAGCTTTTTCTAACCCTGCTTAGCCACTTTCCAGAGTTCTTTTCTGAATCTAACCCAAATTTTAAGTAAATAATGGTACTTATATTTGCTTTCCATCATTTCACCCAAAGTTCAGGCATCACTTATATCGTATCCTCTGAAATAACAGAAGATTGTTATTAGGTAATGGGGTATTTTGCAAATGAACTAGAATTAAAATGTTTCAAATACTTAATCATTTTCTGCCTTAAAGAACTATACTAAATCAGTATGACCACCCTGATACTTCATTTGCTCTCTACTATTTTATTTCACTTACAAAACTGACAATGTTATTTTGTAAACTTGGGTCACCCCTTAAGTACGTGGCAGCTTTAATCTGACTCAAGCTGCATCCTCTTGATGAAGAACAGAAGCTGTAGGTTGTTTGTCTGCTTGTTTGTTTGCTTTCCTTTTTTGTACTTTTTTGTGTGTTTGGGTTTTTTTTAATTGGAAAGGGACTTTGGACTATCTGTGCCAGCATTTTTCCCCAGACTGATTTCCATACTTATAAAAGAAAGGCCACCCACATTGTCTGTTTCCACTCACCACTGGATAAGAAGATTTAAAAATTAAGTTGCAATAATATCAGAAATTATTTCCCTTTTATTTAAATATAGTAATTTCTATCAAAAATGCCCCAGACCCTCAGAAGCAGACTAAACACAGGCAAACCTGCCAGCTACATAGCGCATTCAACTTCAAGGGCAGTAAAATGTAGCCAAAATGTAGTCTTCTTTAACCGTACCAAAACCTTGGAAATTCAGACTGCTGGCTGTTGGTAGGATGGAGAGAACACCAATCTCTCCTTGGAAGAACGCTCTCTCCCTTAAAACCAGTTTCAGCCCAAGCCTGCACATATGATCCCAGCAGCATGAGCAGCAAGCCTGGGGACCACTTCTGATTTAAAGTTCCAGTTTTGCCCATTTCTTCGGATTATCCTTAATCTTGTCCAAGTCAGAACAGCCCGTGGTCTTAAAAACTCAGAGAAGGAATCAGCTAGTTCTGAATTTGGACACCTTCCTAGTTCAGGAATAGCACACCATTTCAAAAATATCTCAAATCTAATATATGTAACTGTTACTAGGCAGAGAATTATTGAAGTTCACAGCATTTTAGCACTCCAACCAGAATCTATGGTAACACATGTAGGCGTGGGCCCTTACACTTTGTATAATTCACTTTAAAATTCTTGTACTGTTCAGCATTTCTTTGAAAATAATCTCCTTTCTAAAATTCAGGGTGGACAAATTGGCAAATAACAGAAGATGTGAGGAAAGAGACAATGTGAGAAACTTTAAACAAGAGAAATAGCTATCTGTTGTGAAAAGTGAAATTAATAGAGATATCTGGCAAAAAAGATAGGCCAATAGAAAGAATACTGCACACCTAACCAAAAGCATTACTGAAAAAGAGCTTGCCACTGGAAAAACATAATAAAGAAAAGAATATGAAGTAAATTGAAAAGAATATATTAAACTGATTTGAGTTTGAAGAAATGCATAATTTTTTCTCAAAATTCATCCTGTGATTCTGGAGGACTATTTCAGCTCAGCTCTCAATAGCGTCATTACACAGTAATAGAGAAGTACAAACTGAGATTTCAGAAAGCCAAAGAGGAAGGAACTACAAGTGTTTATGCATGTACAAGTATACACACAGAGGAAAATTTATGCAATTGATATATGCATATACATACATCCCACCTATTTAAGTGGGACTTAAGTACGACTGTAAGTAAGTTTATGCCTTGTCTGATTCTTAAAATATCACCTCAACCTCGTTTATGAACACTGAGAAATAGGAAAAAGCATATCTAATATCTCAGAAATGTGTAAGCTTTAGATCTTGTTATCTTGAAGCAATAGTAAACATTTTGATCTGCGTCATATTAAAGCATTTAAAACTCTTGCAAATATAGTACTGCAGAGCTCCCATGCATGGATTTAAAGTCTTGACATATTCAGTTGTATTTCTTTTAATATTTCCTTATCGATATATATATGACATGAGGAGGTGAATGAACTGATTTCAGTGGATCCTATTCTTGACAAGCATGCCCCAAGTTCAATTAGATGTATGGCTTTGCACTGCTCTACTCTTAATAGTACATGTAACAACTTCAGTGAACTTCTCTTGGGTCAGCAAAATCTACTGATATGAATCTGCAAAGGAAATCTAGTCTTGCTGTCCATGTCACAGTTCTTTTTCATAAAATCAGTATTCATTACTGATAACCATAGCATAATTCATAATATCATAATTATTTTCATAAAAATATTGGAATATTTGCCCTACTACTGTTAGTAGAATGTCCAAGAAAGTTATTAAACTGATTGATTTTTCCTTCGATATTCTGTCTTCCAATTTTCAAGCTAAATTTATCCATAACTGCTATATATCTATTGCTCTAAAGAAAAGTTATTTTCTCTTGAAGAGTATTTCCTTGTGGTGTTTATTCTTGACATGGGCTGTTTACTGACTCGTGACCACAGTAATTTTTAGGACAGAGCATGCATCATTCTCCACAGAGAGTATGATGTCTGTGTTTCAAAATAAAACACAGATCAATCCTGAACATAGACTGCTGCTCATCCATACTGTGCTTGTTACAGCTGCCCCCAAGTCTGCTTTGAACACTGTCAATCTATGCCACTTTGTCCAACAGTCAGGGACGTGATTTTTTTTTTTATTCTACAGTATAGATTTATAGATGTAAGCTTTAGAAATGTAGTCCAGTTCCAATCTTGAACTTGTTTCTCAGAGAAATGCCTCAGGGATCCAGAATTAAGAATTCATCCTCTTCTGTGCATGAAATATGCCCTAACAAGAATGGGTTAAGCACAGGAAAACATACAGATTCAAGATTGCTTCTGCTACCATACAAAAGCCTTTCATAGTAGTCAGGCTGGCATCACTGGCTCTCTGCCTTTTGCTCCTGACCCTGCACTTTGCAGGAGTTAGAAAGTGTTGAATGAGCCGAGTTTTTATGCGAGTCCCAGGCTCTACTCAAAAACTGTGATCCTCATCTCCTGCATTATCCAAGTTTTCCTTTTTCCTATTCATATATCTAAAGAGCAAGTCTCCACCTTGAACACAGAATCTCAAAATATGACTTAAATTAGCTGAAAGCATTATGCAACAATGTTAATATCAGCAAAGCTTTACAGATATGTTTCATAAATGTCTGACCCAAAGAAGACTGTACTTCAGTGTTGCTCTGTAGTATCATATCTATGCTGTGCGAGGGCTTGCTATCTTTTCCTCAATACTGAACTTTATGAATGGTATCCAGGTCAAGGAAAGCTTTGAGGGAGAACTGCATTGCGGGGGTAGGGGGGAAAGAAAGAGACCGAGAGAGATACTGGAAATGTTTGTGCTTCCCTATAATAAGGAAAAGAATCTATTTCCAAATGAGCTGTCAGCAGAAGAAATGGCAACAACCAGCACTTGGGATTAATAAATGTATTGATATTTTGAAAAATAATTCAGTCTAAATCCAGTCTGTGTTTCTTTGTGCTGGTATTCTTCACCAAGAGGAAAAAAAATCACACCTTGCTGCAGTAACACAACCCTAGCACAAAATACCTGCATATATTTGTAAAATAAAACTAAGATATTCTATCTGAGAGGTGGGGAAGTGCTATGGCAAGACTACATACTTCCTCAATGCGTATTTTAAACTACTTTAAGTCTAGAAGTCATTTAAACTACTATACCCAGAACAAACTGGATGAACTTAAACTTGCCTATATGGAGAACATTCAGTCTAGTAGAAAACTTTTGCTGGAAGTCTTCTTTCACTTTTTAGTGAAAGAAAAATCACACACAAAGCATAAAAAGTTTTATCAGGAGAAAACACCAGAACTTTGTGCAGGCATAGAAAAATATCAGTCGAGCCAAGCTCCTTAGTTTTACTGTTCCCATGTGTAACTCTTAAGAAATGCAAGTTCCTCTCTTGAGAAGTGGTAACGCCCAAAGGACTAAGAAGAGAATCCTGCCTGAATTAATAATTCATCAGGGATTATGCATCCATATTTAAAAGCAAAGATCTGTTTTGGATTAGTATAGTCATATTTGTATTTATTCTTCATATTTTTAATACAGTTGCAAAACAGTGTTTTAGTACAGTAAAATTTAGGACTACCAAATAGGAAACTGAAAATAGAATTATAGTGTTTTCCATACACACATAAATTACAGACAGTCACAGAGTTGGCCTAGAGCTCTCAAAACTTGCTACATCCATATGTTCCTCCAATGAGACCTAGAGCTCATGGCTGATGGCAAAAGTGAACTGGAGAAAAGTGAAAAAAAAATGCTTAACAGCCCACTTTTCTCGTCAAATCAGGTAGATTTTTTTTAGAGTCTTTGCATGATGTAGAGGAATGTTAGCATATTGCTAACAATTGAAGAGTGTCTCTGCTCTGTGTTATGCACATCTCTTGCTTTGTGGGAAGCCTACAGAAATATCTGCCATGACTTGAATCACAGATCATAATTTTCAGGACATAAAAGGGCCACAGTCGCACCTTTTGTTTAAATTCTAATGAGAATTACACTATACTTAGGGGGTGGAAGGATAAGAATTCCCAAATCCCTTGAGCGAAATGTGGCTCTTAATAATAGGATTGTCTAGTACTCCCAGAGGATTTTAAAGTCAATGCAGAATAAAACTCTTATTATAAAATTTCTACTGTATTTCAGCTGCAAAATACTACAGACATCAAGGTTTTTCTGTTTCCACCTACTGCATAAGCCACTGTTTTTGGAACACCAGTCTTCGTATATTTTAAGTACATAATATCTGGAAAATACCTTTTTTTTTTTTTCCATAAGTCATTGGATTTTTTTTTTTATTATTTATTTTTTTCATGATATTTCAGTCCCACAAACTTTTAAGTAGCTAAACTTTCCAAATTCCACATTATTTCCTTTTTTTCTTCCTAAAGATGATGAGTTATGACAAAGGCAGCCTGAATTTTCATCTGGTATCTTACAAGAATCTTGTGGCAATGGAACAAGGGAAGCTATCAAGACCTGCATGACCCATGGTTTTGTCATTTGACAAAGAATGGAAATTTGTCATTTGTCAAAGAAGGACATTGAGTGAGGAAACCACAAACACCTCTACCCAAAAAAAATCCAAAACACTGATCTCAGAATTTCAGAAAGGCTGTATTTTTAATATGAAATAATATGTGCAGTCCTAAACCCATATCTATGTATTCCTTTTGACAGGAAACATTTTAAAAATATTTGGGATCTAATTTAGTTTAAAAACGCATATATATATATCTCCAAGGTTTGCTGTTACAAATTGCATTCCTTCTCTGAAATAAGAATCCAAAATTTGTAATAATTTCTTAATTTCCCAGCTTTTTAGAAGTCTGTCACTATTATGAAAACCTAGACTTGAATATTCCTGGCTAACTCCATTGATTAATCTGTTTCAGAGGGCTTAAGGACCTCTCCTATGAAAACAGG
>VXAK01025197.1:0-17181 GCA_013399435.1 Arenaria interpres
GTCTATTTCTCTTCACAAACTACAAAGGAAATGTAAGGAAATTTAGGTCCTCACCAGAGACAATTCACACCTAAAGGTGAGCTGAATACGAGCCCTAAAGATTAGCATCAATGCCAGCTGCTACCTGGATCCTCAGTTGTTCGAAACAACAGAGGAAGAGAACAGTTTGAACGTATTAATTGATCCAGGATGACTGTGGGCCTCAGTGGTAAGAGCTGTGCAGATTAAATCTAAGAATACATCAGAAAGCTGCTTCTTTCAGGAACAGATAACTATGTATGTCATGTACAGTATTACACAAGGCACTGATGAAAATTCACATTCAGAACTGTGTTTAACTCTGGTCACCCATATTCAAGAAAAATTAATGCGAATTGAAACAAAGAGACAGCTGCTAAAATGAGGAGAGGAATGATGAATTTGGCTTGCATAGATCAGCAAAACTAAGTCAGAGAAGAAATAAACATGCTTTCTATAAGCTCACTAGTGGAAGAAAACCCTAAAAAAGTACTTGAGCTAAATGCTAGTACGAAAGCAAGAATAATGGAAACGTATTGGAAACTAGAAGAAAAGAGTAACAGGGGCCTTAGAACATCCTTGAAATAAAAGTATTTCTGGCATGAAAACAGCCAGGTTTTAATAGAAGTTAGTATGGTTTTGAAAGATATACAGCTGAAAGATATGTGGCTGCCCATAACATAAGACTATGGAAAATGATGTCTTCACTAGGTAGTACTACTTTTCCCTAGATTAGGACCATAATCCTACAACATTCCAAAAAGGAATTTAGATTTTGGGGGATGGTTACAAACAGCTGATAATATGACAAAATATTAAAAAACATTTTCTGGTAAAGTTGGGCTGTATCTGCACAGACCGGTCCAAATAAACCCAAGTCTTGACAGCTTGCACTTCAGACTTGCTGAAAACTTGGTTCTGTCCACACTGGTCCATTTAAACATATAAAAACATTTTCCTCTTCATTAATACAACTGTTTTAAGAAACAGAAATTAATTACATTGCTAGCTGCATTTTACTTCATTTACACTACACATTATTTGCCTATGTCAGCTGTTTATAGAAAGAAATAATATATTTTAGGCATGTGTATATGATTTGTAGATGATTTGCATTACACATCTAAACTCTTCACATTATTGACAATTATTTTTTCAAGCATAGAAGATATCAAGATACAGTTGAATAGATGGCTACCTTCAATGCTTAGCAAATTTATACAGAATAAATCAATTTGCTAATGCTGTATCCAGAAGGAGAGGTTAGGAGATACCTGAAGACCAATACACAAAAATCTTATCTTAGGATGGCCTTGTATTGAAATACATATTGTAATTGTCATCAATCCCAAGAAAAACGTAACATTCTGTGTTCCAAAACCAAATAGTTTTACCTCTTGTCTTGTGTCTCTTTCCTCTTTTTCAATGGGTTTTCCTTTATCACTTACAGTCCTATTGAAAAAAAGAACATCACTTTTATTGGTTAACTTAGAAGAAAACACTCTTTTTGTTTTGGTTCTCCTTTCTGTTTTTTTTTTGTTTGTCTGTTTTTAAAACAATAGGTCTTTTTTCCTGAAAAGGAAAAAACAGTTGAAAATTTCCAACAAACTGAAACATTTCTACAAATACTTTCACAGATCTCGATATATGATATGAAATGATAATGAAACAGTCAAGTCATTAATCAGCTAGAACCTGCAAAAACCTTGTCCAAATTTAATGCCTATAATTGCATCAAAACGGAAGAAAAAGTAAGGAGGAAAAAACCTATCAGTTGTATTAATGTCAGCAGCAAACTGGAGATCAAGATCAGGTTGGTGCAACGTGCTCTAAGGCTGTAAGTCATACACTGACATTCAAACTTGGTCTTTAATTCAGGGATTTTATTTATAAGGACAATACAATCAGGGTCCGAGAGCAGGAGAAAATCAACAACCAGCTCTGCTCCTTAACAACCTATTTAATTATTTTGTAAGTGAAGTATCAGACTTGAAGAAGAGAATGTTCTGACTTCTTAAGAGGATATTCACGTGTACTGCTGTTGGGACTGACAAACATAAGAAAAGGCAATGATATAAATAAATATTTGGTTTGATCCTCTCATAACAAATCAGAACGATTCAACGTCGACAGTGTTTGAGGCTGAACCAGGGTTTTGGGACATCCCAATAAACCATATTGCCTTCCCTGCCATTCAGAAATGGCTAACTCCATCTTCCAGGCTATGCGCAAGCAATGACTTCCCCACAACACCCCATCAGCTTCAAAATATAACCTGTATATTTGGCACTGCTTGACACAGCTGAGTGCTGCAGCTAGGAAGCATCCTGAAATATTTCTCTTTTTTTGTTTCGTGCAGGAATACACTTCCACAATAACAAATTCACTATGACTAAAGTGATCTGTCCCATACTTAAGAAATGGTAGCAATAAGTAGCCAACAGTGGTAGTGACTTCACTATCTCTGTCAGTGTCCCCAGAAACCACTGTGCCAGTCTTCGATTTATCTAGGAAGCTAAACTAGGGTTTAAGAATGCGAATTGTGACTGACAACCTACGCAGAGTTACACTTCAGAAAGTTGTATAGGAATTTCACATGGCTGAAGCATCAAAGAATACAGAGAACTAGATTATATATTTGTATTTGCTACTATTAAAACTTAGAAATATCATCCTGAAATTTTACTGATCTTACTGAGGGTGACATGGACCTTTCCATTTCGTACAACAGTAAACTTGCTATATATATCTAACGTTTTAGATACCATTCAGAGTAGGAACCAAGTAGAGATATTCAAGTCAAAATAAATGCTATAAGAGAGTCCTACGTAGTTCATTGTGAACCTTCCATGTGTCCACGTGACTGCGTAGTGAATTTCCAGGTGGTACAATACAGCATTTCTGTCTCTCAAATTTAGTGCCCAATTTAAGTTCTTTTCAAGGACTGTAGACTATAACTTGGTATCCCAGGGTAGAAAAAACCAAACAAACAAGCAAACAAAAACAAAAAAGCAATACAAATACATACATTTTTATATGAATCCTCATATAAACAGATTTTTGGTGTTTGTTTTTTTTTAATTGCTATAGTATTGTACAAAGGATCTATGAAAAAAATTATATTCATCCTAGATAACTGAGATCAATTCATGCTTATTGTTTTGGAGGTGACTGAATTTTAGTAAATGCCATACAGTACGTACATACTTAATCTCTGAATTTACCTTGCACGTTGATGGCTCGTATCTTCTTGAATCCTCTCCTCTTTTTTGTATTCGTTGTTCTGTAAAAGAAGTCACAATATTCATGTGTCAGAAATGCTGGGATAGCAATATACGAACATGTATTAGTAATGTTAAACAGTAAGAAAGGTTTCTAATGAATTATTTCAATGACATACTATTTTTTTTATGAGTCACTGTAAGAAGTTCTGTGTATGAACTAACATCAGAATAATCTCCTCCTTACAGATATGGTAAGGAAAGAAAATAAACACCCGTCAAAGATGTGCTATACACACAATATGAGCTTCTCCTGACAATATTAAATACTCAGGAGTGAAGTTTGGCTACATCCCCTTCTGAAATGCATTTCAGCAAGGAAACAAGAAGGGATCTTAAGTCTATTCCTTTGCTTAACAAAACCTTATAATGCTTAACCAGAGTAAACTCTGGCTTTTTTGATAGGATATCTCCACATTACTGTATTAGTAACAATGGGTAAAAGTGCTCTGGGCCCAGTGTATACTGCTTAAGATATGAGCCCCGAGCACTTCCCTAATTAACCCCTAGGAACATCTGGAAAACTGATAGGGACTAAGGGCTGATCTCAGTAGGCTGTGGCCAGCCTATTTCAAAGAATGAGATTTTAACAGTATGGACTGTAACAATTCACACCAGTTGAACCCAGAGGCAGACAGTCTCAGGTATTTTAATCCCAAGTAGAGGGATTTGAGTCCTAAATTCTGTATTATAAAGGTTTACCTAAGTTTGGAAATGTATTCAATAGCCATTCTCATAAGTGAAACAGAATCATCAGCGCATATATTCTGTAACAGCTACTTGAGTTAATTTCCAAGGAAGTCAAACATTGAGCAAGCTCCTTATAGACTTTTGAATTCTGCTGCAGAAAGTCAGGTACAGGAATCACTTGTAAAAAGTAAAATCACAGTAAAAAATGTCAAAGTTTTGACATGTTCTGTATTAGAAACACAAAAGATATTCTATGGTTTCAGATGTAGAGGCAAAACCCCATAAATATAAGGGATCTATACTCACGTGCCTACTTGGGAGTTAGATAACCATGCTCCCTTTACAGGCAACATAGAAAATAGCTTTTATTAAAATTATATTTTTTTTCTATAAAGCCAACCAATATATTTTAATGGACCTCTAGCCTAATCTCATGTCCACTTCAAAGTGTTAGCAAAAATTTCAAAAGTCATAGCAATAAAGAATTTTATGAATAAAAGATGTTTCTAACACATAGATAAGATTCTAGTTTAAATTGCATAGAAGGTTAGGCTGCTTAAATGCAGATGTAGTATTTTAATCTACCACTTTAGCTTCAAATTTCAGAAAATGTTTACTTACAAGCCTAGTATTTTTATTATTCACCTTATCAATGATGACATATCAACAATTAAAGTTAACTATAAGGTAATGTTTTAAAGTCTTAACAAAACTAACCCTTAGATCATGCTTCTTTCTTTCCTTTTCTCTATTTTTTCCTCTCTCAGTAGCTTCTGCTGGTTGCTGTTCTCTGTCTCCATGGGAAGATTCCTCTTTAGATCTCTTTGATTTATGTTTTTCTTCCTCTTCCTTTTCATAACGTTTATGACTTCTCTCTTTTGAGAGCCTCTCTTTTCCTGGCGCAACAGAATATTCCTTTCTTTCTCTGCGTCTTCTCTCTCTCTCTTTATCCAGCTCTTGATCTTTTTGTAACCTGTGTACACGTTCACCTTCTTCAACTCTGTAGGTTAAAAGTTTGTCAATGCTCTTTTTAGTATCATTATCCTGGAAAGAGAAAAATAACATTAAGGAGTTAGAAAGCTCTCCAAGACTGTTTTACCTTCACCACAAATATACCCAATTTTGACTTTTATAATGGTGGATTTGTAAGTACCTAATCTCTTTCTGTCATGTGGATCTTCCAGCCATTTAAAAAAAAAAAAAATCTCTTATGATGTAAAGTTTAAAACTATCATATCACTTGAGAGTCTGATACTTCTCCCAGGACATTGCATACCTCGCTACAGAAAATTCTTTGGGTTATGTATTCTTCACACAAAAAATCAATTCTTTGTTTACTAGGTGGTCTAACATAGAATAGGATGTATAATTACCAAAATTTTTGTAATAAAGGCAGAAATAAATGATGGAAAATTTTGATGTAGCTGTACAAAACTAAAGCAATGCTTGCTATGCTAATTTTATTTTACTTTTAAAAAAGAATGAAGTATGTCCTTAAAATAGAATGGCTACGATATACTTTGGTTTTTGTGTTTTGTACAACTGTGAGAACCTTACTATCTATACATCTCTTAGATTTTTTGGGAACTGGATTCTGATCCTGTTTCTTCATTATTCTACGATATTATCTTATTCCATTATGAAACACTTTGTTCCTTTCCCTTCCTTTACCTTCTTTTCTGTATGTCTTCTTTCTCGCTCTTTGCTTCTTATTTTCTCCTCCTCTAGAAAATATATGCATAAATTAATGAAAAAAATTATTAAACGCTCTGCATAATTAACTCTAGAATATAGAAAACAGTATTTCAGTGATGTGGGTTTTCTAAAATATAACAGCTTTCTAAAAATAAATTAATATTCTGTTGAAATTTTCTCTCCAAAGCTGGTTACTCCTTTTTCTTTCCTAATGAATCCCCCTGTTCTCAACTGTCTTGTGTAATGGTTAAGAGTAATGACACATGCTACTAACCTGCAAACAGCCTTCAACTTGGGGATTCAAATGGATCACTCAATAGAGAATGTCTTGGCAGGAAGGTACTTACTCTCTTCGGGTCAAGAGACCAAAAAAACCAGTGACATTCACCCTCTCCTCAGAGGAATGGAAACGAGCAGCAACATTTTTGCAAGCACTGAAATAAAACTAGGTTATAACAAGATTCCCTAAAGATACACATTTCAGTAGGTACTCACACCTGCCTGTCTCTGTCCTCTCTGTACAGATGAGGCGTGGTTTCAGAGTATTTCTATCTAAATATCAAATATTTCAAAGTACAAGAACAACCCAAAGCAACTTACCCAAATGATGCCTGCTTTCTCTTCTTTTGTGATGTTCTTTATCTCTTCCTTCAAATGATTTCAGATTATTTTGTGTATCTATTTGCTTTATCTCATGTCTTTTATGCTTTTTATCCTGTTCCCTATTGCTCTCCTTGTCTTTATCTTTTGGTACACGGTAACTGTCCTTCTCCATACTTGACTCTCGAAGCTTATTTTTGTATCTCTCTCTGTCTCCTTCTCTCTGGTGCTCTTTTCCCCTTTCTCTCTCTCTCTTTTTATCCCTGTCTCTTTCACCAGATCTAAATCTCTCTCTCTCTCTTGTTCTTTCCTTGCTCTTCCCTCTGTCTTTGCGTTCATGTTTATGAGTCTCTGTGTCATAAACAGACTTCTCTTTCTGCAGTTTCTTTTCTCTGTGCTTTTGGTCTTCATTTTGACTATCTGGCTGTGATGCCTGAAATAAAATTTTAAAAAAGTATTAAAATTCTATTATTATAATTCAGCAATCTGTTTAGATATAGTATATTCATGTAAAAAAAACAGTGGATTGCTAACTATGAATTTAAATGTATTAACTGTATTAAAATGCTGATATATTTCTAGGTTCACTTTGTAAAATAGCTAACGTAATGTCTGTATTTTTTGTAAAAAGAACTAATAAAGAAAATAAATAATAACCTGCATTTTCAATGTATTTGAAAAGAACTTGGTAAAAAAAAGAAAATTTACTGTGGAACTGTGCATTCTATTTAGAGCTGGATGAAAAATTAACTAAGCATCTTAAAGCTGTTAGCTCATGTAGATAGAAACAGTGCCATCTTGTAAAACACGTCACAGACAAAAAATAACGATAGATAACTGGGCAACCTGCAGCTGCCTTTAGAATAGACGATTAGCTTTCACTGGAACAGAAAACAGCATATAAAGAATATGAAAGGAAGTTTTTGGCCTACATCCCTTGAAGATGCAATTATTCTTGTATTTTTCTAAAGTCATAAGAGATTATATTTGAACCTTCCTGAAGCAAGTAGCACAACTCCCACTGATTTGACTAAACCCACGATTTCAGCTATTTACTCAATGCAGAACAAACAGAACTTGCTTTGATTATAGTCAATGAGTAAAGTGAATTAAACTTTATCCATCTGTTTCACAGAAAAGAAAGTCCAACCACACCACTTCTGTTGGAATTAAAGCATTTCAACTCAGATTTTTTTAGCCCACATGGAAGTGGTGAAAATGTTACTGAATGTCTAAAAAATACAAAGTACTTAATACTGTAGCACTGGCACTGAAGTAATGGGAAGCCAGGTAATAGAAAGATAGGTAATAGAGTAAGAGATGCACAGTAGGATGCTTTAGTTTATCAAAGGACTAATGAAAATCTGCACAAGATACAGAAGAAAAGACACATATGGGAAAACAGCTTTTTAAAAAATATAGTGCAAAACTAATATGAGTATTGGTGGTGTTACCGACTGGAGCCTGAAAGCCCATTTTACCAGTGAATAAAGTAATTAACCAGTTAAAAAGTGCATGACAAACATGATAGGTGACGATAACAAATGCAATACATAATATACATGTAGGAAACTTAATAAGTATATATTAAGCAGAGCTGTAACTTGGATTTGGGTGGCAAGCAAATCAGACCCCATTGTGTGCTGTGTGATTACCACAACAACAGTATTTATTCCATTTACCTAATTAAGAATTCTGTAGAGTAATCTTATATGACTTGTGTAGCTAGAAATAGTTGAGTGGGCCAGCCTCTGGACACACTTGGACAAGATAGAGTCCAGAACAGTCAGTTGTAGCAAGAAATGTAACAGCTACACATTAAAGATCCGTATGGTCTATATTCAATGATGTAGAAGTGTCTGGTGTACCAAAAAGCCTTAAAGAGCTATTACAGGTCCACAAGGCAGGTTGGCTAGTAGAATAAGCAGTCAAGCCTCTGTTTTTAGACTGTTAATAAATTCCCTTGCTGTAAAGTAACATCAAAAATAATAGAAATAAAACAAAATTACCCTGAGATGTTTCCAAAGTTCTTCTGATTTCCAAGTGTCTTCTCTGGTTCTTCTCTAGAATAGAAAAGACAGCAAAAGACTGAGCAATCAAGTTGCAGCGAGAAGCAAATCACTTAAAGAGTAGCTTTCAAAGGAAAGGATCAAGCTATATATAGCAAGTACCACTGCATTTTGTTATGTAAACATTAATTTGATGTAGCCTTAATATGTATACTTAGTTTGCCTGATCTGACTGGACCTGGAAGCAGCCTGAAGCTCACTCCTGGGTTATCCAGCTCTGTATGCGCATGGTAACCAGTTCTGAGGTCACTGCCTATGGTGGGTGACAGTGTGGCCCTTCATTAAGACTCATAATTGGCCTTCTAATGATAGCCATCCAGCTGTGTTACAGACCAAATGGTTACACATGATCAGGCCACTTTTGGAAAGTAATCAATGTATCAATGTCATTAGGTTCAACCTCCTCCTCTATTAAATCTAACCTCAAAATAAGACCTGGTCAGGGATTTATTCAGGTGAGGTTTAAATACCCCTGAAGCTGGAGTTTGTCTGGGCAACCTGCTTTTCAGGTTTGACCACTCTCATTTGAAAATGTTTTCTTATACTGAGTGATAA
Organism: Arenaria interpres; assembly: GCA_013399435.1. NCBI lineage: Eukaryota > Metazoa > Chordata > Aves > Charadriiformes > Scolopacidae > Arenaria > Arenaria interpres. Next base: position 8,909 of record VXAK01025197.1, read on the forward strand.
TTTTCCTTATTGATAGGGCCACTGCCTTCTGTCCTCTTGTGGTACATCTCGGAGGATTTGGCTCCATCTTTCCCATAGATCCTCTGTACATACTTGAAGACATTTTAAGGGATAAATAACATGGACAAGTACTGAATCTAAAAATACCATGACAAATGTAATCCTTTTTTTTTTTTTTTTTCCAACAGCAGGGGTCTGACATACCCACAACACATTTTTGTTGGACTTTTAAAAAATAGAAGTTAAAAATAGTTAGATTACTGTGCATTTCAAGTGAACCAAGGAAGCTTCTGGTTGAGTCATTGCACACATCTCAAAAAAGGCTGGCACTATTTTTCAATCAACTGTCACTTAATATTTTAGAATGGTTCAGACTACATGTGTAAGTTGACTGCCATATGAAATATTGGCATGTAGCACTGAAGAAAAACATGAAAGGATCATGAAAATAATCAGAGCAAATGGAGGCTGTTTCACTAGACTGCTCCCTAGTTTGGTTGTATTTCTTCTACTCTCATTTGCAGAGTTACTGCCCTTAACTACTTGGATAAACTAAAAAAAAAAAATCATATTGCTTGAGATCACTAAGCTATTGAATATTTTTAACCAGTTCATTAAAGGATGAAGACTGTATTCCAAATGACACGACCAGACTAGAAGTATTCTCAAATTTAGACTTGGTAAAAGTAAGTAAAGGTTAACAAAATAAATTGCTGATAAATATTTGAATGATGAACTGCACTGGTGGAAGGAAATAAACATATGGTGCCCATTTTTTGCTACTTTATTATACGGAAGCAGCATTTTAGTAGTATATTTTAATTATTCTACATAAAAAAAAATCTTTTTATTTCAAACTTAGATTTGACAGAAGATTGTAGTGGGCTGGTAAACTTTAGATGAAATTGATCAGAATTACGAAGAAAGCAGCCTTTGTAACTGAATGAAACTGCCCTTAAGGTTTTCTTTTCTTCTGATCCTTAACAAAGGTGAAAAAGTACAAATATTTACTCCTGCAAAAAGTCAGATGAGAAATCAATCATTTTCTTGAGTGAATTTTTTAACAAAGCCTATGAGACTCAAGAGAACTTGTGTGAGGGTAAGCTGGAAGGAAGGATATGGATGGGAAGAGAACAGAGTGCTCTATTATAGTCTCAAACAGTGACCTATTTAAAATCCCTAATATATATGATTACATTTTTGTTTTAGAAAATATTTAGGTACTCATTGGCAAAGAAAGAAAGAATGCTAATACTCTAAAACCAGCATAACCAATAGACAATATAAGACAGAGTATCAGATAAGGGTCTGCGGTTTTCATGTCCCCACCACCACTAGAATCTCTTACTTTTATATACAGTGGTTTTCCACTTAATTCTCTGCTTTTGCAGGAAACTAACAAACAAAACAAATAGAAAAAGAGAGATCTTTTACAAATCTTAAAGAAACTTAATACCTTTGAGACCATCGTCCCTCTGTAAGGAGAGGAATCACTGTACACACAAGAAGAAATGTTTAAAACAAATTTTAAATGGATTTATTGAAGTTTCTCACCTGTCTGCTAATTTAGAGGCCCTTATATATTAACTTAAATCCAGATAAAGATTAGTTATTTAAACCACACTGGGGTTTAACTTGATTCATCCACCTGAGAGCATGGGGAGCTCATCAGCTGACATAAAATGCACAAATCTACTGAACTCAAAAAGCGTTATGAAAATTTTTAACATCTAAGAATCTGTCCTTTAAACTAAACAATAAGTACGTAGTCTTATGAAGTTAGCAGAAGAAGAGACCTTATTCCAAGCCCAGGGATACGAGCGGCGGCAGCGAGACGCGGCCGGGAGAGGCGATGGCTTTGGCAGGCGCCAAAGAACCAAGGTGCCCGAGGCAGAGAGCCGGGAGCAGGGGGAGGCCCAGCAGAAGAACGGGCCAGGCGGCGGCCGTGCCCCACAGGCCCCCTCAGGGCCGCCCTCCCGGTGCGGGGGAAAGGGGAGAGACGAGGCAGGGCGGCCCCTCGCGCGGTGCCAGGAGGCTCGCCCGGCTCCCCGACCGCTCCCCAGCAGCCCCTCACCTTGTCACCCTCCATGGCGGGGAAGGAGAGGGACGGTGGGCGCCGCGTCCCGCCGCCGGCCGCCCCCGAGCGGGCAGGAAACGGCGGCAGCTGCGTCCGGGCCTGCCTAGCAACGGGCGGCGAGGGGGAAGCAGCCGATCGGCCGAGCGATGGATGAACGCCGGGGTCCGCCGCCAGGACGGGCGGATGCTGCTGCCGCAGGGGATTGTGGGAAAGGGAGAGGCCGCTCAGCGCTGAGGGGAGGGAAGCGGCCGCTCATGGCGTAGGTCGCTGCGGGCCGGCGGCTGGCCACCTCCGGCCCTTTTCTAGGGAGAAGCAGCGGTCTGGGGTGCTGGCATGGCTGCGGGAAGGTTTTCCTCTTGGGGCCAGTACCCAGCTGGGTTCCCTCAGGGGGCGGGGGCGTCCCGGGGAGGGCTCGGCCTCGGCCTCTCCCAGCTCCATCCCATGAGGCGGGACGGGATGCTCACCGGGGCGGCCTCCAGAGGTTACTCTTCTGTTCACTACGGGGCTTTTGTAGGCTAAGGGTACCATGAAACCACTCCTCATCGAAGCTGATTCACTTTTATTAAAAGTCGTGCATGATTACTGTGGAAAAATAAATGTTACAGGAAGGGTGATACGCTTAATTAAATCTGCCGTTACCCAGACATTAGGTAGAGGCAGGTATGAAGAACACCTGTAGAAATAAAAATGGTAATATTTCCACAATGACAAATACCAGAGCTGTTTTCTTTAGCGAAGAGCAAGCGGCCGCTTACCCAACACATGTGAAACAATCCACATAAACGATGATGGCCTGCAGGAAAGGCGTGTGCTATTTTCACAGCAAATATTTACAACCTGTTAACATGCTGTGTGATTTAAAAGACAGGGTGAAAATTCCTCTGGGCGCTTTTAACTTTGTCGCCTATTTATTCTTTTTAGGAGTTAAAAAAAGGAGAAAGTTAATACGTGACTTACTGCTAATACTCAATGTTTGTAGAAAACACTACTGAGAAAAAATACAAACAAAGGAAGAGGCATTTTTGCATTCAGGGAACATTTTTGTAGTTCAACAGTAAGTCAGTCGCACTGACTTCAAAGAGATAAAATGTAACCCTTTATACTTGGCCTTAAATAGGTCAGTTGACAAATATATATACAAGGCCTTCATACAGTTGCCTCCTATTCATGTTTCCAGAATAAATTAAAAGTGCTGTAAAAATCGCCTCACTGTCTGAAATATTTTCCTTTATCATGTAGCAGAAATGCAAAGGCAAATTAAGCAAGCAATTAGGAAGGAGGGAAAAAAACTAAAACCCTCAATATTTTATTTAAAAAAAAACCCACCACCACCACCAAACCACCATTGACTGTAAGTATGACCTTTAAGGGCTAAATTACATCCACTAAATATAAGCATCTATGGATACTAAACTATTATAAATATTCTTACGCGTTATTTAGCTGTCTTTGGCAGAGCAATAATAATCAATAAGCATTTTATATCTTCTTCCCTGAACAAATAAAAATGAACCTACAAGCCACCTTTAGCCAAGTGGTGACTGTTATAAACACATGGAACTAGGCATCTGCTTAAAAAAGGATACCCTACAGCAATGCTGTCCTACGTATAGAGGCTGAAGGACAAAATCTACCTCCAAGTACTCTAACTGAATTTTGTTTTAAACAACAATACGGCAAATACATAGAACTAAAACTAGCAAATGTGACAGTGATACCACAGACTGGACAGAAGAAAAAGCCTTTTTTCAAGTTCTAGTCCTACCATCTACTCTTAGAATATGCATATGTATTTGTTACCAAAAAAAAACCAAAAAAAACAACTCCCTTTTGGCTGCCAATAGCTTTTTCTTACCCCTATTAGAGTATACTAATAAAGCAGCTTTATGGCAAGAGAAAAATTACAAATGTGGCAAGGCACCACTAGAGGGTTTGGAAAGAACTTTTAAAGTTCCCAGGAATTTTAATACGATTTTAGCTTCTACACGCTTTTCTCTTGCCTGGCTTGGTACACACATCTTCTTCACCTGCACTTTTATCTGAAAGACAGGAATATAAAATAACTCAGCTTTTTACATTCTGTAGTAATAAGCTATTTTATGTCTTTTCTTGTTCCTCTAATCCTGGGAAGCAATATTGCATTTTTCTTCACCTCTGTGTGGGTGCACTACACCAAAAAATTAGGGGCAACATGACAGACCTCCACCATGCTTAAAAATGATGAATCTTTTATTATTATAAAAACAAAACAAACAAATAAGAAAATAACGTGCTTTTTTTGTACAAAGGAAGAGACTTGTTAGGATCTAGGCTTTGTAGCTATGTTTTTTTCCCTTTTTTCAACCAATTTCTGGCTGATGAGAAAAAACCTCAAATATTACTATCAACAGAGGTGCATAAATCACCTCTTGCAGTGTTCAAACTGCTCATGTTAGTCCTCTGGGTTCACAACTAGAAACAGCAAAAATGCCGATCTCTGAAGTAAACTTTGTGTCTTTAGTTTTGAACTTTTAACTTGTAAGAATCGCATTTTAGTGGAAAGTATGTCTCTCTTCAGGAACAATAAATATTTGAGGATCTGACAATGAGAGTACAAGTTATGCATTCAGTGAAACTGAAGGCAGATTGGGTGATACCAGGGATCGGACACGTATGGTTTCGTGCCGAACAACAGAAGCTCTGTTTACTGAACAGGTATGGCAGAGTCTTCTGACTCTTCTTAGTTCTATGTATTAGATAATTTGAAGCAGGCAGGAAATATTTGTGCTATATACTAGATAATCTGAAGCAGGTTGAAACAGCTGGATAAAATCCAACACAGAAGTAGTGAGTACTCCATCATGAGAATTTACTAGGATGAAACTTCATGTAAACTATGTTTCCATTAACAATTCCAAAATTTTTAGGAAAAAACTCCTGAGTAAATGTTCTCAGATTTCTATTCAATACAAATTTATATTCAATAGTTAAAAACCTATAAAGAGAAGCATCAGACTACAATAATGCTGTCAAGTACAATAAGGTATATCAAATATCATTCTTCAGGAAGGTTAACTGTTACTGAAAATGGTCAAGAAGCAACACTTAAAATTGCTTCCAAAACATGGGGTTTTTTTGTGTGTGTGTGAAATCCAAAGAGATCAGGGAAACTTAGATTTTCTTTTTCACTGTATAAACTGAATTTTGCCAATTTTTCTCATCCCCTAAAACCTAGATGTATAAGTAAGATCTTTTGGGAAGTTATTCTGAAGAATAGTGCCGATACTTACAGGAAGAAAAAGCATCATGGCAAACTGATGCGATGCAAAGTCAAGATAAACATAGGATGGCGCTGCTTTGACTTCGATTGAAGCTACTGAGTTTGAAAAAGCAAAAAAAGGAATCCAATAAAAAGGAGGAACAAACACAAATGGCTAAGAATGGGTATAAAGCAATACTGCGAGAAAAAAATTTTAAGTAAAATTCTAAGAAGGCAACAGACCTACAAATTAGGATATGAAAAGGATAAATGTTATCTAAATGAGATAAATATAACCAGCTCTGTAGCTGCTACAGTTCACTATAGGATACTTCACGGAAAGCCAGAGTAATCTCTGTGCCGTAAGTGAGTATCTTGTTCAAGAGTTCCTGATGCATTGAAGACTGCTATTGTAACTGTTAAAAAATAGGATCAGGAAATATGTGAATTAACAATGCCAAGAGTCTCGAGCAAATTATTAAACAATTTATCAGCACCAAAAAGATAAGAATAAACAAATAACTTGTGTATATCCAGAACATTTTATGAAAAACTTTATAATAGAGTAACTGACTCGTAACTTATCCTCTAACAGCAGAGTTTATATTTTGATTTTAACAAGTCTCTTTTCCTTATTATAATAATGGGTATGCTAATTTCATACCACCCAGTTCCGTATCAAAATACTGCGTGGGGCCAAGTCACTTATCTACAGAATTTCTAAGAAGTCAGCAGTAACCTCTTTATTAGAACTTTCTATTGATGTTACAGATAAATGCTATTAAATTAATGCTACAGATCTTCTGTTTTCCTGTTTGATTGGCACAGTATCACGCACATTTGGTTCTGATTAATCAAACCTCTGTATCAACTAATTAATTACTCTGCACAGGATCAATGCTAGGCTGTCGGGCGTACAATTATGTTTGTCATCCTAAATGCAACTACAAGATTATTTTTTTTATTGATGTGCTTCTCCAGTGTATTAATACTGACCGTACAGGGTACTTCTCTACTAATTCTATATCCAGCTTATTTGCAGAATACACTCTGAGACATAAAGGAGAGCAGAATAGGATGTAGCATATGGTAAAGTGTTAGTTGGCAAACGTCATATTAATTCAATCACTTTTTTTTTTTTCTCCTTTTGAATTTTCATTTTGTTTTGTGGTACAGTTGTATTCTGCTTCACATACTGTGAAGCCAGATAGGGAAGTAAAATGGAGCAATGGAATCCAAGACTGAGAACAAAGGGCATGAAAAAATGAGAAAATATTAATAGTATAGGTTATAATGGAGGGAGTTCAACACCCAACATGGCCATTTGTACCAGGTGTTACTGAAACTCAGGAGTGAGGAGTTCCCAAGAAAGCCTATATAAGCACACCAAGTGGAAGAGAAATACAATAAACGCAAAAAATCACCCACATTTACTGTAGTTTGATATTATTGGTATCCAAAGGGATCACAGTCATGCTTGATACCCCCAGTTTAAGGTAACAAGCTTTTATAGGGTCTTATGCTGCCCTTCTGTCCCCTCGCTCTTACAGCCTGTAGGTGTTTTGAATTCCCTAGAAGACCCAAAGCAAGTAAATAGTAATTTCAATGCCTGGATTACCATACAGTTGTAAATCGTTGATTTTGTTACTCCTTTTTGTATCATTTGGTTGTTCGCAATTTTCATCCTGACTAACCTAAACAGAAAGGCAGAGAACACACATGGTGTCAGTGGTAAAAAGGGAGTGAAGAGCAGCAGCATTAGTCTATGGCCAGAATGTGCTTTGCTTAGAGTGGTCCATCATGTCCGACTGCAGACATGGAGGGAATTTGGAAAGATGATACAAGAGAACAGCACATTCAGTTGTCAAGATATGGATTATTTTTCCAATTCTGCTGTGCAGCACTGAGCAAACAACTTCTCCTTTTGCACCATTGCCCTTCTGACTCTCCATTTCTCTGGGTGATTGAGATGAAGTTGCTTTCACTTCTTAAGGAAATTAAGCTTGTGCAGCTTTCCTGTTTGACAACTTTTCAGCCTATTGGCTAAATTTGTTCTCTAGTCCCAATGCTAGTCCCATAAAGTTCTACAAATTTTATGAAAACTGGCCGCTGAAGAAAGGAGCAAAGACCCTCATTCCCACTAAGTGAATGGCGGCTATTTAAAGCCCAAATCAAAAAAGCCTTCTGGTAAATGCTGAGTTTAATCAGCAACTGTGTACCAGCAAACTGATTAGCAACACAGCTAAGGACAAGCAACAGCTGCCCCTTATGCAACAGGAACGTTACATTAAAACTATTGAAAAGATAAAGGAACGGTGGGAGGAATGATGTGGGAACCAGGTGTGACTGTGATAAAGGGATACAGGACACAAGCCTGTAAAAAAATCAGTTTGGTTCCACCCGTCGGGGCTCGTGTTACCCCCCCGGGACGGTGGGTGCCACCCTGGGTACTGCTCTGCATTGACAGGGCGGCAGAACCAGCGTTACCTGAGGACGTGGCAGCAAAGCTTCGGGACACACCTGCTGTCACTGAGGAGCGGAGTGACCGGCCTCTCCTTCCTCACATCAGTCGGCCCTTAAATAACATCCTTCAATAAAGAGTAAACACGAACGTTGTTACCGAGGGGTGTAACGGGTGGGAACCACTCACTGCACCGCTCTACATGGCTACCCAGAGCGGGGCAGGCGGCCCGTGAGGGCGCACACCGGCACCTCCGCGGTCCCTAAAGCCTCTGCTTCTCGCCCTCCCCGTTCCCCACCGCGCTGCCCTCGCTCCGGCGACGCCCAGCAGCCGTGGCCGGTGCCCGTTACCGGCGGGCGGTTGGGCCGGCTGCCCCGAGGAGGAGGCGGGCGGGTGGGTCCGAGGCGGCGATCTCCTTCCTGGCCCAGATCCGGCCGCGCAGGGGCGAGCCCGCATTTCGCAGGCTGGGCCTAGAGGGGAAAGGCTGAGAGAGGGAG
>VXAK01025197.1:23393-46552 GCA_013399435.1 Arenaria interpres
GTGGTTAGGGTTTTTTTTTTGCTATTTTTTAAAGAAGAAGTTTAATTTGGTTCAGTATTACTTCTTGTAGTCAAGAAGGTAACCTGGGTAACTTTCTAAGAATATCCCATAGTTAAAGGACAAATGAATGATGGTTTTAGGAATGGAGAAGCAGAGAAAAAAAGGCATTTATGTTGGACAATTGATCATATCTTCCTGTTTCTCAAATAAAGTCTTCAAGTTTAATGTGTTAAAGCTACGCTGAGCTGATGTCTGTCACATAACACATTCTCGCACGTTGTAATGTNAAAATAGGAATATGAATCAGGGTTATTGTCAAAACACTTTCATTGTAGTTTTTAGTAGTGAAAGCCTGTTCTGGAAATATTAAGTATTCAAAAAAATTCTTTGGTGTCCTGTTCTTGTTTTTTAAAATTAAAGAAGAGGCAGCACTTTGTTTCTGGTAAGATACAAATCTTCGACTTAAGCTGCAGTATAAATCAAATTATNGAACATGATATCAAACTACTGAAGAAAAATATTAACCTGGCAGTATCGGTACACTCCTTGAACTGTTTTTATGTGCCACAGGCCTTCTAAATGTGTATGTATTATACATTCTTTTTTCATATAACAAATTGATATTAGATAACAGTTATTATTGACTTTTGGGACTACTGCTAATGTGTTCTTTAAATGTACTCTTTCTTTGAATAACTAAGACACATTAAGATGTGTCCCAGTTTGTTGGTTTTTTTTAATTTTAAATTTGCATTTTAGTATGCTAGTGATGTTTCCATGCCTAAATAGTTTTGCATATAAAGGCTGGCTCAGCTTTAGCCATATTTGAAAATGTGGGAGTCCTAAAGATCCTATCAGTAAAGACTGAGGTTTTGTGGAAGGAAAAAAAAAAAAGTCTGGAGTAGCAGTTGACCTTTTCTACCTCTTCTATAAGAGGCACATCACAGAGTGTTGTTGGATATGAATTCTAAGACTTTTTTTTTTTTTTTTTCCTTGGCACATGGGAGCCTGCTGGAAAATAGGAATATGAATCAGGGTTATTGTCAAAAAACTTTCATTGTAGTTTTTAGTAGTGAAAGCCTGTTCTGGAAATATTAAGTATTCAAAAAAATTCTTTGGTGTCCTGTTCTTGTTTTTTAAAATTAAAGAAGAGGCAGCACTTTGTTTCTGGTAAGATACAAATCTTCGACTTAAGCTGCAGTATAAATCAAATTATTTATCTCCTGTTTATCAAATCGTCACCAATTATAGCACTGAAAAGGTTCTTCAGTTGCTGAAATTGCCTTTAGCATCACTTCTTTTGAGCTTTGCAACAATTTTGTGCTGACCATATGCCTGCACTGAATCTGAGGTGTGAGTTTTGTGTTAAATTATGAAGTCTTAATGCTAATTTTTAAATATCCTCTGTAGTGTCTGAAAACAGTTTGTCAGAGCCTTTTAGTAGTATATCAGATACTGAAAGCAGCAGTTCATGATTATAAATTAACCTATGCCATTGATTTGGTGTGTTTCAACACGTAGATACAAGGGGATCAATAAAAGAGTATTATTCTTCTATAAGGATTACAGAAATAAGAGATTTTGTATGAGACACTGGCAGTTTAGATACAGTGGTTTTTTTGACCTGTGAAGTGTCATCTTGCTCTTTGTTTTACCTTGTTGTTGGATAATATAAACTAAATCTGATACTGTCTTTTCCTAAGGAAGTTTAGAAGAGACACCCCACCAGCAGCTGTGGAGCTGTTCTGTAGCCTAGCAGAGGCCAGCTTCTAAGTTTTACAAGCCAGCAGAACTTCAAATGCAGTGCATGTAGAGTTGCTTTTGCATGTTCAGGGGCAAAGGTGAAAATTAAATTCTTATCTTTGGGTGATGCTTGTGAACACTTAATGAAAATAAAGGGAAATACACAGAGATGGATTATTCAATATAGAGTTGAATGAGAATAAGAACAATGGGAAAACAGTACTTTGATAAGAAGATGGGAGAGTGTTTTCATTTTAAATGACTGTTTGAATTAAGTAAATTATGAAACAACTATTTAGGGAGGTCTGGCATTTTATCACTTGTATAGCTTATGGATCATATAGCACTTTGATATTTATGGGTAAGATTTGTTTCAGTTTACGAGAGAGTTCTGTAAAGTTTAGAAAGAAAATCTTGGATGAGGAATAAGACAGAAGAATCAAATCAAGAATTTGCTAAATGCGTGAAATGGTGGAAGGCAGTTACCAGCTTCATGTGCTTACAGAGTTTGTAGTTGTCCAAGATGGCATGAACTGACCCAGGACTCTTCTTCAGTCCCATCTCTAATTCACCAAATGTTTTTCTCATTCCACAGTAAAAGAAAGAGAGGATCTGCATAGTGCCAGTTTTCTTTCTGGCACTTACCACCTTCTCTGTGCTTTATTTCACAGATGTTGTTCCTTTTATTATGTTCTCAATGTAAATTAAATAACTTTTCTTACCTAGCAGTCGAAGAGTAAGTCACAAAATGGATCATTGTCAGGTCTGGAAAGTGAGGTTGTACAAACTTGCCACATCAGCTAATCAAATAACTGACAGCAATAGCAGGTTTCTTCTCTGTTGACTAGAAATTAGTCCAGATTAAACTTCTTTCATAAGGAAGTTGCATTAAAAAAGTAAGGTTCAAGAATCCTGACTCTGGGGGCATGTGTTCAACAAGTAGACTGGCCTTGCTGAGTCCATTCCATTTCTCTCAGCTACTCAAGATACTTTGTTTTGATCCCTTGTTCTTTAACATAGTTCTGTATTTCTCTAAGTCTCTGTCTCTATCTCAGGGTTCAGGTGTGGAGTGGTGTGGCGTGTTCTCTTGAATCCCATTGATATGGTGCATGAGAGGAGGAGGAAGAGAGGTGCTTCTCAGCCTTCTTGCAGTCTCTTTTCATCCCCGTCCCCAGTAACTTCTACCAAGATTTGTGTACCAGTCTTCTGTTAGACTGGTGGAGTTCTTATTTTATTTGCTGTTTAAATGGTGCAGCGTTTTGTTTTCTCTCTACGTGCTTCCTGTGATATTGTTAAAAGTTAGAGGAGCAGCAAGAATTTTAAAGCTTCTTCCTACAGTTCCTTATTTATGAGAATATGCATAAACGGCATCCCTAAATTTTATTTATAGGCTTTTTTCTGCGTTCAAATACACTTATTGCAGGGAGTTTAATAGTTAAAGAGGATGATTCTGCAGTTTCAAAACAAAGTGAATGTGCACTCCTGACAAAAAGGGTTTTCTGCATCCAGTTGCATTTTCCCACTGCCTTTTGTGCCAGCATTAGAATTTACTTGGCTGCCTAATTCTAAGCTTTTTGCCAGGTTTAGTGTTCAGCTGGATCGGTTCCTTGAGTCAGTTTATTGTGCAACCACACAAGTTCTAGCGCCTACAAAAAGGAGGTAACGGAAGCCTCTGGTCAGGTTTACAGTGAAATGGAAGAATAGTCGGCATGAAGAGGACCTTCTTAGAAGTGACAAATAACACTGCGGAGGTGTCTCAGTGGGGAAGCAAAGTTTGGACTTGTTGCACATCCAAGGTTTTTTTTATAACATTTCAATGGACCTGTTAATGTACTTAATCATCACATATAAGCTCTCATTACTTTGATCCAACTTAAAAGTTGGCTCTGTTTTTAGTGCGTGCTCCAGAGGTCCCTTCCAATCTGAATTATTCTATCATTTCTGTTTTTGTTTTAAGCTGTCGTTTAGCTTTCAGTCTGCAGTTGTGGCTTACAAACAGTAATAAGCTTTTTCTGCATAAAATACCAGTATTTGCTTAACTATTAAGTGTACTAGAAAAACAAATAAAATTGATGATGGCTATCTTTAGAGGGGTGTTTTGTGAGAAGTAGTGAGACTTTTTAAGTCACTCAGAAGCCTGTCAGCTAAATAGCTAGTATTAAAATTCTGCGCAGCAAATTGCTAGAACATACACTTTTTCAAATGGAACTCCTGTTATATAAATAACTTTTGGAAGATGAACATTGCCATATAATGAGTCATTGCACAAAGTTTTGTCTGCTGCACCCTGATGCGACTACAAAATTCTCCTTAGGAGTTGAAAATTTCAAATAGGCTAACGGTTTTCAGCTGAAGCAGTCTAGAATTAGGTACCATGAAGTTGTTACTAGAAATACGAAACTAGTTTTACTTGGCTGAAAATAACTGTCATATGACAGACAAGCATTACATTGTCATTTGACTGTCCTTATCATATAGCAGCATGGGTCAAGTTTACATTAGTTCAAATTGCAAGCACTTACACCTAAGAGATTTATATTGATGATGTAAATTGCATACCTTTTTGCATCTGTTTTAACGAAGACTTTAATTGAGAGAGTCTAGTACAGACTTTAGCACTGTTTTTTTCATAACCTTTGTTTGCATTCCTTCGGTCAGATTCTGGCTCATGTGAATTATCCAGACTGGCTGAAATAGTTTCCCTTGGGAAGATTTTGCAAGATGTAACATTGAATGCAAAATTAAATTTATTGACAATCCATTGTTTTGTGTTCCATCTCTGTCTACCTTAAAAGGAAGGTGGAAAGAAAGAGGGCAAATTTCTAAAAACGCTGTGTCTTCCTGTTTCATTTTTCAAATTGACCACAAGATACATTGAATCATAAAGGTAGCTATAAAACCGTAATTGTTCCAATTTGAATTAGTTGTGCAGTATTATGTCCTCTTAAAGTTTGTGAGTGTTCATTTTTTAAATAGAATACTAAGAAAAAAAAAAAAGTAAAAATGGGTTGTGGGGAGGAAAACACTGTGTGTGGGAATTCAAATGGAATTTACCGGCTCAGGAAGCTCATAGTTCGCTTTATATTTAAGCATTATTAAGAAAATTGGATCTGTGTGCATGTTTCAAGCAGACTATTAATGTAATGAATGTATGATGCTTCAAATAAGGAAATGTCTTGTCTTAATTTGTTAGTATTTCCTAGTACAGTAAGCTTGCTGGTGCAGAATTTTGGAAAATTGTAATTTGTGTTGAGTCAAGTCTCTTCCCCCGTTCCCCAGTCTGTTGATTCATCTTGTTAATTGTTGAACTACAATGCTAAATTCTCTTATATGTGTGGCTAGGAAGTTGTCTTAGTCTAGTAATCAATTTGATGGTGCAGACTAAATTTCTATTTTGAAATGCTGTGTTCCTCACCCAATGACTTTCTCCTAAAATACTTGAACTAGAAAAAGAATGCTTTTCCATCCGCCCACCCTCTGCCAGTTAAATGTCAAATAGCAGCCAGGAAATGATAAGAGAGTGTTTCATGGGGGGAACAAAAAAACCCAGTGTTCAGTCATTTGACTTGTATGTGCTATATGAATATTCAGTAGCAATTGATATATTAGTTTAAATTGCAGTAATTTCTTGTTATCTATTTATTCATGGTAGTCTTTATTTTGGTTTCTATTTCAGGGAAAGTATTTGGGCTTTTGAAAGTGGTTGTTATTGTTTTTTTTTTTCATTTTAGAGTGTGTTAGGTATGAGTACTGTGTTGATGTGAATATGCCTAAACTGTCCATGTTCCTTTGATAAAACCTGTTTTCTTATTCTTGTCTTGTTCATGTAAGTCTTTATAATAAGAATTTTCTACTAAATTTGGCCATGTATAAAGCTTTTTAAAAAGTTGCGTATAATATGTGCTTATGTTGTTTACAGGTCTTATCATAGATGTATGATAACAGAAAACGTATTTGCCAACTTTTTTTTTTTTTCCAGTTCCTTTGTATTTTGAAAGTTTTGCAATTACAGGAAAGAAACTTCAGCCTATATGTGTCTTACCTTTCATTCTCTAAAGTGAATAACACTTTATATGTTATGTGTTATCAATAACACAGAACCAATCTGTTCACTTTGTTACTTTGATTTACCAAAAAAACGCCAATGAAGTTTGGGGCTTTTTTTTTTTTTCCTCTTTAGTTCTTTAGAGTAATCAATTACACACAGACCCATAGTGACAGCCTGAAAATAGGTTTGATTTGGAAATCACTTAAAAAAAATAAATAAATAACCAATTTATCATACAAGAATACAAACTCTAATTTTACTATATGAGAAATGAGGAACTACAGAAGTGTTCCTTTAAAATAGTAATCCAGGGTAAAGTGATTTGTTCCAACACAGCTATGCTGTTATTGCTGTACCTGCTTTCTTTATACTGAATTTTTTGGTTTTCTGGCACAGCTAGGAAGAAAGTCCGTTGTACTAGTGACACCATACTTCTGACAAAGCTGTCAGTGGAAGTACAAGTGTATATACCTGAAACTAGGTATTTTTCTTCATTTTTTGCCTTATTTTTTTGCTAGTGCTTAAGCCTCTATTGGGTTTGGGGAGAGTTTACACAACATTGTTCTGGATATTACACCCAAGTGGTGGGCATTTGTAGTTGGCAGTTGTTGTTTGGGGATAAGTGTAGGCAGGACCGTTAAGGCCTAACTGACAATTTTTTTAAGATATTCAAATGTGTACATGGGAGATGGGTAATAGGAAGAACGCTATGGGATACCAGGACAGTCTGTGTTGGTTCTGACTGAAGACATCCAAACTTTCATCCTCATTTCAAGTGAGCTTGGTATTTGGGGTGTAGAATATTTGGCAGATATTTTGTAAAACTTTTCTTAGAGTAAGGAGTGGAGACGTTTGTGCTTGAAGTGAAACTGGTAAAGGGATGGAAGTGATTGCAGTTTTTACTTATAGTTGCTTTAAAGCATTTGTCCTTGACTGTAATAACATTGATTTACATCTGTGTCCTCAGAGCATGAGCTGAAAAAACTGTAGAATATCATTAAAGCTTCAATTTATTGAGCAGCAATGGAAATGTGTCCATTTGCCAGAGAGAGATTAGTTCATCAGTGTTCCTGAAACTAATGGGTTTTAAGCTCTGACGTATCACTTCGGAATTTCCTCTACTGTAAAGTTATGGTTCTTGATTCCCATGCAACACCTAAGCTTCTAGTTTAGGTGTAACCTATAGGAACTTAAAAGGTCATTTGCTTTCTTGCTTGACACTTGCAGTGCTTGGGGAAATGCTTTTTCTTTTTGTCAACCCTGGTCGTTTTGCGGGCTTTCATTTGTCCTAGTTTCTTCTTCCAGCAATCGAAGTGATGAACTCCAGCTCTGGTTTCTGCTGCTGTGATTGTTTGCATTGCCAGGCACGTGGAAATAACATTCCTGCCTGTGATACTCTAGCGAAGAACGCAATGTATAAGTAAAGCTGTTACATTGTGATCTCCCACTGAGTAAGTGAAATGGAAAAAACCTCTGATTTGGAGCAGCTTAGATTAGTCAGTGACCTGGGATTTGAGATGTCACTATTTTAACAAAAAGTAACTATTTGAGCTCCTGAGGATAAGAGAGAACACAGAGAATGAGACACTGAAATGCTCATCCCAAAGGCTGTTTTAATTTTTTCCAACATAGTTTACAAGTTACTTTTAATTGTAGACATTTCCATAGGCAAATAGATCTTCAGCTATTTAAACAAAAGTCTTGAATTTATTTTATTTTTTAAAAAAAGTGTCATAGGTGAAAGTTAAGCTTCTTGACTACTTAATGTCCTAACAGTTTTTCGAATACATTGAGCAGAGTCAGGACTGTATCACATGCAGCAAATCATACATGGCAAGAAGAATGGTGGACTTGATTTCAACATCCCTTTGATACTGAAAAGAAATAAAATCCTTGCTTTTTTCCTCGGAGTCTAGTTGTACATGGAAAAGCCTTTATCAAGTTCTTGAAAATACTTTTTTTCAGCTGGAATGACATAGTTGCAAATTAACTGCTATTTATGCAGATCTCTGAAAATAACTGTGGCATTTTACTCGGGGGGGTTTGATTTAATTTTAACTGTCATCACAGCATTCTTCTAAACTCAAGTTATGTCTTTTGCAAGAAAGCTATTACATGTGATTAAGAGCTGCGTACAGATTGTAGACTGCTGAAAATATCTCTTAGCTTTACTAGGCTGGGATTCAGGCCTAAAACAACACGATCAACAGGAAAAGCCATAAAAAAATCTATTGCCAATTACGCACTCAGTGAAGTTCGGTGTAGCAAACTGAAATGTAGATTCATCCTATTGAACTTGGGCACTTCAATTCAGAGATGTCTCTTTCTGCCATCTGTCTTTAGTTAGTGGGAAGGGATGAGCTGAATTTTTTGCAGGAGGTCCCTTTCCTCTGTATAATAAGAATCTGAAGTAATGAGGTCACAACTTCACTGCTACTTTTTACGTACCTAAATTTAGCAAGGAATAATGTGGGCCACAGCTGTTAGATTTTAATTAATATGTGTAGTAAATATTCTGTTGTAGAACTTGTAGAAGAAGTTATTAGCATTGTGCAGCAGCATCTGCTGTAAAATCTGTTGAGAGTTTAGGAGCTAACAGTGATACTTGACTGCATATATTACTCTCTGCATGTGCACAAACATTCAAGAGAAGTGCAGGCTAAGGAAGGTTCTGCTTAGGAGCAATCACATAAAGTGGCATAATTACTGTGGCATTACCATGGGCAAGATTTCTTGAAGCAACATGTTAGCAAACTGGGTGTTTGATTATTTGCAGTTCAGGCAGTTGTCTTTAATTGACAGAAATTTATTTCCACTCACAGAATTAATATTCGGTTTATTTCTAGGCACAAGGTGTTTGGCCTCCACTTAGAGCTGGAATGTGCTGGACCTAAATTCAGACATACAAGTCTGAATTCGCTTAAGATCTTCTTTATGAGCAATACAGGCATCTCTAGAGGACTCTATCTGATCATAGGAGAAACGTTTCAAGGTGTCAGATGATTCTCCAGTGGCCCTTATTTCTATTAATGATACAGTAGGTATATAGTGACTAAATTGTTCTTGGATATGTAAAAGGTAAAATTTTGAAAATCAGAGAATAATTCAGCAGATGCAGTTGTCCACTGTTCATTCACCAATATTTGAATCTTTAAAATGTAAACCTTTGAAATTGCTGTGAAGCCATATATAGGTAAAAAGGGTCGCTGAGATGTAAGAAGAGCCTTCCTATTGTTGTAAACTGCAACCAGGATCTGATTATCTGTGTTCCAGCTGTACACTATGCAAGTGTCCAGAGTGGGACAGTAAGTGTGGATTAAAATGCAGAAGTAGTGCGCATAAGTATCAGCTATAAGCAACTAATTCTTTAAAGAGTTTATTTTGTTCTTAATATTACGATTCAATTGTAGGCAGTATGTTTATACAGTGACTTGCTACTGCTGTCATTAATTAATGTAGTATTGATTTATGATGGCTATTTTTACTGCTAAGTTGGGAAGAATATAGAGTGTGTGTAATGGTTGAATTTAGGGTAAAGAATATTCAAGAGATCCCCGAATGCTTTGGTTATCTTCACCATTGATGATAATCAGTAATATGAGAGAAGAAGTGGCAGCTCTGTGCTGCATTTATATAAGGAAAAATGTATCCAGCTCTTCTTCACTCTTGCTGCCTCTTCATCCTGCCTTTCAAACACCCAACAATTCCAGCAATCTAACGCTGGAACATTCCTCCTTTGCATCTAAGAAAATATCGAATCTTAATCATTCAGCTACTTGCTACCCATTATTTGTTTGAGGGGCAGTAACTGCCTTTATACAATAATATAATTTCAGTTGAGGGTAAACATCTTCATGCACGCACTTGCTGAGCGTAAGCAATGGTTGTGTGCATAGAAACAAGTTTTTGTGGTTCAGGTCAGCAACTACACACACTTGATTGGGCATGCTACCTGGAAACACATTGATGGTGTTACTGAAAATCTTTGCTATGTACTCAAGATGGTGGTTTTTCTACAGTTTACTTTCCGCTGAAGGGCTGGTTTTGTAACTGCTTATGTAAAAACTACAGTATATTCTTTCAAAAACTGCAGGAACTCTTCACTTATTTTATTTGCTTATGTTTGGAGAGTTTGCATTAAAAGCAGAGAAATTAATGGAGTATCATTTAAAACATACATTGTCAGATATTAAACTCCCCAAACATCAGGGGAAGGCAGATTCTTTAGTTTCCAGTATTGTTTTAAAAAATAGCCTAGCCTAGAAAGAGGATTTGTGTTTCTTAGAGTTTATGAATGCTTTCTTTCCCTGTTTTTTAGAATGGAAAAACTCTTTAGCAGAGGCTGGAGAATGTTTTGATGCAGAGCACTGTAAGACAACTGTTTTGAAAGACAGTATCAGTGATGGTTTGCAGTCATAACATGAGAGAAAGTGTCTGTGTCTGCAGGAAGCTGGAATCGCAGGGGATGTTTCCTGGAACCAGGGCCTGCAGGAATTTTGGTAGGATGAAGTGGAGCGTTGCAAGCTGACAACCAGGCTTTTTATTTCTCTTTAGTCATTTGTATTTTTGTATTTATTACTGATCTTTTAAAAGACGTCATCTTCTTGGAACCTGGTTACTAATTTAACAAACAAAGTTAAATGTTGGTTTTAAACTCCAGATTTCCTACTTAGAGCAGTATTTTTATTTTTCTCTTGGCTTTGTATTTTGTAAAGACTTGCATGGATAGACAAGTGACAGAGCAAATGTTGCTGTGTACACAAATCAAAGGATAAACAGGACTGTCAAATATCTAGGCATATTTTAACGAAAATATTGCAACATGTATTCATGTGCTGGAGAAAAGGTACATGCCCTTTGGTACCCATTTGCTTCAATTCCACTTGAGGGGCTTCGTCTTCCTTTTTGTTAAGTGTGGACCTAATTACGTTGTAAACTTAGAGGTGCCTGCCAGACAGTGTTCATCTGTTTGTGGATGATGATAAATCTTGCAGTGCTGTGAATGGTGAATTTTGGCATTGAACTCACTTTCTGGCAAAAATTATTGTACAGTTGTAGAGAGACACTGCAAGCACACTTTGTCCTCCTACTTGTTCTGTGTGTAGTCTAGAACAGCAACTTCTGTAAATGTGTGAAATTCTGTTTATTTCAATTTTTTACTATTTTTAATGAAAGTTGAGTTCATCAGTGTCAATTTTAAGTCTCAGTGCTGGGCTGTCAATCTATTTTTAATGTTGTATTTGTCTTGGGCACCATATCCACATACCAGGGTAAAATTTTATATGCTGTGTCCACCTGCTGAAGGATTCTTCCTCTGAGCCTACTGAATTCATAGGAGTTTGGCAGCTGACTTTACTTGGACCAGGATTTTACCCACTTCTCTAATTTGAGAATTAAAAACAACAACAACAACAAACTTTGCATTTATATATGAAAACCTATGGCTTCTGACCTTCTTACAATATTTTCCTGTTGGTGACTGTGTGACTGACAGAAAGTCTTGCAGGAGATTTGCAAATTGCTGGATGTTATACTGTACAGGTGCCATATGTGTCAATCCAGTAGCACAAGCCTGCAAGTTTTCCTCAGAGGATGCAGTTCTAGTAGTATCCTTTCCTTCTGCAGGTATGATTTAAGTACACTTACTCTGCTTTTTCTAAAATAGCTTCTTGGATAAGAGGTGCTAAGCTCAGTCATGGGACAGATATTCTAGCTGAAAGATAGGCCGTTGAAAGAGATCCATGATTTGGAATTACAAGCTGTAGGCACAGATTGAAAACATGCTTGTTAAATATTTTCAATTGATAATGAAAATACCATTTGTACTTAAAAAACAAGTGATATTACTGGGTGGGGATTTGATAGGGATTTTTATTTGTGTTGAATGTTATCTTCTGTCATTTGATGAAGATTTTTTTTCCTCTAAAGTATCTTTTGTGGCTAACACATAGAGTCAAAGTAGTAAGACTGATATTTAAGGATGAGGATAATAGTTAATTTAGTTGGGAGGCAGTCTGGGTTTTGGTTCCACCTTGTAACTCAAACATATGATGTAGCATACCTAAGTTTAGAAACTTGTTTTAGCAGGGAGTGCTTCAGTGTCTTTCCTTAGCAACGCAGCCTACCAAAACCACACTGGAGCTGCCCTTCCTGGTCTGTACTGAGCAATGGCAGCAAACTCCGTGGTTTTAAGGTGGAGTTTATAAAGAGAAATAGGGTAAAGATGCCTGCAGTTGCAGAGGATTTTAATTCAGTGGTCAGTGTTTTCCAATTATGTATTTCATTGGTCTCGTATTTTCAGCATGATCCCATGTGAAGATAAAGGCTGCCCTAAAAATCTAGAACATCGGTTTTGCCTCAAGTGAGCTATCTGATACAAGGGTATTAGTAAAATGGGATTAATCTTTTATTTTGGGGGTGGAGGATTGGGGATAGAAAGGGTGAAGGAGGACGACAACGGCTCCTGTGGGTTACAGCCAGTCTTCACAGAAGCTGAGAGGATATTCAGGGAAGGATAACTCCATAGTTATGGAGTTACTTTGTTGTTGATTTTTCCTTAGGCATCACTTCTGGTTGCTGTGTTAGCTGAACCTTTGATCTCCAGCGCAGAAGTTTCTATGCTATGGGTTGCCAGTCAAATCTGTGATATATTTTGAGTGTCTTTTTCTAACAAATAACACCATACTGGATTCTATGCTGAAATACAGTCCTTTGGGGAGTCAAAGTTGTCTTAGAGAGGGTAGAGGACAAATGTCATGAATCTTAGAAATTTTAACGTGCACCTGATTTTTAGAAATATTGAGCTTTGTATAAGCACCTGGTTAAATGCTTGAGTGGAAGAAGCAGAAAGAGTTAAAGATGTTAGCTGTGTGTCATCGGATACCTGACACTATCAGATTCACTAGGGCTTTCCTCCCCACCATTTGTTATTCACTGTATTAACTGAGACCCAAACTAAACATTACCACTCTTTTTGGTTTCACATTATTAGAAGGTTCTGCCTTCTGTTAACTTTCTCAGCAGAGTTTTATAGTTTCAGAGAGAGTTTATCACTGAATATTTACAGGTTCAACAAAACTGCCGGACAGTCTGTCTATGCTCTTTATGCTTTCTGGATTTTGTGTAGTAAGTTTCTAGTGTTTCAGCTAGAAATGATGCAGGATGATTGAAAAAAGCCTGTTATTCCTTGAATGATTTCTGATTATGTTTAAAAAATGTTTTAGTAGTAAGAATAACTCTGGCTGGATAGTACTGGATGAGGTGCAGTATGTAGAAGTTACACGCCCTTGCTGGTGTTAGGAGTCAGATTCAGTCGAAACAGGAGTGTGCTTATATTTTCTTTTAGTGTAAGAACTAAATAACAAGCACATAAGAGCTGCATGATGAGTGTATTCTACAGGCTTGTTTAACTTCTTAGGATGCAGATTAACCCAGCTTGAATTTGCATGCTCTCATACTGTATTTCAGCTTGAGTACCACAAGAAAAATTCAAGTTCTCCCTTCTACTCTTTCGTATTTTCAAACACAAATTTGCGGCTTGCTCACCCTCAAGCCAATAAAAAGTGAATGATATTTGTCTTGTTGGAGTTCATAGATTTGTTTCAAAAGTATTGTGAGTTATAGGTTACATCTAAAAAGAAAAAAAAAAAAAGGAAAGAAAAATGTTAACCTATAAAACTTCGAGTTTGGTAGATGGAGATATTTCATGCTAAAATGTGCACATTGACTCACAGGAGATCATTTTACTCTAAAGTAATTAGCTGCTGGAAAGCCAGTTAAAGACAGGAAGGGACAGTTAATCTGCCTGAGCGGAGGACGGGCAGTCCTGCAGAGATCGGTCAGTACTTCCTGAACACTTACCTTTCTTGACAATTTATGTCGGTTTTAGTCTACGCAGAAAACCTGCATGGTTCCCTGAGAGAGATTAGCTATGTGATCTTGCAAGTGTTAACAGGAATAAGGTCTCCCCGGTGAAGGGACCATAGTCTTAGTGAATCAGAGCTCCTGACTGCAGGGGTTAGTAAAGCGGGTGGTGTGTGTCAGTGGAGTGAAAGGAGAAGAAAACTTCCATGTTTTAGTCTAGACAGCAGCAACAAGGATGGTGACGGTTTGGTGCAGAGCCCAGCACTTCTTTTCATAGCCATAGACAATTCAAAGGACAGTAAGTTGTGCTGTGACACCAGTTGTATAAGCTATTTTGAAAGCTAATCTTTAGCAATCCAGATAGGAACATTTTTCTTCTTTTAACCGTCAAGAGAGCTAGGCACTGTGGTATGCAGTAGAGTGGGAACATGCCTGGATTCTCAAGGGAACTGAAAAAGAATTTGTTATACAGGCTTAAAAACACAAAGGATGTCATGTTTTGAAATGTGACAAATTGGATATAAGGTGCTAATGCCTTTATAAATTTTTTAAAACCTGAAAGCTTGACTTTCAACGTATTAAGACTTTATGTGAGAAAGGAGAAGAACGAATGAAATTACTTTTGAGAATAAAAGGGTAAAGTTGATAACGTGTCAAAAAGTGGTACTGTGCAAGATTTTTCAAGTGGTAGAATTCAGTGCATCCTTACGGCTATGGTTCACGCCATGCCTTTCAGCAGTTGAAACATTTAAAATCTGTGTCCCCATTTCCAGTAACGATTGCAATGCTTGTGGGAATCTGGAGATGTACTAACATTGGGCTATCAAAAAATGTTATTTTGTAAACACTGGTTGCACTAGGTGTTTATAACTTGGTGCAACAGCGAAACTTTAATTAGTATAAATCCAGTTCTTGATATATTGCTTGTGTAGTGTTATGCTATTCAGTTTTTGATTGTTTTTTTAACTCTGCTTGTCCTGGCCTTTCAATGGACATCAGCATTTAAAATATAATTGTTATTGCTGTGAATGCCCACTGAGGGTGAGATTGGAAAATCCTTCTCTGGAGATATTTGAAACCCAACTGGGAGCATTCGTGTCCAACCTGCTCTAGGTGAACCTGCTCTGGCAGGGGGTTTGGACTAGGTGATCTCTGAAAGTCCCTTCCAACCCCTACAATTCTGTGATTCTGTGAAAAGGGCATCCTGCTGTCATAACAGTTGATAAAGAATTCTGATCTTCTGAATAAGGAAGTAGTGTAGATAACAGGACTATTGTAAATGTGGGTAGTAAGCAATCAAAATGTTAAACCTAAATTCTTACGTTTCCTCACTTAAAGAGGTGCTGAACATCACTTCTGTTCCTGCTGACAATTAGAAGACTGGTAAATGGTTAGATGAAGAATGCCTTGAAGTAGTTTTGTTAGGAGTCCTCCACTCCCTGTAACCTTGAAGATTGCTATCTTTCAGTGGGTCTTAATTCTTGATGGGTTCTGAATGCTGGCTATGAATTTCAAGGGTGGAATTGAAGTGCAGGCTTTTTGCGGGTCTGCCAGGCAGCAGGCACCAGTCAGATGTCAGGAAAATGTATATACAGATGACTTGTTAGGTCTCGATGGACCCGCATGCTGAACATGATGATGGTTTTAGTCCTTGCATTGCTAGTATATCCAGTGATTTAATGAGTGCTTTTAAATATAAATCCCCTGATATGAAATATAAGGGATTTTTTTTTATTATATTAAAGAGAATTTTAAAATTAAAATAAAAAGCCTAGCTATCAAATTGTGAGAAGCATAACTTTGTTTCCTCAGTCTGTGTATTTATCATGATGAATTTTTTTTCTTGTCGAGAAAGATTAAGGGAAGACTAATCCTTCTATTTAGCAAAATTAAGTTCTGTAGGCTCTATTTCTTGTTTGTAATAACTTGTTTTGAGTTTTAGGAACACTTCCTGTCAAATTTGACATATTGTGACACATTGCTGAAGCTACTTGTTGGAAGTCTCCCACCCTGGGAAGCAGAGACCTTGTTTTAGACTTGGTCCAGAAAAGAGAGAAAAATACTAACTAGGTATGAAAAATATGTTTCTTTCTGTGTCAGGATATCGATCTTATGTCAGAGGTTCAGCATGTGGATCCTTAGAGACTGAAAACCATTAAGGTTCCTGCAACTTCTACTTTTTTTTTTTTAAATTTTTTTTACTGTCTTGTCCCAGTTCAAACCGATAATTGATCACTGAAAACTTACAATCCTTTTCCAGCCGGAAGGTAGAAAAGAAGTGTGAACACAGCAATTCAGGAAAAATGACAAGATCATCTTGAACTGCATTGAGAATAAAGCAGTTTGGTTACAGCGTTGACTTAATCTCTCTATCGAAGCCTGAGCTGTGATATGTACTGCTGGTATATTAGTGCTTGAAGATAATTCTGAAATCGGGCTGCACGGAAGATGAATCTGTGGTAGAGACTGAAGGCTTAAAGGTTTCTATTTGGAGAGAGGTAACAGACGAGCAAAGGAAGGCTGCGTGATTCACTCTAGCAGGCCTGGTGTGCTGTGTTTAGAGTAGATTCTGCATCCAGATCTGACAGAAGCCCATGCCAATGTATTTCCAGATGTTTGGAAGGAAATTGTGTAACCATTAGTGGTAAAGCAAGGGATTTTTGTTGCGTGTGTTGCTCCTCAGGTGGTTAAGCTGCAATGCTTCTGGAAGTTAAATGGTGCTCAGTTTTTAATTTCTAGGCTGAACAATTTTCCTTGAGTTGGGGTTGCAAAAGCTGAGCATCAGGCTAGAAGTAGGCTTTCCCAGGTCCTTTACTCGTGAGCAGACTACTCTTCTGTCATTCTTCCAAAGCAGCTACTTGTAATGCCTATTCTGGAGGATTTTGTTATGGCAAGTTGCTGCTACGTAGGAGGTTTCTGGGTAATTTTGTATTGCAGCGTGCTTGCTCCATCTCTGCAAAAATAGCAGCACTTAGGCAAATTTTATCTAGTTTTTGTACTGGTGAGTCAAATTGCTGAACAGTAGTGCAGTTCTTGACAAGCCTCGCTGCCAGTATGAGTGAAGCATATTTAATAGAAGTTGAAGTGAAGGATACGCATGGAGAAAATGAATCTGTTGTGCTTTGTAATGTCTCAGCATCCTTCAGTTCTGAATTGCATGACTGGCTTCTGGGCTGCTGGTTCGGTTTGCTTGAGCTCTGGAACCTCTTTTAGGCAGGACTTTTCTTTTGCAAATACAGCATTGCTAAAGACATTGTTTACCGTAGAAGTTCAGGGCAATGTCCAGGTGAGAATATTCTCTGCAGGGCTGCAGAGGGATGGATTCTGAATCCACAGCTTCCACAACTTTAAGCTGAGCAGATTTTTGCTAGGCAGCTAGCAAAAGTTGGAGGATTGTTAATTTTCTAAATGCTGTTCCAGTGAATTCTGTAATGAGAAGGAAAATAGAGAAACAACTTTCTCAATTACAGTCTTATATGTGTATTTTATATATATATATATTACACACTTTTAAAAAAATCTAAGCAAAGTAGCATCTTCGTATTATTTAAATGAGAAATATAGGTGCATTTCTGGTCATTGGTAAAATTTAAACAGGCATTAAATATTTTGAATTTATTTTTATGTTTTAATTCTAGCACAGCAGAAAGGTTGGATATGAGATCCCTCTGTGTAGTTTGGGCTTCAGTTAAGTCCAGCAGTGTGCGTACGGGCAGCTGCCGCTCTTCCTACAGTGCTGCTGCCATTTGCAGCATTTAATGAAGACCTGCTTTATGCTCGTTTAGCCTGACTTTACAAAAGACAGCTTGTGTGCTGCTAGTCATTTTCCTTGTCTCCCAGATACAATAGCTACAAATGCGTGTTAGGAAATACGTCCTTCAGGGCATAGCAGGATCCTGTGTCTGTGAGCTGCGGTTTATTCCAGGTTAGAACTGGTCAGTAAATTAGGCCTTTCTTTAGACCTTAAGAAGGGGAGAAGAACGGAAGTAACAGAAGGCTGCGATGAAATAAAACTTTATATACCATATAAAGAATCTAATTTTTATTACTTCAGGTATGTTAATTTTATTATAGTAGCTGTGTTACTATTGAAACCCGGAGGTGTTGAAAAGCCGTTTGTTTGACTTTCTACAGGCTCCAACTTGTTTTGTGTTTAATTGCAGTGTTGTTGAAAGAATTATTTTTCACCTTGATGCTCATGCCGACTCTGAAGCCAGTGGCTTGTGAGGCAGGGGAGAATATGGTAGAGATCACCTTGGAAAAGTTGTGCTGAATAGCTGTCTATAATTTGCCATGGCAGTTCATAGGACTTGCTGAACTGATAGTGGCAGTTCACGTGGGATGACAGTGTTTGTGCTGGTAGAATGTTTTAGGAACATTTGGTGGGACACCAAGTACGTGTTTCTAATGCCACTCTCGTCTCGTAGGTGCAAATCTGACTCAAAGGGCATGTAATTCCTTTTTTATTTTTTTTTAAAAGGTTGATTTTCTTTTCCGATGTGTTGTCCAAGCGCTTCAATGGCTTACGTTCCAGTTTATAAATAAATACCTTGCTTGGCATTATGACTGTTTCTTCCATAGAGATATGTTTCCACTTCTTCCTACGTTTCCATTTTACTTTCAGGTTTTGTAGTGGTCAGAGAGCCATGGCAACAACTCTAGGGCCCTTCCACACCTCCTCTGTCTCTGTCTTACTGACTGTCTGTGGGGATTTGTTTTGTTTTCCTCCTTAATTTTTTTTTTCTTTTACTATCAAATTGCTATCAAAACTATTACTATCAAAACCTGTACTGCTTATTCTGTATAGGTTTAATTTTAGGTTAGTCACACTGATTTACACAGGCCCTTCTAACTACCGTTTGTGTCAAATACCCTTTGGGCTTTGATGGCGTATTTGACAAAACTAATTGTCTATATTCAGCCTACTTCTGGGTCTTCCAGATGTTTCTGTTGAAAGACACTTCCTATGCAACACATCCCAAATGTTCTCAGTGAAACTCTTTCACTTAATCCCCCTACTGAAAACATACAGCATTTGTAATACTGAATATGAATTTTGATGTGCAAAGGCTAATCATTTTAATATATTTAAGACTGCAAACCCAAAATCCATGCCTAAGCATGCTAACTTACCAAACTTACCAAAAATATTGGAAATAGCAGTTTTTTGTTAATTTAGTAGCAAATGCCTGTGGTTAACTGCAGCATTTTTGAGGACCACTGTTTATTAACATCTAACCTTCTCTTTCAGGAATACTGAATCCTGCAACAATAAATATTTAGTGTGTAGTTCAGAAGATACGGGAGCTACAATATTTCTGGGGTTGAAGAAGTTAGGAAAATGGGTAGGATAACCCTGGAGGTGGATTATTGGAGTAACAGGAGACAGCCTGGGGTCTCTGCTTTCCCTTCCAGCCCCCCCTTCTTTACCTCCTGTTAAGAAGGAGTGGCTGCCCCCCCATCTGTGATTGAGGGTAAACCTCTTCAGGTTGTGTTGAGTAGCAGAAGACTCTGCATCCACTCCTTTTGGAAAAGAACAAATACTGTACCTACTGCTGCTCTTCGTTTTTCCAGAGAGAGAAGGGATTCTGGCTGGAATACATGGGATTAAGCCGTTAGCCCTGCTCAGATCTGTTTTACCTAAAATGTCCTTTGTCCAGCCTGCTTTACCCACTGGAAAACACTGGAGCAAATAAATAGCTGTTAAATTGAGCCTGAATATCACTGTATGACACTCTATTCTGTTCGTGCTGGGATTCTTCTTAGTTCCTTTCTTAAATTTCTCTAGCCTTTTTGAATTAAAAGGGCGGTAAATTTGGACAAATTAATCTGGCAGTTGTAATTTGAAGGACAATTTAATTTTAGTGTGTTTCTTGTTTGCCACACCACCTAATTTTAGACTTAGTAGTTAGGTAACTGCTTATGCTGTGTCTTCAGAAGGTGATTTAGAGCACCCAAGTTGGGCTTCTGTTCTGAATTTCCTTTTGGGGATGCTTTCCCTCCACTGATGATGCATGAAGAGGCTGTGAAAACTAATTGTGATGCCCTTTTGTATTTTTATGTTTAAGGTAGACAAACATGCTTTTGATAGAGAAGGATTTTTGTATGTAATTTTAGCTTTCCAAAATAAGTAGAAGGGATTGTTATCTAATGTATTTGTGAAATAACTGGAAAACTACTCAAGACTACTTAGTTACATTGTAACTACATCAAGAAACTTGGCTGTGCTGTGTGACCTTCTATTTAATCAAAAAGTTGCTGTTACAGTTTCTTTAAGATTTTAATCTGGAGCAACAAGTAATTAAACAGTACAAATAGAAGGAACTGGACATAAACTAAATAATGCTGACTCAAATAAGCATCTATTAAACATAGCTATTATAACACATTTTTAATGTAGTATAAAATTCAATTTCTACTTTACATCTGGGGGGAAGCCAATATACAGTGGTGTAGGGGCTTTATTTAGGTTTTTTTTTGTTGGTTTGGTTTTGTTGGGTTGGTTTTTTTTGTTTTGTTTTTTAAATCTAAACTGCTTTTATTGCTTGCTTTGCTGCAAGTCACCATTCATGAGAAAGTGATTGGTTTGTAGCAAAAAAAGTTTTCACTTTATGGACTACTCTGGTCAATAGCAGCAGTTTTGTACTTACAATGCAGGTGCCATTTTTGTTGTTTCAGTTCATGTAATTAATCCTTAGGATTTATGTACTGTATTAATCATAATCATGAAATAGAAGTTAAATATAACAAGGGTTGGCTGATAAATGTAAGGATGAAGAAGGCTATGAAGATAATTTTAAAAGGAAAAGTGTTTTAGAGTGAGAGAATAAGTGAATAATAACTACTGTGCAATTTATGTTTTAAAGTAGATTATTAATATCTGTAACTTGTGCTGACATCACTTCACCATTATTTCCATAAGGGTGTTGTAACTTCTTTCTGATTTTCTTGTCATGCTTTTAGTGACATTTATATAGATGTGTGAAACCTCCCTTATATGAAGTAAGAATGATATTTAAGACAGCGATATTATTGTTATTTGCACTTTGAAACTCATTTGATACCATTTGCTGATTATTGTTTGACTTCCAAAATTTCTCACCAGTCCTTAGTCCATGAGTTTTGAGTTTAATGGTTATTATTCATTGTTTAGCCTAATTTCCTTAGAAAGATGCAGATGATCATCTAGACAGAAAATGGAGTTAATTTAGCCAATATGAAGAGTGTATACACAATTTGAATAATAAAATAATTGTGGGTAAGAAATGTTTCTGCTGTTACTACGGAAATAGGAGCTTGTTAGTGGTTTTCTTTTCTTTTTGTTTTGTGGTGGTTTTTTTTTTTTCTTTTCTGTTTTGTTTTATTAGCTTCCAGGACAGAACAAGGAACTGCATTCCTTGGGCTCTTTCTGGTATTTTATTGATCATTAAAAAAAAATGTTCTGGGTTGCGTTTTTGCAGGATATGAGCACGTCAGAAATAGAAAGTAAATAAGAGAGTTGCGTAGAGCTGAGCACAAGGAGTTGTGTGAGAACACCGAATCATGTATTTTAATGTGTAGAAATGCATTTTTTGAGCACTTCCAAGTATATTGCAATATAACTTTTAATATTAGAACATTCAGGGAACATGTAATATTATGTTTTTGGTGTTGAACGTAGTTGTTAGGGTATTTCTTGGAATAGGTGTCTCTAGTTATACTTTCCTTTGAATAATAAATAACTATGCCAACTGGTTGAAATGAGGCAGTACTTACCAAACCTGCATGAGCAATTTCATAACAGAAACCAAGTGGAAAATGCTTTTAGTCGTTGACTGTCTGCTGAAATCTCAACTTCTCTCTCCTTCCATCATGCTTGTCTAGTAGATTTTATATAGGAGTTAACAGATTTTTCACATCAGTTAGTCTGATTCCTGCTACTGTTTCTGGCCATAAAGTGTTTGTGCAGTTGCCTTGATGCTCTTACGTCAATCCTGACTGATGGGGAGTACCAACTTCCAGCCGTCAGGCTTTCCCCAATTGTCTTTGTGTAAGATTGTGTTTGATATCAAAAGCTCTTTAGGTGAAATATAATGTTGTCATTCATATTGCAGTCTCATATAGCAGGCTAAAACTGTATGGGATTAGTAGATTGGTAAATGTTTATGCTTTGTTTTCAGCCTCACTGGTTGTGGAGCATGTAGAGATTAAATAACTCTTAACTTTTGATTCAAGGTGTGCTGGAATAAAAGTTTCAGAGTCTTGATGATGGAAGACTGTGTTCTCTTCTCTCTGGTTTTAATGTCAGAAAAGACACTGAATACAACTGAATTATGTTAAAAGTGCAGCAAGTAGAAAAGCAAGGATGGAGAAGGGATGAGAAACAGGAAGGGAAGATGTAATTCATTGTATTATTTGTTGCCTATTAACACGTGCAACTGTAGAAGTAAACTAGGCTTATATAATGAAGGCATTGACCTACTACAAATAATGGTAGAAGTGTGATAGGTGTGGCATACTAAAGGACAAGTAATTATTAAATCTGTGGAAAAATTCAGCACCATGTCTTGTTAGGCAAGGTCTTAATAAAGACTGTACAGTAGGTAAAATTAAAAAATAATAAATTAGTGTAGATGACTAATGTATGTGGCCTCTTGTTTGTTTCTCACCCTATCTCAAGTGATTCTGTGTAATTTGGGACTCAATGTGAAGGGTCTTTGGTGGTTGCCAGAGGGAGATGCTCCCTGTTTTGTTCTAGTCAACTGTATCCATAGTGCAGGGAACGTGGCCTCCTCCTTGGGGAGTTTATACCCAAAATCTGTATGGAGGAAGATGAATTTCACCTGGGCTGAGATTATATTTAGGAAGGGAAGTCTTTCTCAGCCTACTGTGGCTCTCCTCTGGACGTCAACTGGGTACTTGTACAAAGGACAAAAAATGAATTGTGAAAGTGATAACTCTACTCTGTCTTGCATTGCTCACAGCAAACAGGTTTGCTTTGGTATTTCCATGAATTTTCTTTTCCTTTCGTCATCTGTGTGTTTAATTTGTTGTTTCTTTTTAATTTATTTTGCTGCTGTTGATGTTCTCCCCTGTATGGGACAGCTCGAGTTCCCACCCTTTGAACATCACTGATTGCTCTCCTAAGCAAATCAGAATGACATATTGAATGAATGATCCAACATTGAATTGAATGGATCAGAAGGAATGATCTTACATCATGCTTAAGAGCTAAGTAATTATTGAGAATCAGCTGTTTTCCATTTGCAGATTCAGAAGGCAAATATTTTAGGAGAAAGGTGAAAATGGGACTTTTATTAGCATTAGGGTTAACATAGTGATTGTTCTTTTTGTTCCTTTAAAATTTGATCACTGGAAACAACTAGAGAACTCTGCAAGACAAAAAATGACTGTGGGCTCTGTTCAGCTATAAATTCATGTACATACAGAAACTGCTTCTTTTGTTGAAAATGCAAAAATGTCAAGCATTTTTTGCTTTCAAGAAAACAAACAAAACAAACAAAAC
>VXAK01025205.1:1775-19009 GCA_013399435.1 Arenaria interpres
GCCTGGCGCTGCCCTGCGCTCCCAGCCCGTAAAAATAAGAACATATCTATTAAAGGCTATAACGATCACTATTGAGTCCCTCTCGCTACAAATCGATGGCTTCTTTTCCATACAAATGCCTGCTTATGCCTTTATGTTCTCCATCTGTTTGTAGCTAACACCTGCCATTCAATAAATCGATTTGGCCATTTAATGTAACAGCTTCCCGGGACATTTTTTCATGCCAGATGCCACAGCAGCTCCAAACCTCTACCCCAGCCCAGCCACCCAGCCTCCACAGAAACCCTCTGCCGGGGGACAGAGCAGAGCTGAAAAGTAAAAGAAAATATTTAAAAGTGCTTTTCAAAACTTGATGTCTTCATTTTTATTTTTTTTTTTTTTTAAAGTAACCCCACCGATCTCACCTTCTTTACCGCTGCAGTTTCTGAGCGCCTGGGGAGTGATACCCCGGCTGACCCACAGCCCACGGGCAGGTGTACTCGTAGCGCTGGGTTTCCTGCAGGTGACAAGCATCAGGGCCGTTTGTGACATTTTTTGGTCCCCTTTTATTTTACTCACCGACACGTTTTAAGGGATGTCGTGTTCTAAGGACACAAAGACACTCTGCCTGCAAGGTTTATCACTCCCACGGCATGGGGCAAGGCTGGCTTGGGCCTCCCTCATGTGGGGTGGGGGGTCCCATCCTTCTACTTGCTTCGGGAGGGGGACAGACCTCCTTGAGGGGCCACTTTGCCGATGCCCCCCCCGGCCTCTGAGCTGCAGCAATGCTGTGCCCCCTGGCAGCAAGAGCGAAGTGAGGTGAGTGCTCCCCACTGTGCGCTGCTCTGCCCCGCAAACCTCGGGTTTCCCTCTGGCCACCCCTCAACGTGCTGCACCAAGCCGGGCTGAGGGAGAAAGGGGGATCGCTCTAGGTGTCGCCTCGCAGGTCTCAGGGGAGGGAAAACAGCACTGCTGGGGATATGAGAAAGTGGAGTGAGTAATAACAGCACGGGGAAGTTACGGGGCAGTTTCCTCATGGAGGAAGGGAGCAGCGGCGGGCTGGCCGAGTTCCTCCGGAGGAGGTGATTTCAGTGCTGCTGGGATTTTGTTTGGCCGTGTTTGTTGTATAATTTATTGTGCTGGGAGTGCCTAGAGCCTTTGAAAGGTGCCTTTGAAAAGCACCTTTATTGCTTTAAATCTGAATAAATACATAAAATGAAAGGTGTATTGCAGAAATATAGATATGTACACACTAGGTACACTATGAGGGTCTGTTTCTCTCTTAATTAATTCAGTGCAGGCCATGGATGCCATTTGCAGATGCACCTGGCTATAAATGCCTAATTTCCTTTGAAAGTCAGCAAGAAAGTCATGCAGTCATTTGGCACTTTCACCTGAGATGGCTGGATAAAATTGGGAATTCTTATAACAACCACCCCTGCAAGCGATGGAACTAAGAGTAGGTACCTGGGAGATGACCAAATCTTTCTCTCAGTTTTTGAACCTCAAAGTTGTGGGTGAGATTGGCAGGGGAGAGTTGGAGAGTGTGGAGATGTCTCACTTGGAGCAGAGGTTCCCACGTTTTTGTTCATACACAAGTCATGTATGCGTCGATGTTCATGGATGGGACACCGGTCTGAAGCAGCATAACAAAACAAGTACAGGCTGCCTTCTTAAAGGGGAAAAATTCCTTTTGCAGGCTCCATAGTAAATGTCCCAAAGGGCCAGACTTTGGGAACTCCTGTATCAGAAGGTCTGTGTCTTCAAACAGATGGCCGGGCAAGCCCTTGGCTACTTAGAATATGTTTGGGGCTATATTATATAGCACTGAGTAAAGAGATCTGTCACAGAAAAACAGTAAAAGGCAGTTTTAACCCTTCCCCTGGGGAGTGGCGTGGATCCACGCTCCGCCCGACCAGTCCCTCCTCTCCCGTTCCCTGTACCAAGCCCACGGGATGTTTGGTAGGGGCCCAGCATTGTGGCGCTGGCTGCAGAGAGTCGGAGGAAGAAGCCTCAGACCTCTGGCATGTGAGATTTGGCAGAGCAAATCCCGGAGTCAGAGGCGGACGGCCTCAGCGCAGCCACGGCACACGGGCTGTCCCACTGGGGCAGGACCGAGAGCGGAGCGAAGGGGGGTGTGTGTTGGGAAGTGCTTCTGGAGTGGCCAGGGGTGGACGGCATCCAACCCTGCATCCATCAGAGGTCAATGACACGCTGTCACTCAGCTGGTATCTACCTCCTCCAGGTTGGTCCCTCCTAGCAGGGGGTGTGCTGCCACCACGCATGGTGGCCCCGATGGGTTCTTGCTGAGCTCTTCTGCTTTCCTTAATCTCCTGGTAGCCTGGCGTCAGGCAGGAGCTGTTGAATGCCCACGACTGAATTTCTGGAGAGATGTGGAGGCCAGCGCTGGCAGGAGAAGGTCTGTGGGGCTCAGTGGAGTTGCACCTGCTTGTGCACCAGGATAAGCTGCAGCAAGGCAGTTGTAACTTCTCGGAGCTGCACACTAGAGAAGTTAAGGGCATTTAAAATACAGCTGTCCACTTAAGTAAGAAAATCCTTTTTAAAATCCCTTCACTGGAGGTAAAACTTGCTAATGGCTGAAGAGAGAAAAAGACCATCCTGACTTTTTATCTGTAGCATTTATATTTATTTCTAGTAAGAAAGACTTTAACCAGGAGCAGCTGCTTCCACCACCCATCAAAAGCAATCCTAGATTGTCCAGATGGAGTCACTCAAGACAGAGACATGAGCGAGGGCTGCCACCGGCTCCAGGATTTCTGGGTTTGTCCTATTTTAAGAAGACCTCGCATCCTGCAAACACTGCTTATGGGAACTGATTGGATGCAGAAATCCTAGTGGGGGCCCATGAGGCAGCCTCATGCGGAGATGTGGCGATGTGGCATGCTGACATTTTGACATAACGTGGTGATGATTTTATGCTAGCATCAGCCCTCCAAGAGGAAAGTAAATATGTGACATATTGTTCAGGGAAACAAAACAAACCAGACAATGAGGTCCTGTGCCCAGTGACTGATGTAGCCTCTGCAGGCCCATGTAAAAACCTCTTTTCCTTTGTGATTTGGGGATGCTGGGAAAATGAGTGCATCAGGGTATCCAATACCCATCCCTGGCCCATCCAGCCCTCCTCGCTTTTTGTCTTTGTGTGCGGCCATGCAGGGAGCAAACACAGAGCACCCGCTGGGTTTCTATTGTTTCTCCTGTCTAATGGCCCTACTTAGCCATGGAGGAGCGGGATGGATTTGCGCCTTGCGCACATTGTTCTTGGGGTTCAAAAGAATACTTAAACTAGAGCAGTAGTTAGTATGACAATGGAATAGAAATGAACATTCACTCCAGTGGCTGTGGATGGCACAGGGGCTTAGATAATGGGACGAGGGAGAAGAAAATTAATGAATCTGTCTGTCTGTCTGTTGACCCATCAGCATAAATATCTTGTCAGTCATATGTGACAGCAGATCTAGTTGGCTGGCAAGAGCTATGCTTGCCCAGGGCTCCTGGCTGTATTCTTTAAATCAAAAGTTTCATCAGGTAATTTAGCAGACTGAAGAAAGCTGGCACTTGACCACATAGTGAACCCCAAATGGATGAGCAATAAACGCTTCATCTGTGCATGTTAAATGACGGAAAACAATGGTACACCAAGGGCACGGACACCGACTCCTTCCTCCTGCTTCGTGCCCAGACAGCAGCCCTTGGACAGGCATGGAGATGCTCCTTCACACCCTACACAGGAGCCTTTCTTGAGCTGAGCAACTGTGAGGACTTCCTGACAGACTCTTCAATGTTCTTACATAGGGCTGTGCTGCCACCCATAGCCAGCAGGGAGGGATCAAGAAGTCTTTTGTCACTGGGTGCCCTTTGTCAGAGGCTGCTTAAGGAGGCAGCCACTAAAGTCTCTCCAGGTGACCAGATCACCTGCAGGAGGGCAGACAGCAGCATCCATCCCATCCTGGAGGGGATGTAGCTGTCATGATGGAGGTATTAAACAGTTGGGTAAGGGTCACATGGTATTTTGTTCAAAAGCCCGGGATGAGGCATGGGGGCACTCTGTGTGGGTCTTCCTGTACGTACCTACACAAACCCAGGGTGGAAAACCCTTCTTCTCAGAGCTTAGGATGGGATTTGTCTCACCTTACTTTAGCCAAGTGATAGGTAAATATGCTATATTAATTATCTACATTTGCTCTTGAGTCAACACTGAGAGATGGGACCATATTGCTCATCCTGGGAGGGGACTCTGCTAGACAGGATGAATCAACATCTGCAGAAACCCTTCTCTCTCTCCATTGACTCCAGAGGAACCCACGTTCCTGGACTAGGTGAGACCTCTAATTTTTAGAAAGCTAAAGCGAGGTGGGATTAATCCTTTCTTTAGTGCCTGAGTAGAGCAGGGATGATGTGGTTTGCCCTGATGCACGGCAGCCTATGGCAGAGCTGGGAGCAAAGGGTGGCATTGGCCACCATCCAGCGCTTGGGATGTAGGGCTGAGATTAGGGTTGGGGGTGTCCCGGTTCTGTCAAGAGAACTGGCAAAACTTGCAGGACTGGCTGCAAGGTATAAAGAAATATGGTCTCATAGATTGCTTCCATTTTGACACTCTTTCCATTGAAACCTTCCTTATGCTGCAGGAGGACACAGGGGTAAAAGGCATCACTACGAACCAGAAAGGGTGCAAGCTGCATGCTTATCTGGATTAAGCCAGGGATCTGTACCACAACCATGATACTGAATGGATTAATTGGTAAAATCAGGTTGTGCGCTGGGGACTGGATTTGGAGCACCCTTTCAATTTTGGGGGAAGGAAAGTCTCATGCAAGGTTCTGTTTTAGGCCCATTACTAACAAAATCTGGAACGTTGTAGCAAAGGTACAAGAAGGAATGTTTCAAATGGGATATACCGCAACTAATGATCTCTTTGTAGGTTACAAAGCACTTCCATCTTGTTTATACATTCAGAATGCTCCAAAATAGATATTGAGATGAATCAATAGCTTTAAAAATATGTCTGGGTTTTATTAATTCATTAGGGGATCTCATAGTTAACCCTTGAATAATCAGCTTAAAAGCAGAAGGCAGATTTACTGGCATACGGTTTTACATGGACATTTTGCTGGTCAAATGCCAAGATATATAACAATTTAGATGTCCAGAGTGTTTATTATCTAGGATCTAGCAGAGGCTTTAGCCTTCAGTCTTGAAATGCATACACTGGCAGCTCAAGTCTTTGGAGAATATCACCAAACTGGGATGTTTTATCTCATGTACTGGGAAATGTTTTATTCTACTCAGGATGAATTGTCCAGTTAAGGCACTTTACACAGTCTGTTGTACAACTGCTTATTTTGGTGCCTGCGTGTTTTCCCGTTTGAGAGTTTTGGCCACATTTTCCTGTTGTTTCATTCCATGCTTGCTGCAGCCCCCCTGCAGACGAGTGCTGCTTCTTGTCTCATTTTAGAAACAATTCACAGTTGATTAATTTCTGCTAACTCTTCAAACTGGTGAAAACAGCAATCATTCATTTGCAAGGGCTAAATCCAGCTTTAAAGTATTCCTAGATGTAACTTTTTTTTTTTAGATTTTTGGCAAGGCCTTTATGAGCCTTTTTCCTGGTCGTTTCCCTTCCTTCTCCCATCAGACATGGTAGCAGGTGTTGAAAT
The DNA here is from genome assembly GCA_013399435.1 of Arenaria interpres. Taxonomy (NCBI): domain Eukaryota; kingdom Metazoa; phylum Chordata; class Aves; order Charadriiformes; family Scolopacidae; genus Arenaria; species Arenaria interpres. The sequence continues at coordinate 7,433 of VXAK01025205.1, forward strand.
AGGAGGGAAATCTATGTCCTACTGCCTTGAATTTTAACCACCATGATATCTGCTTTTTCTCAGACCAAGTGTAGACGACAGGGCAAAAAAATCACCAGGGACAGCTTCCCCTCTGTTAGCTCTCCAGCAGTGACTGCCACCAGTGGAGCTCTAGCAGTAAAGCTACTCCAAAAGATACTGGAGATAAAAGCCCGGCAGGGATGTGACTACTAGAGCAAATTCTGCTTGCTCCCTCCTGCCTGCTCTTCTTGCCTGGGGGGGACCCAGTTCCCTGCTGCACTTAGGGTAGGTGGCATGGGAGCTGTATGAACCCACAAAACATCCTCTCTGGTGGATCTGTTCCAAAGAATCTCTTCATCCTGCAAACAGTGGAGAAATGGTTAAATATCCAGCTGGTTATGTTCTTGTGTGATTCTCATGAGGCTCTTAATGAAGGTGGCATCACTATGCTCACCTGAGGCCAGGCAGACCTAAGAGGAAGCTCTTCCTAAACACAGGTGCAGGTGTTCCTCATGATGGAAAATGAGGTAGCTCTGGCTCTGCTAGCCAGATAAGAGAGGTGAGTTGGAGAGAGGCAACCTGTATGATAGGGAGAAGCTTATCCTTGGTCTGTTGCTGGTACAGTTTTGCTTGGAGTTTGCAGTTGATGTTAGAGGTTGTAGGACGTGCTGGCTGTTTAAGGGGAGAATAAGCACTGGATAGGTAAGCTGACATTGCCCGCGAAGATCTCGGCGTATGGAATGAAGGTAAGTTTAAAAAGGGGATAAAAATAGAGGAAAAAGTGAAAAAGTATGGAAGTACTTTCTTTGTATGGTTTGGAGAAGGAGGTGGCGCAGAGGGTAGGGGACTGGGTCTAAAGAGGTGCTCAGGAAGCCTGCTTTAGCATATGGACCTACAATATCCCAGATATGGGTGTATGTGCTTTTCTAAAGGCAACAGTTTGGGGGAAAAAAACAACTGACAACTGCACGTCTCTGCTGTGCATGGGTTTGCATCAGTTCTCAGAACAGGTTTTTAGCTCTGACTCTTCTTTCTCTTCTTGTTTACTAGACAGGCAAATTGGTGAAATCAAGCTCCATCTTAACACTGCTATTCACATTACTTTCTTTCATTAGTTACTTCTAACTGTACAGTCATTCAGAGGCAGCCAGCAATGGTGATTAGAAGATTCACAGAAATCACCATACTCTGAGTGACTGCAGCCTGGATGAGGAAATACCAACAAAAGCCACTGTACAAGTACAATATTTAGAGAGTGGGACTTTTCTTGGCAAAACATAGCAATGATCACAGTATGGTTGAGGTTTGTGGTGTATCAACACCAAAGCGGTTTCAGTTCACTCCTGAAAGGACAGAGATTGATAAGTTTTGTTGCTTAGATATCTGCTGAAGAGTCTGGGTCTTGTATTGCTGTGGACTCCAAAGCACCTCTATCAATAGACCCAGTGCTGCCGTATTTTTTGTAGTGCTTTGTGTGGAGCTTAGCTAGCCTGGAAGCGTGCTGCCCATAATCCTATCAGACACTGTTAAACCAATGAAAGTGGCCACCAAGTTCTATGTTAGTGGGTCACAGTTCAGACTAGGTTCTTGTGGTGGCCCAAACTCATTCTTCTCGAATTCAGTGCTGCTAGAGGACTTTGGATGCTGAGCTTTACAGGCTGATACTTTCTCTTACTAATGGATCCACTACAGCACATGCGGCAGCAGTGCAAGCTATTCTGTGCTGCTCATCTAATGTTCCTTCATGCCAATGTGGAGGGGTAGCCAGTAGCATTGGGAAGTTCTTACTACACCTATCAGAGAAGATGCTTGTACGCTTTGCATGTGGTTTGATAGCCATTGGCAGAGGGGGTAGAAACTATCCAATTCATTGTATGCAAGATAGGTAGTACACGTAGGTGGCAGTGACTTTTGGTCCATAACATGTTGGGTGATGACCTCCAGGGAAGTCATGAATCACAACCAGTTCCCTGAGCCATCAGGTTCTGCTGGTGATTTTGTCAGAGACTGCTGAGTTGTTGATTTCCAGCAGCGGTTGGAGATTGTACTTCAGAAAGCCTGGGGGCTGGATAAAGTGTGGAGATCTTGGTTGCTAGCAGGTGTCAGTGAATTTACATTGCTTTGGCCTAAAGGTTAGTAAGTTACAGAGGTCATTGCTGTGTTAAAAGTCCTTGAAAACTGGGGTGCAAAATTTGTATCCATACCTGGTAAAGTTGTGTAGGGATGGTCAGAAGGTACCTGACTCTCTTCATTTCCAGACTTCTTGTCTCTGTCCTGTCCTAATGCATGCCAGAGTAATGGGAAGACTTCCCTTGGCTAAGCTCAGGGCAGTGCTCCCCATCAGGATTTGCCCTGTTAGATCCTGTTACTTTGCTCTATCCAGGTGAGATCTTACTGTGTCTGGGGGGCTGGACTGCCATTGCCTGCTGCCGGGACACTTGCAGAGGTAGGGCATTGGAGCAATAGGTAACAGAGCAGCACCAAGCAGGGTGTAAGCTTAATTCAAACATGCAAATCAGATCAATGTTTTGCATTGATCGGAGTGGGGTGGGTTTTTTTTGAGGTTTGGAGGAAATTTTCCATAGGGACCTAGTTCTCTGGTGGCTGTGAGTAAGTGCTGAAAGCTAGTCTGGTGAAGGAAGCTATTTCTGCGGAGATGAGATAATGGCCGACAATTTGTGCCAGCTCTTTATCAGGAAACCAGCTCACAAATGAGAGAAAACTGAAGTATGAAAACTCTGGAAGCAGTGACTGCTTTTCTATGGCCGTTTCCTTGGAAATTGGATGTGTGGACATGTGGGAGAGTGTGTGCTAGTGTTCAAATGAGATTTCTTAATTAGACCTAGAGTTAACGTGTGCATTCTCTCATCCCAAACCAGGGAGTTGCTTTAATAAATTGTCAGAGGTTCACAGATATGTGACAATTTCTGTGGAGTTTGGTTGAGAGCTTGCTGGTGACACCTTATGCTGAGTAGCTGTCTGCTCTCGATGATCTCTCACTCCAAAAGCATGCAGAGACCCTCACTGCATCGATGCCATGTGCATACCCATGCTGAAAACTCACTGCTCTTCCAGGATGCTATTGGATACTGCATGGTTATAAAAGTTCTTCCCTTGCTCAGTGCACAGGCAGGGCACATTTAATGGTCTCATGTTAGGCAGAAGGTGATCGCTTCTGCCCACTGAATCTGTGAAGCTCTGGATAGACCAAGCTTTCTCATGCTTGCTGTCATTTTTGTACCTCCCTTTGCAAATGGGCAGGTGGAATGTCAGAAAACACTTAGGACAGGAATTGTGGATGAAACTCAACTGCCCTCAATTTGGGTCTGGAATACAGTTATCTCTGGAGTTCTGTGCGGGACTCTGGTCCCTCCATACACAGGAAAAAGGCCACAAAATGTTTGAAGATACAGAGTGGTGGCTCCATCCTCATCTACCACACTCTACCAAATCCAAAGACAAGGCTTGAGCAATGCAATTACTGGTAAGATATATGACATAGGACTGATGATGAAAAGAGACTGTTTGGTTAGCTCAGTGGTGTATTTTCTAAGTAGACAGTAAATGAATGTTTAACTGGGGTTATATCTTTATTGCATCTGTCCATCTAGACTCAAAAATGTAGGAAACCATTGGAATAAACAAGAGCCACCCATTTCTTTGCATTGCCACCCACACATCTCTGCGCCCACATGCAATCATAGGCTATTCATCTTTACAGCAAGTTCTCTTTCACTCCCCACCCACAAGCCCTCTCACACAGCCCATTAACCTGATTTCTTTGAGTCCTGCTTATGGTGTGATACAGCTATTTCAATAATAGCTGCAGTGAGCTGATATTGCCTTGAGGTTATGGATGTGTTCTTGTCACCTGGTGAGCCCAAGGCGGAGTTAAACTGGAGTGTCACTTAGAGGAACCGAAAGTGACTGTATGTGCTCGTTTATGGTAAATGAGAAGTTTGCTGAAAAAAGGTGGATCGTCTGTGAGTCAACAATCTTTACCTGGTGTGTCATAGGCTGGTATCTGCCCGGCTGCATCCTCATTCCCCTTACAATTACGAGAGCTGCCAGCAGGCAGGGTAGTACTGAAATATGGACCTCGCTTGGCTGTGGGCCTGGCCTGTGTGACTGTACATGGCAGGGCTGCAGGAACCAGGCGAGTGTCTCGCTGTTCCCCGCTCTCTGCAGCGCTGCCATCCTGCTGGCCCTGCCTGGGTGCTCTGGTGTCTCCGGCTTTCCTGCTTTGCCTGAGGTCAGGAGTGTTAACCTGGAGCAACCTTCCTGAAAATAACCTACGGAAACTTGGAACTAGGGTCTTTTAGTCTGGAGAAAAGGAGACTGAGGGGACACCTTATTGCTCTCTACAACTCCCTGAAAGAAGGGTGTAGTGAGGTGGGGGTTGGTCTCTTCACCAAAGTAACAAGCAATAGGATAAGAGGAAAAGGCCTCAAGTTGAACCGGGGAGGTTTAGAATGGATATTAGGAAAAATTTTGTCACTGAAAGGCTCATCAAACGTTGGAAGGGGCTGCACAGGGAAGTGGTGGGATCTCCATCCCTGGAGGTATTTAAAAGACGGGTAGACATGGTGCTGAGGGACATGGCTTAGTGATGGTTTTGAAGGTGTTAGGTTGATGGTTGGACTCAGCAATCTCAGAGGTCCCTTCCAACCTAGATGACCATATGATTCTATGAAACAGCCCAGAACATAAGCAGGATTGCACAATGTGTGTCCTGTAACATGGTCCCACAGCCAGAGACAAGTCACAGCGTACAGCTTTCTCCAGCCTCTGGGAATGGATACGTGTTCCCCCAGCCAGAAGGGCTGAGTGTTGCTGCCTGGTGCTCTCTCAGCCCCTGCACAGGCCAACCGTGGCGCTTCTGGGGGAGATGAGCACATCAGCTGTACAAAGAGGTTATACTGATGTTGCTTTGCTGGGAGCAGAGAAACAAGTGATGTACGTACAGCGCATCAATGGGTGCGTGGTAACCTTTTCTGCTTTTTAGCTCTACCTCCAAGGAGAAAATTCACGCTTTTCTTTTTGCAGTCACACAAACGCAGCTGGCTCAGCCAGGGCCCATCAGAATATGGTTTTGTTGACTCAAGATTATTCATTTAGCAGATTTCCGTTGGAGCTGCTCACAAATGTGGGAATTGCTGGGTTAATCTTCATAAAAGATAGAAAAATTGGCAGCAGAAGGAATTTTTGAAAAGGCAAATTAAAGTAAAGGAAAGAAGCGGGTGTGAAGTAAATTATTTGCAGTGGAGTGTTTTCCTTTCTGAGCTAGCAGAGAATGTAAGGGTATTTCCTGGGGAGAAGAATGTCACATTTAGAGGTGTCCTTCCTTTGCTAATAGAGAGGTAAAAACCCCTAACAGTTAAACACTTCCAGCTCAAACATGCCCATTACTGGCAGAAGAGGCTCTGTGATTAGTATTTGCTGGCCCTTTGGGCCTTCAGTTTAGTTCCCACATCCATTTAATTTGCTGCGAAGAACAAAGTTGCAGTACAAACGATCAAGGAAGTTTTTCCAGATCGTGTTATTGTTTTGCATGTGCCTGAGTAATTCCTGCAAAGAAGGAAACATGAACTAATACAACATACTTATCACACAGCTCAGAGAACGTTGGGGCTGTTGCCAGAGGAGATTTCTGTTCATAAAATTGCTTATTGGATTTTTTCACGTGAGAAAAGATTTTCTAGGTGGCTACTTAATTCAGCACCCTGCTTGTCAGTGTCACTTTGATGGCAGCTGAGCTCCAGTGAGCCCTGGGAAACAGAGCACACTGTGCTCCTCTTGAGGCATCCTGAAGATCTTCATGCAACAGCAGGAGCTTTGGGACCAAAAACTGATGCAAAACTCCTGGAGGGAAAGGGTCAACAACATATGAAACAAAAACAAATCAGTGGATCTCCCAAGTCTGAATAACTAGGTCAGGGCATAGCCCTGTTGCTGGACTCCTTGAGTCTGGTAGACCCCTAGCTATTTGCTATGTCTATTCATCCCCTAAAACCCGATCTAGTTAAAGATGTCCCTGCTCATTGCAGGGAAGGTTGGACTAGATGACCTTTAAAATTCCCTTCCAACCCAAACTATTCTGTGATCCTATAACGCAAGCAGAAACATTTTTTTTTCTATTATTATAGTATCATTCAGCTCAAAACTGGCTTAAGAACCTGGAGGAAGAGATGCAAGGAGGTTCTTTGGATGTCTCCCAGGTGTAGCTGATGTGCTTATTTGAAGAGGGCAAATGCATATCTGAAGAAGGGGTTTAGAGCTTTTGCCTCTTGTTGCTGTAGCCAGCTGCTCTTCCTGGTGGGCTTGGACAAGTCTACACTCAGCTTAGTTTCAAGCTTAATTTGCAAAGAAAGGGCAAAATGCTTACTGTTTTCCTTAATGAGAAGGTTCTGCATGTTTCTAAGTCCCTCATGTCTGGCTTTGTTACTATCGGGAATCTTGAGAGAGGGTCTTACACAACCTGCTTGAGAACTGTCTCCTACATGAGGTGTCTAGTACTTCGGACTCCCTTCTGAATGAAAAGCATCGTGAGAGCAGCTTTTACTTCAGACCTTGAACGTGTGACCTCTGGTGTGAGCCTGCCTTGTGCTGTGAATGTGACTCTGTGTGCAGGGGAGCAACGCCCTCAAAACTTCTGAAGTTGAAGTTTGCATTGAGCGTATGGAGATCTCTCGCTGAAAAATTGCCCTTGCAATTTAATGTGTTCAGCAGAGCGCTGCACAATCTGCAAAGCTTCTGTCCTGGTCTGGATGTCCCTCTGACTGTTTGTGCTTTGGGAGTTGAACTTACGATCATGCCTATGACTGAAAGATCGTCAGCCGAGTAGTCAGGGCTGGAAGTAAATGGTGACGGGTTTGAGTGATGTTGATATTTGGAGGTAGGACCAATTCAAATTGCAGGTTTCAAACACTGGGTGTGGAATGTGCAAGACAGTTGTTTATCAGCCTCCAGTCCATTGTATTTCTCTCATTAATCCTCCGGTGCAACTAACCTTTGCAGTAGGTGAACTTTTTCCTTTTTCCCTTGTCACACATCTAGGTCCTGCTTCGTGCCCATTCTAATTATTAGTGAAATACAGCATCTTTATGATGCCCTGGTAGCCCAGAGACTCCAGTCCGGGGCAGGAAATTCCCATCATTAAGGGTTTGCTGATCTCTCTCTCTCCAGAAAATGACATGTACTAATTACATCATTTTGATGTATATGATACCCAAACCAAACATGTTATAAATTAGCAAAAGCTCATTTGTTTCATGAGAAGTATTGTTCTTCTTTTATTCAATGACCTTTTTGTTCCTCTACATCCTGGACCAATCAAGTGCCGGTGCAGTCGCTGACTTCTGAGCACAGACAATAGCTTATTCCGTCTATTCTGTTCAGACGACTGTAGGAATAGGCAGTCACTTTGTCATGTGGAGACTGGAGGTTGTATAAAACCCTTTTTCCCACCATTTAGAGAGAGTCTGAATCCTGAGAGGAAAACCCTGTCATAATAATAATAATAATCCAGAAGCTAGAGCCCATTGAAGTTTTCTCAGCTTTATGATTTGGGTGGGGTTGGAATGTAGCCCTCCCCGGCCGAGGCTCACTTGGATTTTTAGGGCTATAGCATGGATTGGGTTTCTCTATGTTTCTAGCAGCAGGTTGCGTATTTTTCGATGAGCTTTACATGCGGTTTCCACAGGGAAACTCCAGCGCTCACAAATGTAGCTGTTCCAGGGGCTGACTGGTTCAAGCCTGTGCTTTCTCCTCCAAACCTTCTGGAACAGGGAGTGCCCTTCTCCTGTGTGCTTGTTGAGCAGCTCAGTATGATGGTCCTGGCTGGACTGGATACCCTCTGAGTGGCTCTCATGCAAAGATGCAGCCATCATTGCCCAGCTTCTCAATGCTGTGGCACCTGTTACTGAGGTGTGGCAGAGGGCTCTGCTCCATATAAAGCATCCCGTGGGAAATTTCCCTGGAAAGGCTCCGGGCCAGAGGACAGAAGGAGCAGGGTGATGTCACCGTAGCAAAGTCCTTAGGTGCCTTCTGCAGATGGCCTCAGCGAATGCCACCGTGGGACTGGAGCGAGGGGAGTCGGGCTCCTGGGGAAATGCAGGTGGACGATGGCAAGGGCTGCTGATGTGCAAGGAGGCTCTGCCTGGCAGTGTCTCGTACCATCCTCGAACCAAGGCACCTTGCCTGTGAGATCCTTGTGGCCAGCCAGAGAAGAGCAGTGTCCGGTGGGAGCCCTTGAGCAAGGTCAGAGCTCATGGTCACCCCATACCTGCAGCCTGTGCAGCCCCAGCATGCAGCAGCCCCTCACCATGCCACAGGGTCCTAGAAAGCAGGCAGGGACAGAGTGAGGAGGAAGCAGAGGTAGGAGGAGAACTAATACCTCCGTAAATCTCTGGAATGGCAACAGCTCACCAGTGCCACCGCTATCCACAGGGGAAGTGCCGAGACATGAACTGAGAGGCGTTACATGTGTTTGGTGGGGCTAGGAGAGGGCTGAGAGACCTCATTAGCATCATTCATATATTTCTGAGCGGTTATTTAATACCGTTCTTCTTCCTACCAGCCCTTTTGGAAGCCAGCGTGTACCATTCACAACAAGTGTTTATCTTCCAGATTTAAAGACAGACGTCAGAATATTTCCCTCCTTATTCATGCTCCATTTTTTCTCACAGCCCAATTATTCATGACATCACCACCTTTTCCTCCTCAGCCCCAGACACAGTGTTTCTGTGGCTACAATTTCCTGGACGAGAATTTCCAGTTTGTATTGTTGGGGGGGGAAACAGGGGGAGGGGGGGGGAAAAAAAAGGTTGTTTCGTGTGGAAACATTAAATGAGAAATACAGCCATGGAAAACTCAGATGCACACACACACACAGAGGCACACACACAGAGCAACAACAACAACCGCCACCAAGGTTATTATAATTAATTTAAAATCTGTTTAGAAAAGGGTTCCTTTTATGTTGGCTGGGCTCTTTAAGCGGCTCAAGAAGTATGAAAAACAGGAAATCAAACTGCCTCATTAGGAATTGACTCTGCTCAGTAATTAGAGGCTAGAAAACAAAACAAGGAAAAGCAGGTGGCGAGTGAGCTCCAAGCAGGCAGCTATTGTATCATTTCTATGTTCTGCAGGCTAACAACATTATTTTTTCAGAAAAGTGTTACTTCCATGGAGAAATGATTATGAGAATCATCCGAAGTTTAATGGGAAAGTGCTGCTCGCTCAAACTTAATACAGAGGCTGGTAGCTTGCCTCAGCCCGGGGTTTAATTCATAATTAGGTGGTATTTTGCTGCGGTTAAAAAGACAACTCTGTTCTCCAGCATCGACTGCTCTCTCGTGAAAATCATGTTAAATGTAATTACCGAGCGATACCATATTTTGCTGATACAATCAGATGAGATAACCCTAGACATTAATATCAATTATAATTTCTAATAATAACCTTTGCTGAGCAAATGCTGCCAGTGATTTCCAGCAAATACATGTTTATGTTTCAGTCATGCTGGAGGGAGGGTTTGCCTGCTGTACACCTGTACTCCTTCAGTTTGGTGGGAATGTGTTTTTTGCAGAAAGGAAGTTTGTTTCCAAATGCCACCCGCAATTCTTTGCCAAAACCAAATCTGAGTGGTATGAGCGGTAGTTGTGTCAGGGTGGGTGCCTGCTTTGCCCCTCAGTGGTGGTCACGGGGCTTTCTGACTCATTTCATCACACATTGCCTAAGGCAAACGTTTATGGGGAACCAGGAGACCTCCTTATTGATCCGTAAAATAAGTTTATAAATAAATCTAATCTTTTCCCAAGAACTAACTAGATGAATGCAAAAGATCTAAAAAACCCCAACACAAACATCATGAAACTTTTTGTGTGTGTGTGGAATAATGATGAAGGAAATGGCTTTCTTCGCATGGCTCTCCTGTGGGCAGAAAATAGAAGCTACTTTTGTTGTATGCGTTTTTTCTTTCAGTGGGAATTTTAGTCCAGGTCTCTAAAAACAACAAATACTAACTGATGATAAGCATGAGTATTTACCTACTGTTTACTGCTGACATCCTGTCAGGATATGGTGCGGCTGAGCCGGGTGCGTTTCGGCTCAAGATGGGCCTGGTGACTTTGCAGGATGAAGCCCTCGATGGGGAATGTGGAGCCAGATGGAGGCAGCGGCTCCATTTATCTCCTTGCTGGCCAGGGGCTTCAGGGCTCATTGGTGGCATGTCCCTGCCAGCAGCTGGAGGCTGTGGCCAGGGGAGAGGGCAAGGCTTCCCATGGCATCTGCAGTGAGGGGTGAGAGGCAAAGCCTGGTGGAGGCAAGCTGAAAGTCAGCTGCAATCAAAGCAGGTTCCCTGGTGTAAACAGGGTGTCACTAAGATTAAAAATCAGCCTTCCTGTGGCTGATCCAAGCCATGGGGCTGGGGAAGAGCCGCGATTGGCACCAGCCTGGTTTATGCCGGGAGAGGCACTACCAAGGGGATGTGGCTGCTGCAGAGGTTTGTGGCCTCTGGCAGGTTCCTTCTCCTGTAAGAAGCCTCAGAAGGACAGAGAGGGAAGGGTCTGTTGAGGTGGTGAGCGGCCCCCATGGCTGTGCCCTGCCTGCACCCTGGGTGGCTGGGTGGGATGGGGACAGCTTTGTGCTCCTGGAGTGGTGCCCAAGGGCAGGGTATGTGTCCCAGGTCTACAAAAGCCGTCAAATAAAAACTGAAATTCTATCAATTGCCATTAATAATGGTGCCTTAAATCACCTATTCCTTCAGGTAGAGGCTTCCAGCAGCTGGGAGGGGACATGGCTGAGCCCCCCAGCGAAGCGGGGAGCTCCCTGTGGTTTGCTGCTCCACTGCCAGCAGCGAGTGGGTGGCCCTTTTCTGCACGCGAGTTCCCAGTGTCGAGCTGCTCCCTGCCCTGGATGGGCTGCTTGGGGAGAGAGAGGATAGAGAGGGGATGGAGTGGTTCACAGCCAGCTGTCTTGGGCGTCGGTGTCTTGGGAGGGAGCTCTGTGCTGGGCAGCTTTTGAAATCAGACCCTGGGCTGCTTTGCCCTCCTGCAGGTGATTTTCTTGTAAAAAGGGATAGGGGCAAATCCTCTGTTTTGTGTGCGTGGAGGCCCCTGGGGCGCAGCATTAGCACTGTGTGCGGCACAGACACGCCGAATGTTCCTGGGTTTACCCATTAAAGAGTTTGTTGCTCCCAGCCAGCAGACTGGTGTGATGATGACTTGGTCTTTTGGTGGAACAGGGACAAGCGCTGTGTCTGGCGGAGGAGGAAAGGTGTGGGAGTGTCACCTTGCCAAAGGGTGCAGGTAAGCATGAGGAATGTTCCCAGACACCCATGTGCTGTGTGCCCAGATGGGAGATGTGCCCCTTTCTCCTGGTGGTTGCGGTGGAGGCTGGCTCTGGGCTGCCAGGAACCACCCTGCTGAACAAAGGGACCTTGTTGCTGGCAAGGAAGATCAGATATGCTGAAAGCACCACAGATTGCCAGCCTTCCCTTGGCAGAATGGCCCCAGAAAATGTGGATTTGACTGTGCTTTTCTCTCCCATCACCCTCTTAATGGGGGGGGGGGGGGG
>VXAK01025205.1:19064-63815 GCA_013399435.1 Arenaria interpres
TGTGTTTCTTTCCAACTGTGATACGTGAGTTTGCTGTAAGGCGAGAGGTTTCCTTACCAGCAAGTTGAAGCTTATTCCTAGATCTATTGACTTTTACTATAAGCGCTTGAGCTGGCCAAATAACCCATGAATATATGTTGACATTTCTAAGTCGATTTGCTTTGGCGAGTACTACACCTGTCTAGGGATTACTCTTTGCAAACATTCAATGGACTGACTTCTCCTGACGTAAATATTCACAGAAAGTGTCTCTCAGCATCTCAGAGACCACGTTTGACACTGGCTTATAAATGTGTGAGGGTGAGAACTGTGTCTGTGTGTATTTATTAGGGAGCAGATATAATTTCATGGCTTAATTGCCTGATTGCAAGCAACCGTGTTACTTAAAACCAGGGTAACTGTAATACAGGAGGCCTTTGAACCCTACGTTGCTATGCTTAATTGACATGGCCAAACATTAGAAACTGCATAAATCAACATCACAAATGAACCTGTGGAAGCCATAAATAACTCTAAACAACAACAAAAAAAGCTCTGAATACATCAAATGTGAATAGTTTGCTGGGATCCAGAAGTTCTTAGCAGGCACAGCTAATGATTTCCTGTGGTTTCACAGCGCGGTGGCTGAGAGAGGGATGCGGGGGGGAACGCCATGCCGCCTCCCGTATTGTTCTAATCAGGCTCTTGTAGGTGGAATTTGTGAACTCATGAGAATGAAAGTTTCCCAGCCCTGGCAGGGATCCAGGCAGAGTTTGGGCAGACATTGTGCAAACTTCCCCACGCATCTCCGGGGGCTGACTTACCGTGGGATGAATGGGGTCCCCGAGCCTCCCCGCCAGCCCTGCCCAGCATTGCCCGCATCTCCCAGTCGCAGGGTGAGCAAGTGGCTGGGCTGCCCATCATCACCGCTCTGTCTCCTTCCATCCCTCCCCTTCTGTGAGAGGAGGAGGAGGTATCGCTCCCTCCTGCAAACCAGCCTCGATCCTGATTTGCATCAGGCTTGCTATTTCAGTCCTGGGAACCCCAAAGTTGCCGGATTAGGTTCTTTCGTTGTTTTTACACATGTCCCTTTGGGGCTGAGCTGAGCTGTTAAAAATAAGGCACTAGAAAGACAAATGGTTTCCGGGGGGGGGAAGGGAGAAGGGAAGAGGCTTAGGACAGCTGTAAAATGCTGCAAGGTTAAATAAAACATTCAACTGCTTGTGTATTTCTTCCTCATGTTCCTGAAACTACTGACAACCCGGAGAAGCTGGAGGAATCATTCTGCTTGCTGTGTGTGTTTTGTTTTTTTTTTTTTAAACTTGTTACACAAAACATTGTTTTTTCAATTTCAGGAAGTCTCTTGATGCCCTTTGGTTGATTTTGTTTTGTTTGTTATCTGGACAACTAATATTTTTTCCTGTTAGGGGGAAAAAAAGATTTTCCCAAGCAGATTAAAGATGTTTTTTAAGTGTATGAATGGTGACATGGTTCACTTTCATTGCTTTGTTTATTTTTAATAATGAAAAACACCTTAATTTATCGTAGCAAGACGTCCATCCTGGAGTAAACCTTGAATTGAATTTTCACTTGTTATTTCTGATTTGTTTGTGGCCCCTTATCTCAGGGAATGCTGCGAATGTTTTCTCATGCTTTTCTGAAGCCGTGACAGAGTTTTCTTCACGGCACATGGATGTCCGCTGGACAACCACAGCCACGTTTGCAAGAGGGACCGACTTTATTTGGTGGCTTTGAAGCGATTTGTTTATTCTAAACCTGTTGCAATTAGCTTTAAGAAGGCAGGTCCTTCCAGCCCCGATATTAGAAGGATTGTTCAAAGTTACCTCAGTTGTTTTTAAAAAAATAATAAGAAAGAAATGGTCTCTGTGAGTGTGGTGCAGGCCTGTAAAAGCGCAGTGGAGGTACAGCTGACCAGGCTCATTTTTGGGAATGAGGACTCTGGGTACCCTGTCCCCTTCTTTGCAGCTGAGGTTGCTCTTTGGTGCTTTGCAAAGGCAGCAACGCTCTCGGTGCCTTCAGGCTGGTGGTCTCTTTTGGATGTGAGCAAGGCAAGGGGAAATCAGGTCGCTGGGCTTCAATGGAGAAAGGCCAGAATTATGAAGGGGATAAGGAGTGGCGGGAAAAAAAAGAGTCATAATTGAGTGTTCTGGGTATAAACCCCAGAAGCTGTGCTGTGAGCCAGGGGAATATGCTGGCATGTGGGCTGAAGCCACCCAGACCCTTCACAAGGCGTCCACTGGCCCTGGGCAAGCTGAGACGCTGCCGTCAAGAGCGATGGCCCCTGCTGGGCAAATGGCTGCAGAGCTCCGTGGGCAGGCGGCTGGCTCCCAGCACAACAAATATCCCTGCTTGTCAGCTTACCCACCGGCCTGGAGGAAACCCCTGAGGCTGTCCTGCCCACCCACGGCACGGAGGAAGGGCGACTGAGATATTTTTCTTGGCGCCGGGAGCTCTGGCGTTCCAGGCCTGCACGTGCCGCCTGACCCCAGCGAGCTGCCTCCTCCAGCGGCCGCCCGTCGCTTCCTCCTGCTCCGGAGGGGAGGCCCTGCTGCTCCCCCGTGCCCGTGATGGCATTAGGGTCCGAGGGCTGCACCTGGGCTGCTGTCAGCTGAGCGACAGCACCGTTCTTCCTAAACAGCACGGCTCCTGTCCCTGCCGGAGTCACCGGGTTTTACCTGCTTCATGCATCTTTAGTAACCTGTGCAAATATTAACTCGAACTCGTGCTAAGGGTCAAAAGCACAGAGAAGATGAGGAAAATCTCATTTTCTGGAGAGAAGCGCCTCCTCCCCTGGTTTATCAGAGTTATTTGCCAAAGCTCCTGTAGATATTTACATTATACTTGCTGCTGCAGGGATCTTCACTTTCTTAAGCCAGCCTATATGTGTGAGGTAGGTTAATTCCCCTTATTTCAAATGTCCTGTAGGTAGAAGGCAAATTTAGGGAGCAAATGGAGGTGCATTTCTTTGCAGAGCTTGTGAGAGGGGCTTCCGACATGAGAGCTTGTCTCCTCTGTAAAATGCCTGAAGACAGGATTCAGCCTTTGCCTTTCCCAGCTATCTAATAACAAAACCGGCCGTGCATCTTGAGCAGGTGCTTTCAAGGAAGAAAAACAAAATCTGTAAGCAGGATTATGGCTCAATTTCAGCAGTAGCTAAAAGGATCTGAGTCTGGTGGTGGGAACAGCTGCACCTAGAGACCTCTGGGACAAACAGCTGGACCAGACCCAAAGGAGGGCTGTAATTGCTGCCGTATATCGTTAGCCACTGAAACACGCAAGTTGTTGTGCACAATCTTTTTTTTTTTTTTCTGAATGTTGGTGGTATGGCTATGACTATTTTTATAAGCTCTTCTTGCAGCACTGATGGAAAAGTTCTGGTCAAGACTGGAAACGTAGGGTATTAATTTCTGCACAAAAGTGGAGAAAAATATTAGCAGAAGGGGATTATGGACAAATATCAAAATCATGCTATGCCTGTCTGTGTGCGCAGACGCTTGCTGCCCTTGCACATGGAGGAGACACTGCTCCTGTCCAAAGCAGGATCCAGCTGGTGACCATGCTGGGCCCTGAGGTTACCACCAGGTTGTAGTGACCCTGACCAGCCTCACCTGGGGCCTCCCCATGCCCTGGGGCTCTATTTAATCCCAACCTAGGGACCTCAACCTCTTAACCTCTCAGCCTCTTAACCTTCTTGTCTTAACCTCTCTGTAAAATGCATTCGGAAGCTCATTGCCCTGTTTTTTGCTGCTGACTCATCCAGCCTTTCATTTGTTTGACCTTGTGGCAAGTGTGGGAAAAAGCTGAGAAAGGAGTGATGGCGCCTGGGTGGATGGGGGAGAGGGATGGAGAGGATGCGAAGGACGCGTCCCAAGCAGCAAGCACCTCACTGGGGTCTTGTTGTTAATGCAAGTGGCTAATTAATGGGCTTACTCTATACTACTACTCATTCTCTGAAAAATGGACCGTTTGTTTAATAACAGGAGAACAAAGGTTGGGGGAGGTATGGCCAGCACTCCAGGCACATAAAAATCAGAAGGAAACCAAAAAGTTTTTGATGAGGTTTAAATGTGGGCCTTGTAACAGTGCTGGGAAATGATGAAACATCCTAGGCATCCATCATTACCCTGATTTCAAGACAATAGGTCTGAGGGCCCGCTTGGTGCAGGGTTAGGTCAGCCTTTCCTGCCAACCTTGCAGCCACAGAGAGCTGTGAGCCTGAGGAGCCCCTTGCCAGGGGCAGGGAAGCACCAGGGTGATGTGGGGAGTAGTGTGGATGGCAGCTAAGTTGGTAATGCATAGCCAAGGGCTTTGAAGTGTAGGTCCTGCGCTCGGCTCCTTCTCTGCTAGGTGTCTGCCCGGAGGACCAAGGCTGATGGACCACGCTGTTGGCCCAGCCTAGAGTGAACCCTGGAGACCTGGGGCAGAGACTTACTATGCTGCTCCCAGCACTGCTGTAGTTGCACTTGACCTGTCTCAGGTGGTTTACTCTTGGTGATTACTCTTGGCCTTCTCACAGTACTGATGAACTATTGATGACTATAATCTCATTTGCTCAGTGCTGTAATGTCACTCTGTGCGGACAGGGAGCTCTGGGGAGTTGCTCGCCTTGGCCAGTGTTCCCTCATCTCCTTGTTTAAAGAAAAGCCTACTTTGTGATTCCTCCAACCCTCTCAACACCGAGATATTCCGCAGTGAGCCTTGGCTTTTCATTGCCACCTTCCCAAAGGGCTACGGTGGGGTGCCTAGCCCAGAGCAAGGCTTGGCTTTCTCAGTAGAATTTCACCTGTTATTTGTGCTTGCTGTACTCTGCTGCTCATGGTAAATGAGTGACTTTGTGTAGGATGCTGTGATACTTCTAGCCTGGCCTGGCACTCAAAACATGTACCCTGCAGCCTGGAGGTATGTTCAATTGGCTTTTTATCCCTATGCCTCCCTGTGATTCTTATTCCCTGAGCTCTGGATAGAAACCTGCACAAGGAGGTGAGCAGCTATCGCTATTCTTCTGCTCAGGGGTAGGTAGCCTCCAGCACAGCAATCCCTGTGTGTGTGTTCAGTCCTGACCACAGCACCATGCCCAGCTCAGGGAGCACAAGGGACATGTCTGACATCAGCACTGCATTTCCTCTGGATGGGGCAGGCAGAGCAAGAGAAACTTTAGCCAAAGTTTCTCTTCCATGAAAACCACCCCCAGGCCTTCACAGGGCTGTGTGCGCGAGCGTGTGCGTCTGGAGACACAGGACGCGTGTTCCCACTTTAGCCATTCAAGAGCAAGAGTGTAAATGGGCTCCCGGGGGAGCCCTGGCTGCCTTGCTGCTGGAAGAGGCACAGCTGCAAAGCATCATTCAGGAGGAGAAAGCGAACATGGGAGGAATGGAGGTTGTCTCAGACCCTTTTAAAAAGCTGATACCATTGAATCCAGAGCTACCGTTTTCAGCCTGGACTCCTATTTGATTTTGTGGCAAAATCGGATGGCTGAGGTCATCGGTCACAGCTGTACAGCAGTGTCATTTCTAAGGATGCAGGGCTCTGACTTATGATCCTGTGAGATCAAGTAGAAAGAAAACCTTGACCTTGAAAGGGGGAAAAGCCTCTAAACTCTTTGACCAGCTAACTGCAAAAATAGGCAATAGAACTAGGAAAAAACCTACCCAAATATATTCCAGTATGTATAAATAGTGTCTCTTTTTCTCCGATGTTCTTCACTACAAAAGGAAACGTCATGTTGAGTCAACTTGTGACCCAGATGAAAAGACATCTATTTGTTTATTTTACTTATACTCCTGTTTACAGTGTGTTGCACTTGGTGGACATATTATTGCGCATGCTGCTGTGTTCCAGTATCAAAATTATCAAATGCATTTTCATATTTACTGCCCAAACTCTGGCTAAGGAATTACATTTCTGGGCATCAGTCACATAAATGAACAAACTCTGTGTGTGTGTGTGCGCACTTGCTAACTAAGAACTCATTGCTCTGCAAATTAAGCCTAATTATGCACACAGAATAGTGATGAAAACCTTTCTGCTTTGTATCAGCTACATGATTTTATAGAAGGAGGAGGAGATGGGTTTGCTACCCGGGCCAGCTCCAGGAAAAGTGTTTTGATGGACACTATGCTGACATTTTAACCCTTTGTTTTAAGGTCTATTATTTATATGAGAGATATGAGTCCAAGGAATATTTGAGATGCTCCTTTTCACCCTCTGAATGTGCTCCAGATGCATTTTGCAAGGAGTGAGTGTGAATGCTTCAGTTGATTGTGGATTTTGAGAGCCATGGAGAGCACTTGCTGAGTTGTGGCTGGCCATCCCTGCAATGCTCGCTCTGTGGCATTGTTCTGGACTTCGGTTTGGGTGACGTACGCTTCACAGATGGGGTTGCCTTCTCACTGCTTGGGAATCATCGGTAGCTGTTTGCAATGCATTACTTTTTTGATAAGAAGCTATTTTCTCACTAGCCACCTGGATGCTTCCCATGCAAGCTGCACATGCGAGGGTCTATTCATGTTGGCCTACACAATGGATTTCCTTTCCATGAGCATTCTTGGAAATAAAGCTTTGCCCCCCAATGTTTGTGAATAACAAGTTTTATGGATTCCATCTAAACAAAGCAATGGTTTCAGGAGCAAGAACATTTGTTGATATTGTGCTGCATTTTCCCAGCTCCAGGTCATTTTAGTGGCCCACCAGTGGGTCCAGCTTTTGTTTGAGTGTTAGCATATGTGTACAGAAGGGTTGGCTCAGGAGAAGGTTGCAGGATGGAGACCAGAGCCCTGGATTGTTTTATTGCAGGAATTGGATTAACTCATATGAGCTCATTCCCTGCTCTTCATTGCATTGTGTTTGGCAGTTCCTGCAGCGTGATTGCATCTAGGTTAAGTGGCATTGTTCTGGAGTCTGGCAGGGAACAATCCTGTATTGACTAAGCATGGGGGAAGGACAAGATGATCTCATAAGTTTTCACTGTTTTTGGTACCTGGGCTTCACTTTTATGTCCATTCTTTTATCTTTGTTCTCTGCCCAGAGATGATAATTCTCCGTGTACAACAGATGGGATTGCTCCGCGAAATAGTGCAGTTTGGAGCCTGTGTGATCAACCAGGCCAGTGCAATAGGCAGAATGATTTTCCCTCCATTAACACTGGCCAGGAGAGATGCTCATCCCATCAGGCATCAGATTACAGGCCTGCTTTAAACAAGTGAAGGACCTGACTTGCCCAGCCATCAATGCTTATACTTGCTAGCATGGGCTATCCTGCTTCCCACCACCTCCATTGAGTGCTTCTCTCCCTAGGGGAGGTCATGGGATAAGCAGCAGTGCATTAGTGCAGAAAAGCCTCCGACTGTCCTGAGTATGACACAGAACTTGTAGGATTACATTGTGCAGGCTCACTGAGGTCTGTATGAGCGTCTGCTGAGCAGACCTTACGCTGCACAAGCTTCCCTAGGAGTGCACTTGGAGCGCTATCATTATGGAGTTGGACTTCCCTGGAGAAAAAAAGGACTGCCTGGATCCTCAAACATGTTTGGACAGCTAATGTCAAAGTCAGCCAGTTTCTGACACTATGAAACACTGGGTCTTGCTTTCTTTGCTATCGACACACAAGCACTCTCCTTTAAAAGCTGCAGCTTTCACTGAACATGTTGACTGTGCGTCACAGATCTGAGTACAGATCAGGCAAAAAGACTTGGTTAAAGGCCAGGAAAAATCTGCCTTGCACAGGAAAAGTAGGGAAGCTTATTTTTGACTTGGAGGTGAAAGGAACTGAAAGATCTTAATTTTTTCTGTCTTCCTTGGAACTGCTTCTGAACCTCAATGGTGAGACTGTTGGAGGAGCAAGAACGGAGGAGGGAAGAGAGACCTTCATATATCACTCTTCCAAAAGCAGTGTTGGGTTTCCCCCAAAGATCTGGAGGAGCTTCCCCACATGGTTTGTAACTGGAGCTGTGTCTTCTTGGTTGCCCTTTTTTGTGTTGAGTGGGAGCATCTGTAGCTCTTGTAGGGTGGATGTTATGGAGGAGGTGACAGGCAACTGTCCTGGGACAAGTAGGATATATGCAGGTCTGGCAAAGGGTGTGGATTCACTCCATGAGTATCTGAGCTGTTTATATGTACTCAAAGACTGCTTGGGCTGCAGGCGGGGTGAGCTACCCCCACGTTTGTCAGTGGTGTGAAGGACTCTGATCATCTGCCTGTTATGATCATCTGGGAGACTGTGGTCTGCACCCACCACCTCCTGCAGCACTTGGGCCTTTGCAGCTTTGAAGCACATAAGTTTATCACTGAATCTTTTGAACATAAAGGAGATTAAATAAGCAGGAATGTTTCTGTTTGAGATGGAGGTAGCTGTTGAAGGTGGAGAGGGTTCTTCCAGTCCTTCTGAAATTATTTTATAAGAAGAACCTTTTTGCCACCAGGATCTCCTTCCTCCATCTCAAATTCTGTCTGTCAGCATCGCTTTCTGTGCAAGTCACAGTTCAGAAGTAACAAGAGTGACTTCACCCATGTCACACAGATTTTATTTTACCATCACCAGGTTTCACGCAGTACTTCTACACACCTGTGACAGCATCTAGGTGACATGTGGTGTGTGCCAGGCACTGGGAGGGGTCTGGGAAGGGTCTCCCTCCTGTAAGCTGCTGGACAGGAGTTTGCACAGGTTTTCCTGCAGCTGTGTTTTGTGAATCTGGTCTTCTGTGGCCTCTGTGCGGGTCAGATAAATATGCTTGTGGGCCAGAAGCAGCAAATGTCCCTCCAGGTGCTGGCTGAATGATGCAAAGTGGGATGAACCTGTAAAGAATGGTAAGTCATGCTTGCCACTACTGGTTTGGGCTATTCTAAGAGGAGCTGGGTGGTAAAACTCTGTCCCACGAAAATTTTAGAGAGGCTTTTACTTTCTGCTATGGCAGTGGCAAGCTCCAAGGATGTACTATCTTGCCTGTTATAAGAAACTAGAGATGTAACTTCTCATCTGTTCATAGAGGCTTATCTGGCTTGTGCTTAGCTGAAGGCACCAAAATACTGCTGAAAGAACATCAGTGTCATTTCCATGCTCCAGTGAGGGAAACTCAGGCACCAAGTGATGAGGTGATGGACTCAAGGCCACCTGATGACCAGTTGCAACTTGGGCAGTAGGTACACACGCTCTTCACAGCGTGGCCTCCTATAGCCCTGTGTCGCAAACCCCAGCGCTCCTTCCCTGCTGAGAGAAGGGCAGGGAACCGAGTATGTCAGAGGCATTCCTGCAGAAAGGGAGAGGCAGGTTTTCTTGGGGTTGAGTACAAAATATGCTCTGGCAATGAGCAGTAGGTGCTGTTGCACAGGCATGTCAGATAAAAGGCAGTTTGTGCCAAACACATTGGAGAAGTTGTTTTGGAACGGTTCATTGGTGTGAAGACACAGCCTCAAAATAGTGTCAGGAGCAGAGGAACTGTAGCGCTACACTGGGGACATGCCAGATGTCTGCATTAGAGAGGAGGGTGATAGATTA
Organism: Arenaria interpres; assembly: GCA_013399435.1. Lineage (NCBI taxonomy): Eukaryota > Metazoa > Chordata > Aves > Charadriiformes > Scolopacidae > Arenaria > Arenaria interpres. Next base: position 28,555 of record VXAK01025205.1, read on the forward strand.
GGAAGGAACATGGGTGCTTCACTCCTCCACATTTTCCCCCAAATCTCTTTTTAAAAAATCTCTCCTGTGGGAGAGGACACTGTTTTCCAGCCATGGGTGTTTTTCATGACCACACCAAGGTGAAGTAGGTTTGTAGTGCCAGTGGGGAAGCACAACAGAAATGCTGTTCCCCTTGGGGGCTCCCTTGTCTCTAGTGGGCACTGGAAGGTGGATGGGAGATACTGAATGGGAGATGAGACCTTTGAGCTATATGGAACTTGAATAAGCAGGTGAATCCTGAGGACCTGTGGAAATTTCTGACCTCTTTCCTGATTGCTCAGATGGGATCAAGGCATGCTGTGGGTGAGGGGAGGGACTGTGCAGCTACCCAATAGCCCAGCCTTGGGCACACCAGTGCCCTTCCTGTAATGGGGCGATGTGGCTGGAGGAAGGAGTGGGGTTTAGAGGGTGCAGCTCCCCCTGCCTTCCTCCTACAAGCTCTCCCTGAACACTCCCCCCATACACAAACACACAGTACTCATTGGCAGCGGGATGCTGCAGCTGCCATGAGAGATCCAGGCAAATCTGATAATAGGGTGGTGGGGGGAAAAAAAGCAGCAACCCAGGAATGAAAAGAGCCCTCTGTCACATGCGGGTTTCAAAGGGTGGCATTGCTGTTTTCCCAGGCAACAGCAGGCTGCGAGGCAACTTGGGTGGGCAGGTGACCAGGGCGAAGTGGAGAGCTACCAGCTCCAGCCGAGATGGGGATGCTGTTTGCAATAAACAGAAAGCTCTAAGAGGAGGGAGTGGTTGCTGAGAGGGAGCTGGGGAGATCTCCATGGAGACACTTAACCTGCTGCAATGGGTGCCCTTGGGAATTGGCACTGACCAGGTCCTTAGCAAGAAAAGTGCCTGGCATGGGCACGGCAGGATCCTCGCTGCGTGTGCTGCCTGCTGCCGAGGTGGAGCTTTCCAGGCCTGCTATTCAGCACACAAGAAAAATGGCATTGAAATGACATTAAGGTTGGGACTCAAGCCATAAAAAGCCAAGAAATTAAAAAAAGTGCAGGCCAGCTGTTTGCTCTCAGCAAAGGGCCTAAAGCCCTGGGAGGAGGAGGAGCGGGCAGAGGATGGGGAGTGCAGGAAGAGGATGCTGCCTTTGCCCAGGCTGAGAGTGCAGTGGCTTTCCCTGTCTCTGAGGGCAGCAGAAATTACTTACTGCATTATTACTTACTGTTATTATTTTGGAGCAGTACTTGAGAGTGTGAGGGATGTGAGAATAGAGAAAGAGACTTTGCTGGAGGATGAAGGACTAGATGGTAATTTTGTGATTCGCCCTGAGGAAGGGACAGCATTCCCTGCTTGGGGATATGGGCAAGATCGATGCCTGTTCCCTGCCTCTGGGAAAGGCCTGGACTAATATCTGCAGCTGAGCTCTGTTGGCTTTTCTTTATGGCACTGAGGTTGAAGTTCCTCCCTCCCTCTCTTTTTCCCTTTCCAGCCATGGGGAAAGGGAGGATGTGTGCCCTGGCATGTGTTTCTCCCATTCATATTTTGGGTTCATCCTCTGCCACTGTCACGCCTGAGCATCCTGTAGCCATTGTGCTCTGTGAAGGGGAGAGGTGTCTGAGGCTGTGGTTGCTCAAGGGTGAGACTCGGGCTGCTTACTTTAGGGTCTTGGAGGGTATTTGTACAGTGAGAAGACCAGGCTCTTGGCCCCCAAGCTTACAGCCAGCGTGCTGCAGGTACACCCATCATCCTTGGGTTCAGACACACTGCCAGCTACTCCTCCTTTCCAAGCTGCAGTACTGTCCCAGACAAAGTGTAACATTCATGGCATCAGAAGCAGGCGAGACATGGAGCAGCTGTACTCGGTAAACTGTGGTGCTCTTCTGGCAGACACACATCCGAGCTGTTCTGCACTGGCACTTGGGACCATCCTGCTTGAAGGAAGAAGGGACCGAGGGACGTAGGGCTGCAGTTTCCATAACTGATGCAGAAGGGTGAAGGGAGCTGGCCCTTTTACCTTTTCCTAGAGGTGGACTGTCTGCAATGCATACGATGAAGTGATGGTATGGGTTGTGCCGATGTGCCAAGTGCTGCGTCACACAGAGATGGAAACCACCGAATCCACCTAGCATAAACAAAGGAAATGGGGAAGTGATTTACTGTAAAATTAATACAAATGTGATCCATCTCAAAAGGGAAATGCACAGACCACACTTCAGGGTTTGGGAAGGGTCAACAAGACAGAAGAGGGAACAGGCTGGAGAGAAAGGTTTCCTCTGCAGCCTTGAGCTGGAATCATCCAGCTCTGGTGTGCTCTGGGGTCTCTCTTCCCGGGAATAGTGCCGCAAGTAGAGGAGGGCAGCCCTTTGGAAAAGTGGCTTTGCTTCACATCCTAAACGTGTCATTGGTCTCTGCCTCTGTAAGTGAAATAGAGAAGGACATGCTTCTTTCCCCTCAAGATATGTTTTTTAAGCATTTCAATGACCTCTTGGTATCAGTAAGAGGGGGCCCCAGGGACACTCATGGCCTTTTTCAGCAGACGCTGCTGGTGGAGGAACCATCTCTGTGGTGTCAGTCCTTGCTTGCCTTCCTGGATGCACAGTGCAGGGGAGCTGCTCTGGGAGCATGGTCGTCTTGTGTGGGGCTGCGAGAGCCAAGGGAGCAGCTGGCTGTGTCATGAAACCGGCCGACCAGAACCGAGTCATTTCCCTTTTCCCATATTCCCCGCAGGAAGCGGCAGGGTGTCAGCAGGTTGCATGAGGTTAAACAGTCACATCTGAAGTGTTTCTCTGCTGTGGTGTGTCTAAACCTCTGCAGCCCCATGCCTGGCCCTGCACACTGGCTGTTGCCAACAGGGTGTGAAGAAAAGCAAAATACATGGCGGGGAAAAAAGAAGTAAAAATAAGGGAGCAAGGAAAGACACTGCCGCACTCTTTCATCCACCAATTTATTTCTCCTGAGTCAGGCAAAGTTTCTCCAGATTTATTCCAGCAGAAGTCAAAAGGGGAGTGAAGCCATGAGAGAGACAATTAAAATAATTAATTATAATTTGTGTACTTTGCTGTTAGCTTAGCTAAATGATGTGTAAGTATAGACTGGACCGTCTGCAAGACTGCAAAGAGGATGTGTTTAGGTGGGTGATGGAGGTTAACGGTTCCTCCTGATATCTGGCATGCAATGTATGGGACAGTTTCAAAAGGAGAAAGATGTTGGTGTCATTTAAAACTGCTCTGGTGGAAACATTTAAAACTAGTGTCCACTTTGTCTCAAGATAATTTTCTGTCTCTAGTTTATAAAATTCTTGGTAGCAGGAGGTAACTGAAAAAGTGGTCACTTATTTAAATATGCATAAACCAGATTAAAGTCAGGGAGGAACTGGGAGTAATATCAGAGCAGCCATTTATGTCCCTTTTATGCTTTTAACGATTCATCATCCTTCTCTTTGCATTTCTCCCCCTCCTGCCATCCAAATTCCACAGCCCTCAGCAGCCCTCCTGCCACAGAAACTTTCAGGTCAAGATCACACACAAGAAAATGCCAAAACCCAGGTCCTTTTGTTGCTTTGGTAATGCCTGTGGCTAGAGGACAACAAAATCTCACCCTTCAAGGCACCTACCGGCCAGAAGAAAATTACTTCCCCAAACTAGCCATGACACAGCAACAAAGTCCACGAAGTACTTCCCAAGGGAGTTTTCCTTTGAGTCCCAGGTCTGTCAGGCGTGGGACACCAGCAGTAGATGGTCTGAACAGAAGCAGCAGTGGGAGCTTCCCCGAGGGGCTAGAATGCCTTTTAGAGGACTTTAGTCTTGACAGTCATCTTACATAGCCCAGATGTCCCCTGATTTTCAAATGTGATCTTCAAAATCTCCAACACATCTTCATTCTTACCACCATGGCAGTCCTCTGGGCTCTTCCTCTTTGGGCTATTATGAAGAAAAGCTCCATAGGGGGGACAGAGAGAGATGAAAGAATGACCAAATTCGAATGGATAGACCATTTAATGAGCAGACCCAAAGCCAGAGAAGTAGGCCACTGGATCAGTGGAAAGGCATGACTCAGGAGATGTGATCAGCAGTTACCTTATTTACTGATTTGCATTTCCTCACAAAGAGGCACTTTTCTGAGCTCTCGCATTGCATATAACCTTTAAAAGTGACAAAGTTATGTAAACTAAATGATTAATAGACCAAAGAATTTTTACATTATTTTCCACTCAATGTTTCTTTTATGAAGAAATGCCAGCGACTCACGCAGGCACAACTTCTGAAAATGCTGGATAAATGCCTGCACTTACTGGTTTTTCACACAGCTGGAAAAAATTCCTTGAGTGGAAAAGTCCCTGGGCAGACAGCATATATCAAAAAAGATCCTCTGTGGATGCCGTATGAACATGCGCATCTTCAGGGGTTTTCCCAGAAGCAGGCTGGACCTGGGGAAGGTGCACTTGTGGGGGATCTGGCTCTGCATCAGTTGCCCAGAGGGGCTCAACAAAGGCTGGGTCAGAGCTGGGCTGGCCTTTGCTGGAAGAGCTGCCCACAAGTGTTCACAGAGAATCTTCCACTGGAGGCACTACTTCTCTTGAAGGACATCTCCTTTGGAGGCAGTGTGCTCCCTAGCCGCAAGGTCTCCCTGCAGCTGCATGAACTCATGATAGAGTCCACTGGGATTGCCTGTGCCAGGACATTGCTTGCCGTTAGGCTTGACCCTGTGCACCATCCTGCATCTGTGTGGAGAAGGTGGCATCAGAGATGTGTGCTTGTTGTGTACAACACAGAGAGGTGAGCAGGTCCTGGGGTCGCTGTGCCTGCTCTCAGCTGTGGGGCAGCCAGGGCCACAAGATGGATGTACACTGCAGGACTGGGAAACAGTGGGATCTGCTGTGACTCTTCCTTGGGCAACCAGGGAGAGGCAATAAATCGCGAGTCTGGATCTGATTCATATCCTGCCCTGGGAGATATCTGCTGTGGGCTGCCCATACTCAAGGTGTAGGGAATCACTCCTGCCAGGTAGAGGGATTCACACAGACCCCATGTTTTTTGTTTTTAATTTTCACCCTCTTCTTTATTTTCAGTGTCTCCACAGTACCAGGAATAATTTTGTTGAAGCATTTTGGTAGCTCCCTGACCCAAAGAGGCTTGAAGCAAAATCTGCTTTACTAGTTCAAAATAAAACCATTGCTTCTGAGGCACAGGGGAATAGATGGGAGAGGCTATCTTTAGCAGTCTTAATGTATTGTAGTCTTGTAGTGGTTTTGTTCATTTAAATATAATTTGGCATTAAATATAATTTGTGCATAGTGTGGAAAAAATGGATGCTAGGATCCTTTTTCAGCACAGAGAACCTTAGATTAATTGACCCAAAATTGTTGCTTGCACATAATCTTTTATTTCCAGACCATCATATTTTCTAAAAATATTTGCAGGGCCCTGTGACAAATTGTAATGGTTCCAGAGTAGCTCTTGTAATGAAGCTGAGGCGGTCTGTCGAGCAAATCAACTATTTCATCAGCCTGTGGTTATATTCTAAGAAACTAGAAACTGCACTGTAGTATGATAAATTCACCATCTGGTCACTTACCGCTCTGCTGCTCTGTGTTATAACACAGATGATGTGGGATTCATCCCTCTTTTATTTATCAGATAGGGGTTTAGTCTATGCCAGTTGTCTATGCTTCCTGGTAGACCATGGAGGCATCTTCAAATAGCAGTTTAACCTCTCCTCCCCCTGCTAACACCATTTATCTTGGGATGGGATGAATTATCCTTTGGAAATACCTCTCTTTCTCTCTCCATTGACTTTAGAGAGTGCAAAGATGACTGGCCTGGACCAGGTGACAAGGTGGTAAATGGGCTTGGGCAGTATTGACATCTCCTCTGGTTCTGCGTGCAGTGCATATGAATATGTGAATGTGAATATGTCTGTTAATATCTGCAGAGAAGGATGTTTTAAATGCGCCTAACCAGTGGGTGACAGTCTGACTGACTGTCAAAACTGAAAGCCTTTAGCTAGCAACCTAAAGGCTTTACTTAGATATTAACATAAGAGCCTGGCTGTCAAACTCAGCAGAAAGATTCTGACTAATTTCTGGCTGGGATTGTCCCCATTTCCAGGGGCGCTGTGCACTCACAGTCTAGCTGCTAGTGGAGGAGGTTGCCTGAATAAGTATTATAGACCAAGGAGTCTGATGTGGCCCCATTGTAGAGTAATTTCCTGGCGGTTTTCCTTTCGTTGTGTCTCTCACAACGCTGAATATCTCTTCATTTTTCTATATTTACTTTCCTTCCCTCCTTTTGTGGAGTGCATTGTACAAGGCCCTGGTTATGACAATGTCCTTTTGTTTCAGGAAATGCTCTGAACATCGCAGCAGAGCAGTTGCTGTTTGGAGTGGTGAGGTCATTTCAAGAGAGAGGTTTGGCCACACGTGCAAGGTTTGCTTTGCCTGGGGATGGGGTGGCCAGGTCTGGGAGACAGGGCACACGGGGAAAGGCTGGTAAAACCTGTGCAGTACTGAAGTGTCCTCGGTAGGAGGAGAGAGCAGAGTTGCTCAAGAAGCTGATGGAGTCGGTGCATTCCCTGGGAGCGTGTTGTAGGGAAAACCAGGTTACCTGGAAAGCACAGAGCAGAGGCAGCTTGCGCTCTGCCAGCGGTCATGGTCCTGCCCACTGGGAAACAGCTGTCTTAGTAAAAGGCAATGATCAAGATAAGTTTTCTTAAGATGTCTGAGTTTGATTCTTGCTTTCCATCGTCCATGGCCATTTAAACAACAAAATGACTTGGAAATGTCCTTGTTCTTTAAAACCAGTAAGAGCAAGGGTGTGAACACTGGGTCCACGAGTATGCTTAACAGGAATCTCGTCTTCTGCATTCAGGCTACCTTAAGGCAAAACTACTAGGGGAAATACGTGGCATGCAAGCCTGGCTGTAACATGGAGGTTACTGAGCACGTGTGCCCCATCATGAAAGGTTCCTGTCCCCTGTGGGGCGTTTGTGGGAAAGCCCCACCAAGCTGTGACCTCTGCTTCCCTCTGTGCATTCACTCTGCCATGATGGCTGCTTGGCTCCTAGCTCTGTCAGTAGCACGCAGGCTTTCAGAGCAGTTTAAACGAGCCATTAAATTACGCAGGCCATTAAAAATGCAGAATTTGCTGTGGCAGTGGCTCTTACCCAGCCCACAGTTTTCGTGAAAGGAAACTTCTGGTTTTATCAAAGTGATGCTTGTCTTGCAGAGCACCATGCAAGAGTGATGAGCCCCACAGGCTGGTTTTCCCAACAGTGAACCAGACAGACACATGGATGGATCAAACTGGAGGTATGTGAGCATATAATAAGCCTTGACTAGATTGAATGATGCATTTAATGAGACTTACTAGAGAGTAACAGGTTATCTCCTGCCATCGAGGCAGGCAGAAACTGTTCTTCCTTGTTTCAGCAGGCTAAAATGTTACATCTGCAGTTGAAGATACTTTTCAGAATTTGGCCCGTAGTCTTTATCTGAGCCTGTCTGCCCAAATTTGCACTTCAAACAGGCAGAACCAGGATTCTCACCCAAGAAGGCGCATCCCACGAGCACCCTGGGAGCTGTGGCCACGTAGGGTAGGACGGAGCTGCCAGCAATGCTTAGTGTGACGCTTTGACCAGCAGAACCTGTCACTTTAAAGTTATAGCTAAAAAAACATATGTTATGATGAAGTTAAACAACAATAAAGCCAGCTTCTGATGCAGCTGAAAACAAAACCAAGCCAACCCAATCTGGAGTAACTCAGGGGCTGAGGTACAGCCTTATTTGTCTGTGGGTTTTCCACCTGGATCAGAGAACTGAGCTGACATGTTTCTTCCCTATGAGAAACCGTGCCTTCCTCTGCACTCCCAACAACGGCAAAGCAAACAATGCTTCGCATTTGTTGCCAAATCCTATTGTAGCGTAGTTTATTCTTGTCTCTGTGAATGCACTGGCCTTCTCCGTACTTCCGCAGAGCAAGTTCCCTCTGCTAACAATGGCACCAGCGCCGCTGCAGGCTGCCCACCAGCAGTTTAGCACCCTGACGTCTCATTTCTTATCAGCAAGGCTCAATGGGATGATGCAATAAAAGTGTAGCTGCCCGATGTAGGAAGCCTGGGATCTCTCGACTGCAGCTTTTCCTGCACTGGTGCACGGTGCTCCAGGAAAGCTGAGCACAGGTGCTGTCTTAGTGTGTCACTATTGAGAACCTCTTGGTGTGGACATGGGTGACTGGTCAATACTGCACACTGGAAAAAGACCGGCTCACTCTTCCCGTATCTCACTTCTTAGTGAATCCAGTTAAAGCTTGAAATGTTTCCATCAACAGCCATCTCAAAACAATTGACTCTCCAGATGGGCCAAGGAAGTTTATAGCTTGTTCTGATTAAAAAGTTCACGAGACCAGACAAAAATTCTGCATTTGTCGCCGATGGTTTGCAAACAACAAAGTTGATTTTGATGCATCTGTGGGGTGAAATAAGATTCCCGCACAGCCTGATCAGTACCTCGGCCAACCCTTGGAGTGTTCCGTTAAACAGCTCTCTGAAATTCCCAGAGCCACTGTCTGAAACCAGCACTTCAGTGTGTGACCTTTGCGAGTTGCGGTAGCATTAGGCACTGGGCCACTCTGATGCAAGTTCTGCGAAACCTCAGACCATTTCTAAACTTCCATATTGATAAATTTCCTGGTTCCAGTGGCGCGTAAAAGAAACAAACTCCAGAAAGCCCCGTTCTGGGTTTTCCCTTGCTCTCTTGTGAGTCTTAAATCCATCATGTTATTTGTTAGTAGCGCCCGAGCTACCACACAAGTTCTGTTGGGTGTCCAAGAAGAGCTGCCCACCTTTCATTTGCTGATGCACTCAAAGCACAGGAGGGACTAGCTGAAGAAAAATTTCACCATAGTTCCTTTGCAGGGCTTCCATCGCAGAGACATATTTCTTTTTTTTCTCATTGTCTGTACGTACAGGTCTTGATCACAATACATTTTATCCCATTTCAGTTTCCTCAGGTGCCTCTTCATTGACTTTTATATTGAAGAAGAACAGCTCTTATCTCCCTCCACCCTGTGCCTTTGCAGGTATATTGCATCTTTCTGCCTGCACAAAACATCTCTGATGCTGATGAGCTCACTCAAAGGAAGAGTCCTCCTGGCAAGAGAACCTTTGGGGATGTAATCTCTATGTAGAACTTCCTCTCCTTCTCTGGCATGTAGCTGATAGCCACATCTTCGTGTCCAGATTAGCCCTTGTCAGCATGAGTAGTCAGCACAAACAGTGACCAGTCTGATACCTAAACATCCTGAAGTGTGAAAGAGCAAAATCCTGCAGTTCTGCTGTGTGCCCGCTCATTTGTGGGCTCGTATAATTCAGCCACTAATGTCTTTTAGGCATTAGTGCCACATCTTTAGCCTTATCTCCTTCCTTTGGACCTTCAGCTCCTTCTCCACAATTTCAGGTCTCAGCTGTCCTGTGGTGCATATTATTCTGTGGTGTCCCTGGGGGAAGGGGTCCATAGAAGATCCTCCATGGCATATGTGAAGTTAGGTCTGATGAATGAGGACCTTGCTTACTACATCCTTACCTGCTTGCCACTAATGACTCCCAAGCCTAAGTAGGTGGATGAAGAAGCTGGAACAGCCCAGCCTGAAGCTCAGGGAGGGCTAATGCAGCTGCACATGGCTGGCAAAGGAACACGGTAGTAGGAAGAGGCACAATGGTGACCCACTTCTGCATGGGGGACAGACAGGGATGGAAGTGCTGGGAGAGGCCATGCTGGGGCTGAGCCTTTGCTACCACCTCATCTTCCCTACAAGGTCAGACCTTGCCACAGCTTTCAACACCACCGGTGCTGGATGACTTGAGTTCTCTGCAGATGATGAGATGGTGAATGGGAAAGCAAACAAGTCCTTTCTTCACCCTTTGTATCTCTCTTTGACCTTTCTCCTGAGCCTTGCCTTCCCCTGTAGGAATATCTCAGCACAAGCAGTGACACTCCTTCCTTGCCCCACTTGGGCTACGTGTGGTGTGTGAGATGTGCCACAGCCACCACCGGCTTCCTCTGGGAACCAGCTCGTTGCAGCTCTGTGTCAGGTGGGAGTAAATATCCCTGGGAAACCCCAGGAGGTGGATGGGTGGCAAAGGGCAGTGCTGGAATAGTACAAAGGACAGATGTTGTTTGCAGATTTTGGAGCCTCTGGAGGCCAAGCGTACTGTAAGCACTGAGGACATCTTGTCCTCTCCTGTCCACCAAACTCCCTGTGGGACACAGCACCTCCTCCTCAGTTCGGGGACTTACTTAAACTTCCCCTATGTCATGTCTGAGGCCAGCAGCTCTCTTGCTCCCTTCATTCATTCCTTGCTCTGCAGCATAGCCCCATTGGTAAAGAGCTTTTCATTTTGGTTATTTTTGGGAGTAAATACCAAAGTATTAAGGAGGGGTTGCAGAAATTTCCATGTTTTTTAACTCCCCCCTTAAAAAAAAAAAAAAAAACCAAACCAAAAACCTATGGAAACCTTCTCAGTGGATATATTTTTGCTAAAAAATTGCCTTTGACCAGTGTCGAAAAGAGCAACCCGTGTAGAGAACAGTTTAGCGTTAGAAGTGAGAGAGAACAGAGGGCTAGGATTAAAGCTGAACGCATGATTTGTGGTTATTCCCCCAGCACACCCACATTGTCTCGCAGTTTACCAGGCAACCCCAGATGTCTTTGCTTCTTAACTTTCCACAGACAAAACTGGACAAAAAAGGTTAAAAATTCCGGATCCTTCTTTCCAGCTGTGGAAAGCTTCCTTCTCAGGCTCATGTCCCACCGAACACGAGTGCTCGGATCCTTCCCTGCCTGAGGGAGCAGCAGAGCACCAGCTCACTGCTGGTCAGGAGGCGTCCTGGTCCTCCTGCCTTGCTTGGGACGTGTCTTGCCGGGTCTCAGCCATATGCTGGTGAAGGACCGTTCGGTACATGGGTATTGCAACAGGACGTGCTTTCTCCCTGTGAACCTAAGCTGCAGTAGGAACTGAGCTGGAATTTCTCCTGGAGTTTTCCCAGCCTGCTGCTGAGCCCTAAATGCTCCCAACAGCTGTCAGTGCCATGGACATACGCTCATGGGCAACTCCATGCATGTTTCTTCGTGAGTATTTTCTCTCTAAGTGCCTCATATTTGCTACTTATGTTGTCTGTTTGTGGTGCTCGGTGGCTTTTGTCATGTGGTGTTGTTTCTGTTCCCTCGTTGGAGGAGCAACCCAGCCTTTTCAGCAGGACTTCCCAGGTTTTCAAAGCTAGGAATTGGTTTCCATGAAGGTTTACACCCACGGTTTCAGTGCCGGGAAGGCTCTCGGTAGCAGGACTCGATCACAGGGCTGTTTCCAAAGAAAGAGGCTGAATGCCAAACAAAACAAACCAAAAGCAACCCAAAATCTTTTTTTTCTTTTTTTTTCCGCATCCCTTTCCAGTTAGGAAAGGTGAGGTTTGCTATGACCTATGGACTTTTGCAGTGTGATTCCCCCAGAGCAGGCAGGGAGTCTTTCCCCACCCCAGCTTTCATGGCTGCTGATTCTTTCCCCCCTGGCTCTTCTATTCCCTTCTCCTCCCAAAAATGCCGGTGACATGAGGCTCCCCCTTTTCCTCATGCTCCACCACCCAGCCAATGCCTTCCCTCCCCGAAAGGTCAGGCGCTCTGAAGGCAGGTGCTTTGTGCACTTGGAGGGAACGGAGCTGTGACGGACAGGAAGCCTTTTACTCTAATTAGTCTTTGCAGAAGTTTGGCATTTCTCCTCAGAGCAGTTTCCCCACTGATGAGGAGCACGTATCCAGCTCTTCCTTCTCACCTCGCACGTCCGAACCTCCCGCCGTCTCCCGCTGGGCTGCAGGGGCTCAGCCGTGGATCACGTCGTTTGGAGGAAGCAGGCGGGGGGTATGTGAGGAGGAAAACACTGTTTTCTGACTCAGGGAGGGATTTCTTTCAACTCGGCCACATTCGCGACCTGAACCTGGATCATTTTTGCTACCCGCTCCCCCTTGCCTCCTCCCGCCTTGGCCTGGACTCGCCAGGCTTTTGTCTGGTTAATCAGTGCAACTCCTTCCAGGGCTTCCTGGGGGCTCTTTGGCTGCTGGGTTATGAAGACCCATGAGTTCATTGTTTAAATTAAGTTCTTCTATATGGAAACACCACTGGTTTCCCATATGGTCTTGGCAAAGCCACCATCCGCTCCCCACCTAAATTAAATTTCACTAATTGAATTAGTTACCATTTTATCAGCTGCTGCTTTGCAGTAGTTTGGGAACCCCCAGGGGCCCAGGCCACGCGCAGTCAAGAGCTTCCCCACCTCACTCTCTCATTTATCATCATGACAACGCGCAGCGCTGGGAGAAGCAGGGGGGTGGAGAGTACCCTGCCCTTCCCAAGCATCCCAGCCATCTCTGAGCATCCTAATGATTGACCTCTGTGAGCAAAGCAGCCCTGCGCTGACCCCCGGCTGCTGAAAGGAAGCATTCTCCCCTTTGTAAGAATCCCCCTGCGATGGCAGGGCGGGCTGGGCTTGAATGCAGGAGTGTCAGAAGGGAAGCCCCGCGCTCGGGCAGCGGCGCCCTGGGACGTCGCAACTTCCATATGCCAGGGGACTAATCGCGACAGGCCTGGGCTCGGGGGACAACGCTGGCCCGTGGGCAAGAAAGGGAGAGGGGGACACGTGGAAAGGGATGGCCTGAAATGGGTCTGCCAGCGTCTGGCAGCGGAGTGTGAAGCGTGTCACCTGCTCCAGCCCCTGCCTTCCCTCAGCAGGCACCAAGGGCATGGCTATTGTTGTATCCTGGTGAGATGCTGGGGATGCGGCACCGGAGCGGGTGGTGGGCACCCAGCAATGCCATGGATGCTTCTGGCTGCGGGACTGTGCCCGGCGGCTTGGGGCTGCGGCCACCTGCAGGTGCTGGCAACCACTTGAGAAGTGTTGGCTCTCATGTCACAACTTTGGGGGGGCTCAGGGATGGGAGAGGCATGTAAGACTACCGTCACCCCCTGCTTCCCGACCTGCTGTCACTGCACCGTCAGGGGAGGAAAGGGATGTGCAGAAGCAGCGGGCAGGCTGGGGATGTAACCCTCTGGATTCAAACAGCAAGGAAATGCTTTCTAGGGACACATCAGCACTGCTTCATGCTTAGTGCTGTGGGAATCCCTCTGTGATGGAAGCCAGGGGTGGTAAGACCAGCAGGACTTAGCAGCCTGAGCTTATCAGCCACATCAGCTTGTATTTAGACCCTTAGACCCCTTGAAGGTAGACACCCTTGCCTAATTTAGATGCTGCCAGACCTGAGTTTGCTTTGCAGATGAGGTAGAGAGCCACTGGTAGTGATGATCAAGTTAGGTATCTGCAGGATGCACCTGAATAAGAGCCTCTGGTTCCTATAGCCAAACCCCACTGCTTCCAAGACAACCTGTCAAGTGGTGACCTGGTTTCCCTCTGTGGTGGAGAAAGCACATAGATGCCCGTGAAAGGAGGGAAGCCAAACTTGAGAACAAAGCTGCTACTCCAGTGTTGAGCAGGGTCAGCACCCTTCTGCCCACAGCCACCCACCCACTTGCCTTTCTGGGGTGTGCACTTGCAAAAAAAACCCCCTCAAAAATCTGTTAAAAAATGATCGGAGCTGAATGTGCATTTCACTGAAATTTGGCTAACGCCCAACATATCATATGTCCTTGATAAAATGCCGGCTCCTTTCAGAAACCCTGCAAGGGTGTTTGAATGTCTGAGGGAGAGCAGTCCCAGGAGGACTCACCAGTCTCTCATGCTCAGCAAAGGGTTGGTGCTTCTTATTTAGTACTAGTCACTAATTTATGCCCCCTGACCAATTTTAACGTTTCCTCATAAATTGTTGAAAAAAATACATGCAGAGGTCACAGTAACAAATGAGTCAGTGTTCAGAACAGATTTCTTGGATAGGAAGTGGGATTTCTCTGAGTTGATTACCGGTTTCACCCTTCTGAGTTGTGCTGTAGCTTTCCACGTGGCTTTCTGCTAAGACATATCTATTGACTCCTGTTTTTCCCTCTGCAAATAGACTAACAAAGGTCTTGTATTGATTTTTCAAAGCAGACCATGACTCCACTAGTGAAGTTATGAGGTGATGAACAGAAGCTGTGAAAAATGTGCGAAAAGTCCAGCACTCATCAAAGCACTGCAAACGCAGAAGGGTTGAAACCTCAGCATGGCCCAGAGGTTTGGATTTACCGGAGTGGTGGGGGTGGCAATATGGAAGCATCCCAGCTGGTGAGGGATTTGGAACAGTAACGGCAGCACCAGCATGGAGAGGAGGGTGGTGGGAACAGGGAGCTGGGGCGGAGGGACCAGGCACCCGAGGAGGGACATCTGGCTGTGGGGTGCTGAGCAGGAGTGGTTGGGACATGAAGCACCGAGGGGAGAAGGTGTGGGATGTGTCTCTGGGTGATACTGGGGTGTTTAACCAGGTTGTCTCGCAAAACACTGTTGTGAGCCAGGGATGGAGGTGGCCTGTGGGTCCTTCACTTCCACCGCCTTCTAGGATATAATATGTGACAGGTTTAAATGTGACTGAACTTACACACAACCTCTGGACCCCCCAGACGCGTTGGTTTAGGCCTGTTCTGCACCTCTGCTCTCTCCCTGTCCGTGCAGAGCTGGCATTGAGCAATTTCCCAATTGTTTACTTTGCTTTTGGAAGACAATGGAAATTTACTCCAGAGCTTTACCTCATCGCTGCTGGGATGTTTGTGGGCAGCAGTGTTTCCAGCACCGTTCTGGTTCTTCCTCTGTCTGGCTCCTCCTGTACCAGAGGCAGCTGGCTTTGCAGCAGTGTTATTTTCTCCCCAATTTCATTTGAATCCATTGCCTCCAGAACTTCTGTGAAAACTTCATTCACATCTTCTTCTGAATTGGTATGAGCCAAAGCATTAGTCATCGAAACATCCTCTCCTCCATGCTTAACAAAAGCTCTCCTTTTCCATGGAGGAGCGCCGAGGAGCCAGGGGCTCTGCATGGGATCACATCCCCTCTCCATGTGGTGCTGACTGCGGGGTATCTCCAGGAGGGAGGACAGGCATGCCAGCATCCATCCGCTAGCTCCATCTAGTGAGAAGACTACTGCGGTATCCGTCAGCATGGGGACATGGGGCCAGGCCCCCCAAGACTTCTCGAGGTCCCTGGCAGGATGGACCCTAGATTCTCCGGGTCCCCAGGCGGGTTGTGCTGGAACACATGAGGCTGGCTCGAAACCTATGGGTAGAGAATCACTGGGGCTGCTGCTGCAGCAGAAGGTGAAGAGGAGGTATGGGAACAGGGGAAGGCACGGTGTGCTGGCCCTGAGTGAGGAGTGAGCTGGAGCATCTGCTGGTGGGCTGGAGACCAGAGTGCTCCTACCAGACCTTTTCAGGATGGTGCATTTATAGTGTGGATGCAGAGTGAATCTGGTCTTTACACTGGGCTTGGACCTGCTATAAACTGGCAATGTCTTCCTGCTTCTTGGCATCACAATGCCATCAACGTCGACCACTGCCATAGATGCCAGCACTGGGAAGTTCATCCTCCCCCTGGGCTGGCTGTTAAGGACAGAAAGATGAGTGTGGTGAACCTAAGTCCACATCATCTGCAAGAGAAAGATCGTGCTTTACTGAGAGTCTCTTTAGGTCTCCACAGGTTGAACAGTGTCCCAACCCTTTCTATGGCAGGCACAACAGGTCACCACACGCCACCACTGTACAGAGTTGTCCCATTTCCTGGGCTAAAGAGGTGTCTTTGTGCTATCCAGGGAAGACAGAGTCTTTCCTTTTCCACTGCTGGCACTCATGGCTCACCTTTTGGCAAGCCACGTCCCACCCAACTCCCCCTCTTTCTCTAAGCCTGTTAGTAGGAATGCTCTGAAATTGATTTCTCTTTTCCCTTGGCTGCTGAACCCTTAGGTTCATCCATCTTATTTTTTCAATCTCTAGCTGAAGTGCTTGAGTTTTAAGGTGATCTAACGGATCATAGTAATTTTAAACTCTGCAATAGCATGAAAAATCTGAGTGTAAGATTTGAGACTGGGACACCTGGCATATTTTTGACTGCTGCTGTTGGACAAGGTAGGTGGAAGTAGGGATTTATCTGGAGTTTCCTTTGTTCACTCTGTAGCTCTTCGCTTTAGCCAGTGGATTCATTCAGTGACCAAGATAAAACTTACCTGTGTGGTGTTTATTCCTGCCACATAACTATTGAGCACATCGCTTTCATGGGAATAGCATCTTGAAAGATGGTAATCTGGGAAAGACATGGGAATAATTATACGTTAACTTCTGGATATGATGACCTAATGTAACAATTTGGCAAAAAAAAAAGCAGCCCATACTGTCCTTGTGGTGTGGGGAAATCGGGGTGCACTGGGAGGGCACAGGGAGGATGCACTTCTCTGAACTTCAGTAATGGGAACCACAATGGTGTATTGAGTCTGGCTGTGCTCACCATGCTTGGAGAGGTTGAAGGAGATTGAAAAATTACAGATGGGTGAGGTAAGAGCTAGAAGAATAAAAAAATCTGCAATATGGAAAACCTGCTTTTCAGTTTAACATGTATTCCACTCCTTGAAGAAGGTTAAGAAGTGATTTCTTCTTTGCTTATAAAAATCTATATCAAAAGGAAGTATGTGATATAATTGACTTTTATATTTTTTTTCATTTAGTCAACAAGACTGATACACTCTGCTGGCTGGAGGTTTAAGAATTTAAAGCTGATATGTTTTTAAGAATAAGCGTAACAATCTACTTCATTTGAGCAATCTGGGGAACTGCAGTGTTATTCATAGATTACATTCCTCTCTGCAATAGAAAAAGAATCATTAATCTTTTTTCTTTTTTTTTTTTTAAGAGCAACATTTTACTAATTCCTATCTCCCTTCCAAGCAAAAGCAGATGATTTATGTGTGTTTTGAATATCATTCTGTTCTTGGTGCCTGCAGCTACAGAGGATGAGACTGTGTGACTCAGGAGGTCTCTTGTGTTGCTCTATATTTTGTTTCATTCCCTCTTGAACAAGGGTATTGGGTTGAACCCTTCAACAGTTTGCAGATGAAATGGTGAAGGATTTTCCCTGTCCCTCCGCCCAGGCCGTTTTATGGTTTGGCGAAGAGGCAGCCTTGTGTAAAGCTGACCCACAGCAGCTCCATTCTCTTGTTCCCTCTGCTTGGAGCACATACTCGGCACCATGTCATGAGGCAATGGAAAAAAAGTGGCAAAAAGTCAATTTTTTTCTAGCCAAATCAGGTCTTCCACCAGAAGGAGCAAAACTGTGGTCTTATGTCCTGTTTCAGTGTCCCTCAGGTCCTTCAACCTTGAAATTTCATTTTTCACTGTCACCCCCTGTTTTTTACCCTGCAGTGTCTCTCATGCCTGACTGCCTGATAGAGGAAATGCAACACATACCCTCGCACTAAGAGAAGCATTGCAAGAATGGGAAGATTCCAGGAACAGGAAATGTGGTATTACTCAATAAACATTAAATAATAAACACCCCCTCAAGCCATAGAAGAAAAAAAGCATTCATTGACCTTTTTGGTACAAAATAATTAAAAGAAGGGTGGATGATTTGAAGACATTTGATGTCCCTCTCCAGTGTGAATACTGGATTTATTTACTGGAATGTCTAAGGCTTAAGTTGGAATGAGGGGAAGAAAGAGAGGGGCTTTCCTCTGCACATACTATGAAGGAGAGAAGTCAAGTGTCTTTGCATTGTGCAACACATGATTTCTGTAACTTTAATCGAAATGTGTGTGTGGGGCAGGGGGTTGGGGGGGAGAGCTAGATTGTGTAGATAGGATACTGCTTAGAGAAATTCCTGAAGCTCTTAACAAAAATATTCACCATGAGGAGGGGGAAGGGTTGGCAATGAAGTCCCTTTTTTTCTCAAGAACTCCCATTTGGAACATATTACACTCTTGCAACATGGGATGGATAAACATTGTATTAATGATTAGATCGAGACCAAGAGCTGAATTTGTTTGCATTTGATAAAGCAGTCGTTCTATTGACCGTATGTCTTTACTCTTGGGAAGAAGTAGCTGTTAAGAGAAAGCGCGTCCCTTTTTGTGAAAAGGAACTGGACTGCGTGTGGAAAGGAGGAACAGTCATTTGAAGTGTGCCTAAAACCACTGACATTTTACCTCTGTGCCAGTTTCACTTTCAGAAACCAGCTGCCAAGTTATTAGGCTGAGAGATGATCGTTTCAATCTGCTAGAATTCCGGTGATATGTGTGCCAAATGTCCCAGGATCATCATGAACTAGGATCCAATGCAATGCAAGCAAAAGGAAAAAACCAAACTCATACACATATATAAAAAGGTAAATATTAAATACAGAAGTGAAGTATGCACCGTCTTTGATGCGAAGGTGCAGAAAAGCATCCAGATTTGCCCTACATGGGGATTCCAGCATGATCTTCTGGGTCTTTTCCCTAAATCTACCTTGTAATTTTTAAGCCACCGTTCTCAAGTTTTCAGGTGCTCTTTCCAGATGCAAAATGTTGCTTGGAAGAACCACAGCAAAATCTGAGCTTCTAGCTGGCTGCCTGGGGAGGTGGCCCTGCTTCCATTTGTCCTGGCCAGCTGAGATGGAGAAGGGATCCTCCCAGAGAAACCGCTTCCCGTGTAACCCAGCTGAGCTCTGCAAGGGGAATGAACAAATATATTTCTCAAGATTTTGCGCCTGGGGCTCTCCTACCAAAATTTTTAGGAACTTTTCCTCTACAGCTGAAAACAATGATTCACCTTTCAGATAGGAAGTAATTCATCAGCAGTTTTTGAGCTGGAATTTCTCTCAGACTAGTCCGTCATCAGGAAAAAGTCCAGCACTGGGCTGACAGCATTAGCAATTTTTAAATTCTACCCTTGGTTAGTCTTGTAATTTATATTCTTTTCCAAAATGAACCATATGTTCTTTGCTGGTTTTCCCATTGTACTGAAAATGTGTGGCTTCTATGGAAAATTTTCATTTTGTTTGGGTGCTAATGTTTATCCCAGGTATCGTCAATAGTCAAAAACTCAATTCTGAGCCAAGTAAAGAATCTAAAGCTCCTGAGGATGAACAATGCTGCTTTTGGATAGAATGAAATACTTTGAGTAGTGGTAACTTTCCTAGATGATGCTCTGGGAGTGCAGAGAAAAGGTTTCACCTGCTTCCGCTCCGAGGGATTTCTTCCTTCCCTGAATCAAAAGGGGAGAGCATTTCAAGCAGCCTGAAGGGCTGAAGAGGGCTCCATTTTGAGTGACATCTGCCTTTCTACCCTCCAGTCTAAGGGCAAGTCTTGCTCCTCCCCTGTCCAGGAACAGGACTGACTCAATGTCAAGGAATGATAAGCAATGAAATTTGGGATAGGATAGACCACAGGATAAAATGCGTGTGGGGGAGATTGTTGGATTGACAAAACAAGACAGCGCAAAATAAAATGGGTAGGAACATTTACAGACACTCATCATTGCGCAGGAATCTCAGATGTGAGGCTGGAAGAGGAGGTTATACATATGGTGTGGTTGGGAAGGATGCAAATTGGAGAACAGAGACGTTCTTCAAACTGGAAAGAGGAGGAGAGTAGCTGAGGGACCTGCCAGGGTCACAATGACCAAGAAGTTGCCTTTTAGCTGTCTGAGTGACAGGGCATTCCCAAGACATCATGCTTCCTAAAAGAGGCATTGCCTTGATTCAGAAGAGAAGAAACTGGGCATATCTCAAACAGACACATGGGAAGAAGAATGGCCAGTAATTCCTCCAGAGTTATTGCCAGGGGAAACACAGGAGATGGAAGCTGATCACTTGGACAGGTGCCCCGTCAATACAGGGGAAGAGGGGAAAGCAGGAGAGTGGGAGAAATTTGGGTACCTGACAGGGACAGGCCAGATGACAACATGTACAATGCCTACTTGCTGGGCCACGGAAACAGAACCTAGGTAGGAGCAGTTTACAGAGGACTGGGTTCAGACCTGAGAAGGGTGGAATGATGAAGAGCATATTTTAGGCATGATGTCCGGGTGTGCTCAGGGGACCTGGAGGTCCACGGTTTCAGACCCCCTGGGCCTGGAAGCGCCAGCAGAGCATGAGGGCTGCTCTTCTGTGCTGCATCTGGGAAGGGGGTTATCCCTTGATTTCTCTGAGCTGGGTGTGAGTGCCTGTTGTGCCACCATCTGTGGTCCATAGTATCAAAGGCAGAAGGAAGAACTTGCTATAGAAGTTGTTCCTCTCTTACTGACAGCTTGCCAACTGCTTTCTACAGGAGATTTCAATTGTTCAGCTGCAGTGACTGCTAGGAAAAAAAAAACAATAACCACAAAGATTAGGAGGTGCTGCAAGATATTTGCAAGCTGTATGAAATGCCAAGGGCAAAGTAGTGTCTTCTGATGTCCTCACTAAAGGAGAGATAGGGTGTTTTACACTTTGTTTTGAAAAGGAGCTGGTAGTCAGGTCAGTGTGCCACTCGGGAAAATGAATGCAGAGGTCAGATGCCAGGCAGCGCAGATTGTTGGAAAAGTTTCCTATGGCTTGATTCCCACTGAAGTTTGCAAGTGCAGGAGAGTAATCTTATGTGGAGGGTTGTGAACAGTCACTAGCTAACTCTTTACCTAATAGTGCGCTGATAAATTAAACTTGGAACAACAGTTGGGGCATTTTAAGTAACCTGGGGGCAGGCAAGGAAATGTAACCAGAATCCAGCAGCTTTTCTGTTTCCCTTCTCTGCACATTTGTTTATACCTCATTAGAGGTATTATATGATATTGGTATTTTATATATTTGTAGATCAACTTGTCGTAGAGGCATCTCAGAAATCTTCATGACTGACGGCTAGCAGGAGATCACGTGGATGTGAGAGTTGGAGGGGAAGGGCATACAGAAGAAAAAAGCCAATTTTGGAAGACCTCTGTGGCGAAAGGAGGGATAACCTTTTCCAGGATATATCTGAGATGTGATGAGTGGTGAACGCAGAGTTACAGGATCCCCACAGCCCGTTTCCAGGCAACAGGACATTTCTGCTATATCCAAAGCAGCTCCCCATCACTACTTCTGTAGGTTTTAGGTGAGTACCAACCTTCTCCTCAGCCATGGGTGTCCTCCACATACCCTGGCCCCTCCTGCTCTTGGGAGATAGGAAGCTGTTTGTGGGAGATAGGAAGCTGGTGCAGCTGCTGTCTTAGCAAAGAAGGGAACTTCTCTGGGGCTGCCCACTTCCATCTTATCAGAAGTTCATAGACTGCCTTTCTGAGGTGCTTTCAGTGATGCTCTTGTCTTTATACAAAGCTGTTGGGTTTTTTGGGGGGAAGTAAGGAGGGGATTGGAGAATGTTAGGCACTGAAGCTCCATTACCCTTTTGAACTTGGCTTACAACATTTTAGTGTTCTGGTTTTGGCCAAAAGGCTGGAGAAAGTCGCAGAGAAATCATTGTGTCCTTTTAGCGCAGCTGAAGTTTACCCAGCAGCCAACACTCTCTATTGTTTGTGGGAAGTATTTTCAATTAGGTGACAGGGCAGAGGAGAGGTTTTTCTGTGACCTGGAATCCAGTGTTTGCTGCGCATTTCAATTTTGTGTGCCCATGCAGTTAACTGGCTCTAAATCATGTATATTCTTTTGTGTAATTTTTGCAATAAATGGGTGGGACAGACAGGCAAAGTCAGGACATTCAGGGACAGAGCAAGTTTATCTGCTGGAGTCCATTATTGTGCTGATTTAGGGGAACAGTTCTTTTTATCCTGTATGCTGGGCATTGCGTTGCAGAGAGGAATGATGGTTTAAACGGGCAAACCAAGAGACAGAGGAATTTTACTTGGGCAGTGAAAACACTTGCCTGCATGGAGGATGTTACAGAGCGTATGGGTTAGCCAGATCCAAAAGAGAGGAACATCTTTCTGACACCATGTGGAATTACCTATTTGCAGTCTGACCCATAATCACTTAAAACTGATTCAAGACTTTCTGGTGTCCCCTGCAAACAAGTTTATACATAGGGCTGACATCTTTTGGAATTAAGTATTTCAGGCCTGGTCTTGAGTGATTTGGACACTGAGCTGGGAAAGTAAGGTTTCCCCTTGTCAGGATGAAGTAATGCAGCTGAATAGATGGAGGCATCTGTTTACATAAACTAAGTTAATTCTGCTATAATTTACTATTAGCACAACTACTATTGTGCTAATTAACTACTACTGCTATCCCTGGATGCCAATAGAGGTTGCTGTCCACGTAGTCTGGAAGTGTCCAAACAGCTGCTGAGCCTGTTTTCCAGCATTGCCTGGAGTTGCGTCCATCCTGACCTTAGCAGATAGAACAACCTCAATTGAAACAGCTTCATCACCTTCTTGCTGTTACATTACAAACATGGTCATTATTAGGTACGCGTATTTTAACAGCTATACCTTCTCTATGAGGAAGCACGTGCAATTTATTGAGGAAGAATAGAGCCCCATATAAAAAGGAGTTTGGAGAAGGCATGCCCCAAATCTTCCCTGGTCTTCAGAGTTCTCCAAGCAGAGGACAGAGAACAGACACATTTTTCCTAGAAATATTGGTGAAGATCCCAAGGAAAGAAACTAGGCACCTGGTGAGAAAATGATGATTCAACCCCCAAAAAGATGCTCCTCCCCAACAGTTCCCCAGGTTGTTTCCTGCATGCAATTTGCTTTTTTGAGACGTTAAAGACCACCAGATACAGATGACTGCTGCTGAGCGCGCTGGTTTGCAGCCTGGGAGAGCACTCTGCTAAGAGCCTCTGGAGGAGGACTTCCCAGCAGAGCGCTGCCAGCTCCATGCCCTCCAGAGGAGGGTCTCGGTGGGGTACCCCGCTCTCGAACAGCACCGCTCCACCACAGGCTGGGCAGAGCCAGCGGGTGCCTAGCAGAGTAAATCATCTTTCAGAGGCAGCCCTTGAGGAAAGCAGACAGTAGATAAAGGCTGTCCCTGGGAAGGCTGGTGTATATCAGGCTCTATGAAATGCTTTTCCCTACTGTTTAATGTGCAGCCTGGCAGCCTCAGGATTTGGGATCCAGTGAAGCATAGCCGAGGGGTATTTGCAGTGGGCACTACACATCCACTGCATGTTTGATCTGCATGGATTTAACAAGCTCAGTAAAATAGATTGGTATTGTTTATGTCCAGGTAAAATAGACCAGTATTAAACTCACATGCATCACTCAGAAATACTGTTGTAACATCAGGGCAATATTTTCTTCTCTTGTTACATGTGAAGGGATTACTTTGGCTCTAAGATGAGAGAGCCACTGTGCAACAACCTCAACTGTGTTTGCTTCTGGCTGATAAAAAGGATCCCTTTTCTCTCCTCAGGTGCTCTGATCAAATCAGAGTCCGAACCAGATTTTCTTTGCTTAGTGCTGTTTCCAGCCACCCATGAGCCCCAAACCCAAAAACTTTAAATCTGGTGGAGAGTGTGTGTGTGTGTGTGACCACAGATTAGGATCCAGGAAAGGAGTGTTAAAAGCTACGGTGCACTGGCTTCCCAGGGTCAGCCCTTTAGGGAATATTTTGCAAGACTGCAGTTAGTGAGATGTTCCTAGATATTTCAATCGTAATCTAACTGCCCGGGAGTTCCTGCCTGTCCTCAGCACACACAGATGCACGTCAAGTTCCCAGGATGGCAGTGACATCTTCATCAGGGAGCACTGGGGACAGAGGTGTGTGAATCATTGGCAGCGGGGGACAACCCCAGTCCTAATCTCTGTGGGGGACCTCAGAAATCTCTGAAACATGGAAGTTTACACGGGCTGAAGAGCAGTATTCCTTATGGCTATTTTCCCCAGTGAAAAGTGCAGCAAAATGTAATATATGTGGACGTGTGAATGGCTGGTGAGAGCGCTTATCTCTGGAGTGGCACATAGCAGTTCTGCTGAGGTGGATATATTGCTGTCATTTCTCATCGGCTGATACCGGCACCCTGGCCATGAGAATGCTTCTTTGTGGTGCCATTATCTTTGAGTTCCTGAAATCGTCTGTGTGACTGAGCTGCTGCAAAGACCTTTTGTCATCCCCAGCCAATTGCTAACAATAATAACGTGTAAACAAATACCATTCCTGTAAATCAGCATTTAATTTGTTCAGTGGAAGGAGTTCAGGGAGACGGTAGCCTAGAAACAAGATTTCATAGGAAGGCTTCTGCGACTTCATGGCCTGACCATCTCTGGCTCTGCAAGTGGCATGCTGAGCCCATTGGGAAGAGTGTGTGCTGGTCACTGGGTGCCAGCAGCACCCACAGGGTCCTGGCAGAGGGGACCTTCTGCCCATGCAGTATGGGAACTGCTCGGCCACAGGTTGAGCTTGGTGGGAAGCTCCCCAGAAATGCGCGGGCTTTTTCAAGTCCACTTGAGAGCCACACCATGGGGTGCCAGAAGTCTCCTTGCCTTGTAGCTACAGGGCTTGCAGTGGCTGATACAACTACCCTGATGTCTGTGCGGTGATGGCTGTCTTTGGCACCTTGGAGTTCAGGGCGTGTAGATACAGAAAGACGTGTTTCATTGAAGATGTTAGTACCAGCATCCTACAAAGCTCTGGCTGAGTCCTGCACTCACTCTGCTCTTGTTTCCCACTCTGGTTTTACACCCACATTGTCTCCATCCCGGGGCTGTGCCGGATGATGCCATGGCACCTCCCGTCCTTTCCTCGCTTGCGATGAACGCAGAGGGGAACTGCCTCCCACACAGGAGGTGATTTTTAAACTCTGTGTGTTTCTATCCTGGGAAGGACGTGGACATGGATACAGACATGGATACACCAAGTTTCACTGAAGAGAATTCCCTCTCCTTCTCACTGCTTCTGACTCAAAGAACAAGGGCAAGAGAGAAGTTGCTTGAACATGCAAAGGCATTTCGTGTGGAGGACACGGTGTGGTTCCTTTATGTGGTACCTCCATTCATCACCACTTATTTCCAGACAGTCCAAATTCTGCGTGCCAATATGACTTACCTGTCCCCATGCTTCTCCTGTACTCTAACATGAAGAAACAAGAGGGAGTTCTCACTTCAAGAGTTATTTCCAAACTGCTGTACTTCTTTTTCAGAGGCTCTCCGTGGAAGTAGGGAACAACTTTCTGTACATGTCAGCATGAACTAGAACACTTCCTAGCTTGACCTGCTTCCAGCAGAGTAAACACAGATGCCTGAAATGTGAGTTAAAAATTGTATTCTGCACATATAAATAATCTCCAAATGGTAGTAAAATAACACAGCTGTGTCCTCTCTAGAACTGAAGGAGTCAGACTCTCGTGAGTAGATATACTGATTTAAGTGGCTCCTTCTCTGGTCTTCTGCTTTCCTGAAAGCTGTTTTTTTTTTCACTACAGAAGATCAACACAGTCATCACTTCTTGGGTTTGGGAGGTTACGTTGTAGTGCTGTTCCCGGGAGTCGTTGGCTGCTCCCCTGTGCTGTACCCTGGGTCTGCGTTCCCTTCCAGGCTGTGAGTGCATCCACATGGTCCTGTACCAGCAGATGCAGTGGATTCCCTTGGACATGCTTTTTTCCCGTGCTCTGTCTGGTCCAGAGCTGGATGCAGCCATGTACATAGTGTCCTGTGCCCAGCCTCCTGCCAGTTCAGAGCAAGGTTGCCCCAAATGAGGAGTTCTTTTGCTTCAGTCAGCAAAAGCTGCGATGGAGACCCTGTACCCTGGTGCCATGAAGGCGAAGGTGGACTTTGGCCCTTGCTGCCAGAGATTTGGTGCAGGTTTAGCTCGGCTGGCTTCATCTGGGTTGCTTCAGATATTCACGGTGGTGCTCAAGAGCCAAACAAGGTTTGTAAAGTAGCTGGGTCTCAGGAAAAGGCCATTTTTTGGTAGTGTCCGAGGGGCAGGTATACTACAGGTCCTGCGGCAATGCTGACAGCACTGCCTTATGTTGCTGCCCTGAAGACCCTCTGGCAGGGAGGAGGAAGGGGAAGGAGTTTCAAAGCTGGGCGATACTCAGTGCCAACCCCCTTGGCTCAGCCAGGGCGCTGCTTTACTCGCCTCTTATCTTTATGTTAATCTCATTTTATAATTTTTATAGTTAGGAAAAGGAAAACAGAACCTCAGAGATACAGAACACCCTGAACACAATATCCAGGCAAAGACACCCTTTTCTGGCTGACGTAAATGCAGCTTCTGGTGTTAGTTATATGCAGGATCTGATCTTCCTCCACGTCAGCTCCTCATGCTATCTGCAAGAAATATACATTTTGATTTACACCAATGCATGAGAGATACTGTCCAATGGACATGGCACTCCGTTTGTAGGAAAATTTTGGCCTGATTCCCATTTCATTATTTTCCAGAGTCTCCTGGCTGTGGTGGAATTGCACTGAGTTGACGCAAAGAGAAGGAGCTCTTTTCTCAGAGCTGCATCTGCCAAATTGTAACGCACTAAATGGTCCCTGAGTTTCAGCACGACAGGGGAAATTCCCCCAAGTTTCCTTTACTACACTAGCAGAAGGCAGTCTCAGAGATTTTCACAGGTTTGGAGAATCCTATGAGCAAAGAATTTACTAGGGAAGAGAGAACTCACGAGATTTCAGAGGACTTTTTTATTGCTTGCTCTTTATAAAACTCCCGGGATTTCCCTAGTGGTGCCGTGAAGGTCAGCCCATGATGCTTTCCCGGCTTCTCATTTCTGTGACTCCCTCTCAGCTGGGCATGTTGAATCTACAAGCTGCAGGTAATGCAGACCTCTGCTGGGGCTGCTTCCCCTCCCTCCTGCTGCCCCTGGTGGGTGCCTCCCCAGCAGCCTCATTAGGTAGGTGAAGGCAGCTTGAGAGCCAGTAGTGTGACCCTGGGAACTTCTCCTTGATGAGACACACATCCTGTGGGCACCTCACAGACCATGCAGAGGTGTGACACGGTCGCAGGTGAGCATCCTCTTACAGGTGGAGCTGGCAGCCAGAGCCCACTCGCAGCACACGCGTGGAGATTGTATGCTGGAGTTCCCAGCCTGAGCATAGGTGAAACACCCAGTGGGGCAGAAGCTGCTTTCTCTTCTCTTGGATTTGTCTCCTTAGCTTTAGGCAAGAAGACCTCAATAACAGAGCACCTGGCTGTGCTTTGCCATGGATAATGACATATTTACAGGAGAAAGGAATTGTGCTCCCATCACGGGCACTTTCAAACAGGAGGGAGAGTTGGGGTTGTTCAGCCTGGAGCCGAGAAGGCTCCAGGGATATCTTGTAGCAACCTTCCAGTACCTAAAGGGGGCTACAGGAGAGATGGGGAGGGACTCTTTATCAGGGAGTGGAGCGATAGGACGAGGGGTTTTAAACTGAAAGAGGGGTGAATTAGACTAGAACTCAGGAAGAAATTCTTTACTGTGAGGGTGGTGAGACACGGGAACAGGTTGCCCAGAGAAGCTGTGGCTGTCCCATCCCTGGAGGGGTTCGAGGCCAGGCTGGATGGGGCTTTGAGCAACCTGGTCTGGTGGGAGGTGTCCCTGCCCAGGGCAGGGCGGTTGGAACTGGATTATCCTTCCAACCCAAACCAATCTATGATTCTATGAAATAGTTTCTGCAGCATCATAACAATCTTGCCAAGCTGCAGTAATCCTTTTTATAGTCAAAATTAGTTGATGGTGACTCTCCAACTATTGCAGTTGCCTTTCCTGTGCTCTCCACCTGATTATCTGACTCCTGCACTACAGGCAGTCTCTTTTTGCCTCTGTTGGTGTGAAGAGCAGTTGTCTCTACTGGCATTTTTCAAAGCACTATCTCAGAAGTGGATGTCTTCATGGATGTCTATATTTTAGCTCAGTTGTGAGCCTTTCATTTTGCTTTGATGAGAAGTTATGCTTTTCAGAGAGTGGGAGGTTGGCGTGTGCACTTGGCAGGAGGGAAGTTCCTTTCCTTCCTTCCCTTTTCCCCCTTTCTTCCTTGAGATGAATTTTTTTTAGTCTCTCTTAAAAATGGCTTTTTGTTTACTCATAGCCTTTACTCACATCCCTTCTTCTTTCAGCTGCAACTCAGCTTTCTGCTTCACAAGTCTTCCATGCTGGGATTTCCTAAAATATCTGGGCAGAATCTCTGAGGAACACAGGAAGGGGAGATTTAGTCCCCTTAATATACCATAAACAAAACGCAGAGAAAATCTTTTACCATCATGAGCAACAGCCACTCTAAAATGAAAACACTGAAGACGTGTTTTTGCTTAGTGGTGGATCTGTAAGGCCAAGACGATGACTTTCTGTGCTGGGTTCCTGCAGCGGTTGCTCCCTGAAGCCAGCTGAGTTGCTGTGCATTTCTCAGAGCCCCTTGGGAACGGAGAGACCGTGGTGGCAGCAGCAGGCGAAAACCTGAATGAGCTCAGCCCCTTCCCTGTCTGACCCGAGGGGAGACACAGAGTTCCAGCTGTGTGTCACAGCCTCCGTCACTGTGGAAAAACGGGTTTCCTAATGGTGAGCTGTATCTGAACTCCGCGGTTCTTGCTAGTGAACCTCACAGTGTTAAACAGGAGAGCCTGTACTCCAAGCCTGTGGGTTTGTTTTAGTTTGGCTCATTAATCTAACTGAAGCATTGCTGGCTTCAGCCACTGCAAGGATTAAGTGGGGCAGCAAAACAAACGGAAGCCTGAATATCTGCCCAGGTTATCGGCACCTCCCTTCCACCAGCAAACACCCTGGGACTGGTCAGTAAGGAGGGACCCTAACCCCTACTCTTTTGTCTGACTGCTTTATTACTGAAATTCCTCTTCGGGCTCTTATTCTTGGGAATATTGATCAGATGGACATGAAATACACAGAAATGAAAATAAATCATTACCTGTGCTGCCAGCCAGAATTGAGGACAGACAGGATGGTTTCTTAGTTCATTCTGATGCTTCACTTTTTTTTGCTCTTGCATAGATACTTGACAGCACATCATGACCTGAATAACACCAAGCATAAGATCTGTAGATAAAGCACATGTGCTATAAGGATATTCCTGATTATTTTACCGCTGGAGCTCTTGTTTCCTTATCAATGCTCACAAGCTTTCATTTTTTTCAAAATTGCCCTTTTACTTACTGGGAGGTGATTTTTAATGTTTGCTTCTGGGTGGCTTAATTCAGCTAGTTCATTTTGACTCTGGTCATGGCCAATCCTCTGTGTGACTCAGGGCTAAAGCTCAGACCTCGGAAGGACCGTGTGCTTTTAAATCAGTGAGCCTCTACTTCTCTCCAAGACCTGTAGAGATGTAGCAGAAGTAACTGTGTTAGTACCAGTAGGGTTACACCCATGCAAAATAGGCATGAACAATGGGGACTTGGGCTGTGCAATGACCAGGAGTAATATCTGCTGACCCTCAGGGTGCAGTTTCCCATTTAGACTTAATCTGATCTGACCATGGGCTGCTGGTGAAAGGGGTGGTCCTGCTCTTCCTGCCATACGTTTCTGGAGCCTCCCTTGCATTGGAAGTTGTAATCCTGGAGGCTACAGAAAGAACGGACAACATTTTTTCTTTTTTTGGTAAATTAGTTTTCTGTTGGATCAACAAGTGAATCTGAATCACACTGCCACAACAACACCCCTATGTACGATGCATGAGATCACCAGGTCAGCTGGCAACCTGCAGTTAGACTGGATTAAGGATAACCAGAAAACAATCATCTGTCTTCTACACCCATCCTGTATACTCCAGCCTCTGGGGAACCACCCCCAGCTCCAACACGTGGGTTTGTGTGAAACCATCAATGTAACAGCACAAAATGAGCCCTGCAGAGTAGCCAGGATCAGAGCAAGGCACCAAGATCAGTCCCGGGTCTCAGCCCACACCTGCACTGCCCACAGCAGTTGCCTCATCTGCAGTTCCCATGCTCTTCTTCCAGCTCCAGTTCCACCCAGGGCCCACCACCCACCAGACAACACTCTTGAAGGAACCTGGGGCACTTCCACAATCTATTTCTGCTTCAGCTGTGGCAGAAAAAAAAGAAATAGGTGCAATAGTTTTGATCCTCTCCCCGCTAGGTCCCTGGGGATGGGGATGGCTGTGGAGATGACAGTGGTCCCCTTGTTCCCTGAGCTGATGTGCTCCTGTCAGTGATGTAGTGTGGCAGGGGGTTTCCCCCTCGCCTCTGCTGCTGCCTCCTCTTCTGAGCACGGCACTTGCTCAGCAGCCCTACAGCATCAGCCATCCCTGCGGGTGGTTGCCACCCTGCTCTCGTTGAGGCCATGTGTCACGCAGTGCAAAGGGCTAATAGCTGCAAGAGAGCCCCTGCAGGTGCACAGGGGCTTGTGAAAGGGTAATGGCAAGGCAGGTGCACGCACACAGGAGAACCAAAGGGATGGAAGGGTGCTCCAAGCAGAAGACAGAGTGGTTCAGACACAAATGCTGTAATTCCAGCAGCTGGTTGCTTTAGGGATTTAGATAGTGTATTTTCCAAGGAGCCCTGTGGGGTTCATTTGCAAAGAGGGGCAGGCAACTGCGACCCTTTGAGGTGTATGCATGCTCTGCAAAGAAGAGACATGCACACTCGGTAACACAGTTTGCAAGTAGTAAGCCCAGATGCAACAGCTCCTGGATGTTTTTCTTTGCTGTTGTTACACACTCAATCGTCCATTTACGTTTTTAAAATTCAGCCTCCTGTGTTTCATCTCTGACATGGGTTTCTTCTCAGGTTAGTTCCCCTCTGGCTTCCAGGAGAGCGGGATGTGACCCCTCCTGACATTTGTTTAGTGAGTTATGCTCGCCTTCCGGAGAACACAAACAAGCTGTTGGACTTCCTCCCCTCGACTTTAGCTCTGGTCCAACTCCTTGCTGCACTTACTCTGGCCTTACGCCGATACGACGGAGATTGGTGTTGGGCTTCTTGAGTTCGGCTTGTGAAAGTGCCTATGTGATTCAGAGCTGCCTTCTGTTTTCAAGAGGGACTTATGGCCAACCATATGAAAAAAAAATGTAAGTGCTTAATCCCCTTGATTTCACTCAAAATGAAGTATCTGTTTTTGAGGGTCTGCTCTTAATCATTTGAGAAAATCACTTGGATTTAGGTCTGTAAATAGTGAGGTAATTTCTAAAAATAAGCTTGTACTCCAAAGGCGCCCGGACATTGCCAACATTGTCCCTCCTGTCCCACCCTACCCAGCAGGTAGGAATTTGAAGACTATGATGAGAAAAATAAAAAATTTCCATTTCACAACAGCCAGACCTGAACGCAATTACTAACGAAACTGTAAACTCAGCTTCCCAATGATATTTGGAAACGAAAACGAAGCATCCTCCTCGTTCATGGGAACAGAAATTGTATTCACATAACAAAGAAATTAGGTAAGAGGAAGTATATTGAGGAACTCAGGAAGTGAAAAGTCTTTCATTGCTATATTCTTGCAAGAGCTGATACAAAGCAACATGATTAGTTGGTTCTTCGGCAGCTTCCTATTTCCATCACCAAACTGCTTTAATCTTTAAGGTACGGAACACTGTGTTTTTCTGAAGTTAATCTGGAAGAATTTGACGCCTTGCAGTTTGTGTCCAATTGTGTAGTGTGCACAAGTGTAGTATGGAAGATCTGGTGGACATTAGGTTTCAGTGGTATCTTTCACTGCCCCTCCCTGATCTCTTATCCTTTCATCTAACCCAGATGCAGCTTCTCTTGGCAGAGATTTTATTCCTTGCATCTTCCCTCTTTATTTCAGCAACGCAGTACTTGGCCATGGGATGAGGAGCCTGGTGATGCGTTATGTCTGAGCATCCCAGCTTTAAGCCAGGCTGACAACACAAAGGCCAGAATACTGGACTGTTAGTCCTGAGTAAATTAATTCCACTTCTAGGACCGTTTTGATGTGTGCTACAGGGGTAGTCCAAAATCACTTTATCTTCTCTAGAAGAGAGAAAACTGTTTGAACCCTTCAACCCTTCTGGTGCCCACAGGTTGTGGGAGGAAGGGCCCCTGTACCACACCAGCCCCTGTGGAGGGCACTGCACAGGCACTTGCGATTTAGGACGACGAAGCTGGTGAGGGGACTGGAGAGTAAGTCTTATGAGCAGCGGCTGAGAAAGCTGAGGTTATTCAGCCTAGAGAAAAGGAGACCTTATCGCTCTCTACAACTCCCTGAAAGGAGGGTTTAGAGAGGCGGGGATCAGTCTCTTCTCCCAAGTCCCAGGCAATAGGACAAGAGGAAATGGCCTCAAGTTGTGTCAGGGGAGGTTCAGATTGGATACTAGGAAAAATTTTTACACTGAAAGGGTTATTAAGCATTGGAATGGGCTGCCCAGGGAAGTGGTTGAGGCACCATCCCTGGAGTTATTCAAAAGATGGGTTGACATAGTGCTTAGTGACACGGTTTAGTGATGTGGTTTTGGTTGGGTTTTTTTTTAAATCAGAGTTAGGCTGATGGTTGGCCTAGATGATCTTAAAGGTCCCTTCCAACCTAGACAATTCTATGATTAGGAATGAGCCCTGCATGAATAAATTCAATTTTACATCCCTGGTGGGTGTGCCACTCTGAAAGCTACACATACCAACTCAGAGAGATGCTTTGGGAGGCTTGGGATCCCTCTCCGTTACACTGAGCCCCACTGGGCAGGGAAGACCAGCACGTGGCAGTGCCCTGCCAACACAATTTGCTCTTGGCAGGCTGGAGACAGTGCTACAGTCAGGTCTTCATCAAGGAGAAGGGAATCAGTCCTTCAGGCCCTGTGCATGGCAGGGTGAGGCTCCATCGTGCCTGCTCCACCTGCTCCTGCACTGAGATTAGTTGATATGCAACATATACCCCTGCTTCCACCTCACTGTGGATCTAGGCTGAACATTTCCTTCTTTACGCTGACTGTAAACAACAAAATGCTATTGGTATGGCTGTCCTCAGCAAGTCCTATGTGGAGCTCCATCCCCTGACCACCTTCAGGGGTTTGCCATGGGTGATGGGGAGTTTGTCTGGGATAGGTGGCTGCAGTCAAAAAGTCCCTGGAGCAGAGCTGAAGAGCAGTCACCAGGGTTTCCATATGTGCACATTTCTTCCCTGGAAAGCAGGGGTTCCATGGCAACAGAACAACACATGACAATAAGGATATTTTTTGTTGTTGTTGTCAAAACATCTGTCTATTTCTAAGGTGATTTTTAATGAAAAGTGTTTATTAACATTGCAGGCAGAAGGGTGGCGGATGCCCTACTTTCTCTCAGGTTATTTCTCTTTCCTCCACTTTAAAAAATTAGGAGGGAGGGAGGGAAGGACAGGAGAGCCAGGGCTGCAGGTGAGGAAGAGCGTGAAATGTTTTCAAGGGGAAACTTTCTATTTAGCTTTCTTCACTGTATTTTGCAAAATGAATGCATATTTCAAATGGAAACACTAATTGAAAAGGCCAAGCAACCTGCAGGGACGAACTGGCTCCATGCTGGGCTGCCTCCATAGGCAAGGACCCAGCCTGGCACTGACAGTGCGTCTCCTCCCCATCCCCACCTCCCTTCTAAAAGGACACTGCCTAGGTGATCTCTAGAGATCCCTTCCAACTCTGACAATTCCGTGATTCCGTGGAAGTTTGAAACCAGCCAGGTACAACAGCTTCCTCTGCTTGTGGGTTTGCAAACCAGGCACCACTCCATTGTACAAAACAGGGAGGCAGTGAAACAACCCCTCTCCCCGCCCCAGGGAAAGTTTAAAAAAGACCTTGCTGTGTAAGAAGAGCCAAGCCAACATGAGGGGTGCCCTGCTAACCGCAATCACCTGTCCCCGCAGCCGGCAGAGGCAGGACCAGGGTGGGTGGGTGGGTGGGTGGGTGCTAATCGCAGGGTATTGTGCAGCCACCTGGTACAGCGGTGGAGAAACCCCCCATCCCTGCATGCTGCTGCCCGTGGATTTCACTTCACCTGCTTTACTGAGACCCACTTGACTGTTTAACACTTTCCCAGCATCAAATTTGAGAGGGGTTTCCAGACCGTTTCAGATAGCAGGAGGGGTTTGAAATGACGGGTTTCCTCACATTCATCCTGTTTGGACTGTTTCTAGTCGGGAGTCTTTCCTGGATGAATCTGAAGATAAATTTGATCAAGCTTAACCCAGGAGTGCGGTGGCTGGTGTTGCTCAGCCAGCGGTGCTGATCTGTGCTGAGTTCTGGGGCTCCTGCCCCACGTCACACGGGTGGCACTGGCTGTGCAGCACCTTCTGACTGCAGAGGGAAGATCCTTTAGAAGCAGAATATCCGCAACATGGCACCAAACCACTTGCCCCAAAAATCAGATACCCCCTCTGCAACAAGGACCAGTGATGCTTCAGGAAAACATCTCCATTTAATCCGCACCCCTCCTCCCCACCTTCCCACAAACCAAACAACTGGCTGGATGTGAAGGTGATGTGAGCTGCTCTCCTGGTCCCTGGCCTTGGTGAGCCCCAATGGAGCGTTGGCAATGGTGGGACAGGCAGGAGATGGCCCGGATGGCCCACCCAACCGGTGCCACAATGATATGCCAGAAAGGGCACAACAGGAGTCCTGTCTCCCAAAGGTTATCAGACTTGTTCCTGAAGTGAGGCATTTCATCAGCCTTATTTTTGCTGGCTTAGCTACTGCACAAATGTTACGACTTTCTCATAGTATTTTGGTACTTTCATTTCAGGTGCCGGCTGAAATCGGGAAGAGTGGCACTGGATGGAAACATATAAACCCCGGCATCTTTAAAGGCGGAGCCTGAAAATGGGGTAGGTGTCAAGGCAGGTTAATTTTACAGCTTGCTGGTGTTGGCAGCATCGCTCTCGCTATTCCCAGAGCCACGCACCTTCCCTCTGACCTCACCGACGATGCTCGGCTACTTGCAAGGAAGTAAACAAAAGGGACTCATGGGGACTTCGGTTCCATAGAAACAGCAGGGAAAATGTCCATGTGTGCCAAGTGGAAAAGGACTAAATCACTGGGGAAGGAAATTTTATTGTCACAAGTTCAAAGGGGATGTTACAAACAAGAGAGTGGGGAAAGAAAAAAAAAAAATAGAAAAAAAAGAGGGAAAACTTCAGAAAGCAGCCCCTGAAGTCAGATCGCAAAATACTACTAATGAAGCCTTGCCTTAGAGCAGTTGTCAAATATGATGTGGTATTTACATCAACAGTGACTCAGGCAGCATTTACTACTTCCCCTTTAAAGACAGCAGGACGCTGCCTGCCCTCAGAGATTTGTGGATCCTAACCCTGCAGATGGGTGGATGGACGGACCCAGCGCTGGTGGATGGATGGGAAAACAATGCACCGGGCAAGGGGACGGGAGAGCGCGCAGCCCCGTTAGCCATGGGTCTGTGTCAGATAGGGTTTGGTGTGAGGGAAAGAGGTGAACGACCCTATAGTTGTGGTGGGGAGGAAAAGCCCTGTGACTTTTCTGCACTGG
>VXAK01025205.1:63829-78855 GCA_013399435.1 Arenaria interpres
GGGGGGGAAAATCCCTGTGGCTTTTCGGGCAGGGGGGGGGGGGGGGAGGGTGGTCCGTGGCCAGGTAAAACGCTCTCCTGGTTCCCAGGCTGGCAGCTCTTGCCGAGCAGGGGGCTCACTGTGGTCTGATCCCAGGCTGACGCGCTGCCAGCAGTGCCGTGGGGCTGGGGTGGGATCGCTCTAAGCTATGCCATCTGGCCACCGTCCCCAGGGCCACCCCAAGCGGGGCATGCTGGAGGGGAGCTGGCGCTGCCAATGCCCCTTTCCATTCTCTCGCGGTGGGAGGGATGGCATCAGGATTGTCTGGCGTGGGCTGTAGGAGAGTCCGGGCTGGGCTCCCCTGAGACACTGCAGGCCTGAGAGTTTGGTGGTTTGATCGCATCCTGGCAGTGGCAGCATTCAATAATGGAGATGTGAGCCCCTAATTTGTGAGGAGGGGAGAATATCGAAAGGTTCCAAAGGGGTAATAGCTGAAGACTCCGATAAATATCACTGTAAGCTGAACACAAACAAGGCTTTGGATCTTTGAGAAGGAGATTTAGGGTTACAAATGCAGAGGGATGGTGTAAGTTGGCCACTGGATCATGTTTTTATTTACTATTGCCTCCTCCAGTTGCGGAAGCCTATAAACGTGGGAGCGGAAGGACTCTGCGATTCACAGGACAAAGTTGCCACTACATTTAAGTGCCACTGGTGGCAATGGTTGCATGTATCAACCTACTTCATGAAGGCTGAAAAAAAGGAAGTTCTCATACCCTTCATCTTCCTGACGTCTTGAAAGGTGAGACAGCCAAGCGCTGTGAAGAGGAGGGCAGCCCTCGGGCAGGCTGTGCCCTCTGGTTTGTGGAATAGCATCGGTCCAGGTACCTCTTTCTCCCGAGGAGCCCTCAGCTCTTCACACCCCCATGAAGTGGTGACACAGTTTGTGCAAGGGGTCAGCAGGGAAATAAAACACAAGGTCCCTGCCTCTCCTGTTGCCACGTAACTGCCGGTGCTCATCTGAGCTAGCCTAGAGCAGGCTTTTGAAGCAGTAATTAATTTTGATAAAGCTGCCAGGGTAGATTGCTCCTGCTTGCATCACTCTGATGACAGGCTACAGAACCTGAGAGCGCCTCAGTCTAGTTTCTGAAAAAAAAACCAAACCCTACAGCTGATCACGTTTGAGTTGGCTTAAAGGACATGATGCCCGGTTGGTTGCAAGCTGCAGCGCGTCTGGGTCACAGCAGCAGACACCATCTTCGCAGGGTGAAATTCCACTGAAAGCACCTGCACCCCTGTAAAGCTGCCGGCAGTGTGCATGTGTGCAAGTACATGTGGACACTCACAGAGGGGCCACGGGAATAACTTTAGCAGCTCCTTCTGACCACTGGGCTCAGAGATCCTTGATCTGGGACTATGTGCGCTGCAAGTGGTAAGATATATTCCAAATCCTTATTCATGCCAAATTCATTCTTCTTTCACCCGCAGCGCAGAGTACGTGACTGAGCTTATTATCTTTGCTTCTCAGATGACTATTTGTTCACATTACTCATTGAAACTTCGTGGCATCCCAACACTCTCCATAAGGATCTCTAAGAATCTCTACCACAGTGTCGAAAGCATAGGCATGTGCTCTGCAGTGCCAGACTCTTGGAAAGTTGTTTTAACAGGCTCCTGCTTTCAATTAGCAAGTAAGTGCCCCAAGGAGCACGAGTCTAGCTTCCTGTTAGTCCTGGCGGGCACTCTGGTACTTTATAAGCAAATCATCCTCATCCTCATCTTTCTGTTCAGGTTGGCAAAAATCCAAAGGTAGCTGAAATTTCAGTCACCCCGATTTCCCCACCTGCAAGGGTTGCAAGCTGGTGTCCGGGGCTGGTCTTATAAAGAGAGTATACTTAGCATCTGAAGGAGGTTTTTTGGGCTCGTGTCTCTCAGCAATGCAAACAAGACATGAGCAAGGTGCAAAGCACACCTGTATGAGCATCACCTGGCTAGGCTTCTCCCTAGCTTTTCCAACTTACTGGGCTTGTGATATGGTCAGGTCTACCCATGCTCTCACTGGAGCTTTAGCCAATTCAGCACTTGCCTGCTGGGATTTTGACCCCTCCCATCCCCCATGTGTTTGTTTGAAGAGATAACTCCTTTTATATATATACTTGCTCTTTGGAAGGGGGGGAAACCTTTATTGTTGTCTCTGAGCTTCTGCAGCATAAAGTTCCAGGATTCCTCCATTCCCAGCTGCTGGATTCAGAAAGCTTTTCCTTTTCAAGCTTCCTGTTCACACAGGGTGGGGGTGGGAAGTGGGGGATGAGGGGGGAGGTTAGGCATTGAATAAAAGGAATTAACCATTTCCCTTCTCTGACCTTTGGGAATTTCCGTATGTGAAAGTGGCAGCTTGTGTGTCTAAGAATTATAAATGATGGGACCTTGCAAGTTACTGAATGGATGTGTGACCAAAGACCACAGGCTGCTCCCTGAGCCGGGCTGGGAGTGAGGAGGGCAAAGGGGAGAAATCAGAAGCAGGAAAGACTGATACTGGAAGACCGCATGTTTTATAGGAATGAAAACTGCTTATCATGCTCCAGAGAGCTCATGCTATTGCAGCTTCCCTCCGCCATGCCTTAGTTCATCTTCTGTTCTCAGCGCACAGCAAAAAGGAGGCCAGGAAGTAAGTTTCCATGAGAAGCTCTCATGACTCAGATCTCCCTCCTGTAGGGTTTCATCAGTTTCCCTAGAACAGGGTCACCATCCTGAAAGGAAAAGCGCCATCCTGACTGGTGTTTAACTGCATGTGTACTTCATAAACATAGCGTGTGTGTGCACAATCCTTCCTAGACCCTTAAAACGGACTTGTCAGTACTTGAAAGTGGAACTTGCATGACTGTTTCTGAGAAACCAGCATGTCTCCTCTAAGCCACCCTTTCCCCCTGGATTCTGGGTGCTACAGAGACTCTCAGTGCACTCCCCAACAGGCTCACAGCCACTCGGCCTCTCCTGTGACACACCTATGCACACACACACACACAAGCTGGGTAATGGCAGTTGCGAAGCAAGAGGCATCCCCTATCACCACTGCGCTTTGTGGGGAGCACCAAATACCCCTGGAGGGACTTCCTGGCAAGCTGAGACCTGGCATGGCTGGATTAAAAGCTAACACAGCCATACCTGGATGCACTAAAGAGTGTGTGTACGTGTACTGATGGGAGTACTAAAGTGACATCCCATGGGGACAGGCTGCAGTGCTGCTTACATGGACAAGTGACCCCGAACAGAACTTTTGGGGGCCACCAAAAAGCACCCTGGCTCCTCCCAGCTGGCCCCCCAGGGGTTACACATCTACATGCACCTGGAGAAGCGACTTCATCCAGGTAGGTTTTCTGCTCTGTCTTTTTCTGCCCTCTTCCCCTAACCCACAGGGAAATTTGTTCTTGAGCTTCACCTTCTGTCTTCTCCCCAAAGCCACTGAGGCTCATGGGCAGGTGAGGGGAGTTAGATGATCCTGAAGGGTTTGGCCAGGCAGAAAGGCGATGGCAAAGGCTGGCAGCTGATGAGGGTCAACAGGACTGGTGCAAATAGCACAGATGGGGCTTCAAGCATGGCCTCAAAAATCCTGACCTCCCAGACATCCCATCCGTTACCCATAGCTGATGAGCATGTGTTCCTACAAACACACACCTGTAAATGGTAGGACCTATTGCAGGACTTTGGGCAGAGTGAGCCCACAGCCCTCTTCTATTTTCAGGAAGCTGTTTGGGATCACTGTGCCTTCTCTGAAGAAAGAGAGGGTCTCGCTGGCTGAGTTTGTGAGCTACGTTAGTTCTGTGCCTGAGAAGTAGCTCCAAGCTGAGCAGGCACCTTCATGCTGACACCCAAGGCACACTCAGCTCTTCCTTCTTCACCAGCCGTGGCAGAGAGATTTCCTAAACACAGGAGGAAAAAAAACCTGCTTGTACTCACTGCTGGCTGTGATTCGCAAGGCGTAGAGGAAAAAATATGTTGCTCAGCAGGGCCCCTGCTGTATCCTGTATGGCATTTCTGTGGAACTAGCCAGGCCCATCTGTCTAAGCGTTTATGAATTGTAAACCTAACAGGGATGACCTGGGGAGTCCCAGACCCTGCTGCTCTGCCAGGACGACAGAACCAGACGGAGGACGCTTTACTCCCTGCCAGGCTGCCAGAGGATGGGGACGGAGGGAAGCGGGAGGCAAGAGGGAAGCCTCTTGCCTTGCAGGATACAGATGCACCCCACCTGCGTTTAGGGAGATGTTTAATTTATTTAATAATAATATTTAATTTAGGGGTGATATGAGGCGGTTTGGGAAAGATCTCCTCCTCACCCTTCCTTTTCTCCCTCGGCTGTGGGATGATGGGGACAGCGAAGAGGGAAGCTCGTTTTCACGCTGTAGCTGAACATCTCTTGTCTGCTGCTGCCCTCAGCACTTTCATCAGCCTGTAGATGCGACAGGGACCAGCCGGCGCATCAAAGGCTTGTTAAGTTACTGCTGCGCTGTGAAAGAGGGGGAAAAAAATCCTGTTGACTGTGACGAATTAGAGGAGTTCAGGGGTGGCACTCACCCTTTTATTGGTGAGCTGCTTGAGTCTGTGCACTGCTAAAGGGATTAGAGCAGCGTGTGGCATGTTTCTGGTTCTGACAGAAACTTGAACACGCTCTAGTAGAGCTATAAAGAGAATGGCCACGTCAATGGGAGGGCTGGGGAGGGTTGTGAGTGATTAGCCACACTTGGAAGGCACCAGGGGGTTGTGAACTGTACGTGCGGTGTTAACTGTCGAGGTGCTGAATTCTCCAAAGTGGTGCATTTGCATCACCACGAGTGGGCTTTCTCTTCCCATGTGTGTTTTTAGGCCTCTGGTGGTGTTGCCTCCTGGAGAGCGAGGTTCCCAGTGTGGGGCTCAGCCCCTACCTGCAACCATCTCCTCTAGGGATGCAGAGGACTTTGAGGGGGTCTCCATTCCCATTCAGACCTTGCTCATTTAGCAGAGTGAGAAGTGAAAGCATCAGATCTTGATATCGCACAAGGAAATTGAGTCAATGTGACAAAAAATGGGAAGAAAAAAGGTCATAATTTGTTGGGAGGCAAGAGAGTCACCGTGCCAAAGGCACGTTGATTTGGGCTTCCAAGGCACCAAGATGAACATGGATGATGAACTAACTTGTATTTGGCTGCTCTGAGCTAGATTTCCTAGAGGCTTCAAGAAAATGGCCATTTTGAACATGACGCAGTGGAAGCTTGCTCTGAGAATGAGCTCAGAAACTGACCCTGCAGCCTGCTGCACAACCTGAATGACAATATTCCTAAGACATCTCCTCGGTAATAAGGACACAAATTACAGTGCTGAAGATGTTAAGAGCAACCTGGCGCAATAGATTTGGAGGGATGGGACAGGTATGTCTGGAAGGAGCATCACAACTTGTCAAGTACTATTTTCCTCAAATATACCCCTAAAGTAAGGTTATGCTGGAGTTCTCCTGATGGTGCGGGCAGGGCCCAGATCAGTCATTCATACACCAAAACAGATCTACATCAGCTCTCCAGGTTATCAGAGCTCACAGCTGGGTTCAGAAGTGTCTACAGTTTATGTGTGGTAAAACCGGGGATGAAATTTTAAGTGTAACAAAATACTTTGAAGCTCCAGCAACACTGCCAGCAAAAAGTTAACAGGCAGGACATTGGGGCAATGGTTTCAAATCAGACTGAATGACAATTTTCAGCTGCCGCAAGACCCAAAGCCACTTCAAGAAGTCAGCATGTGTCACAGTCTTTCCTGCATGACAGTATCAGCGACAGCTTGGTAAGTCTAGGTGATTTCACGAGAAGCAAAGGTAAAGTAGAGATGACTAAAAATACAGGGGACTCTGTGAAAGTAAGGAAAGAAATCAAACAGCAAGCCCTAGGAGGAGCGCTCAGGAAAGAGAGGTCTGTTCAAAGAAATAAGTAAAGCAATACCAGTGTGAGAGGTGACGAGAGACCCTCACTGATAATGCCATCACAGACTTTTAATTCTCTGCTGAGGAAGTGGATAGTAATACAATTTTCCCCCTGGCAAGGTGTGAACTGGAGACAGACAAAAGCAGCATTTTTCACATTCCTGCGAAAAGATTTGGGATTTCAAAATATGCTTTTATTCCTATTTGTGTCAGCACAGAGATGACACCTTTGGAAAAATATAATGAGAGAGAGCCAAATTCCTTCTTTCCTTTCTCTTTCTCAACATAAAACGAGAACAGGTATGTACGTGGGACTGAGATTTAGGTTCGTGTCCTTGCATGAGGTTATCTCTGGTGAATGCACCGACCTTCCAACCGCTCGCCCATTCACCAATCTGAGAAAAGTCGAGATGCAACTGGAGAGACTGAAGGGCTTGCGTGGGACAAAGCGGGCCCTGGGATCCTCATCCCTCTGCTGCAGGGAGCAACTAGGAGCAGAGCTGGACACAGCCCGGCTTCTCTATCCCACCGAAAGCAGACCATGGCAGAGGGGAGCCAGTCAGCACAGTCCAGAGCACCCAGGCTGCATGGACCCAGGAACTTTCAAAGCACCTCCCAATTATGTAAAATGGATGTAGGTTTTATGGCTAGTTTTCATCAGAGACTTGAGAAATCTACCCCACAGAGCATGCAGGAACTCAAACAGCTCTGAAAATCTTTATTTTTAATGAATCATCATTTGCACACAAAAAAAGAGAAACATTTTCAGAATATTTTCAGCCGGTTTTGGTTCCAGCAGAAATGTTTACAGTGACTCACTGATAATGAACAAGGAGAGACACTAATAGTTTCATAAGAGTCAGAAAAAGAGGTAGGGAGAGCACGCACAGGAGCCACTAAGCATGCAAATGCAAAGGGACTAGTGCCTGTGAAGCGGCTTGCATTGTAAGTAAAGGAGCGGGAGACACAAGCCAAAAAATGAAATGCATTAGTTGAAGGCCTGCTTAAAGGTTTGTGATGATGGATTCAGCAGTAAATCCGTTGTACCTTTCCGTGCAGGAGGAGAAAAGCTCATGAGCCCTTGGGAGAATGCTGCTGTGGTCAGCATTGCCGAGAAAGGCTGATTGTGGCGCGTGTCCAGCTGCCTCTTGGAGTTTTTGCAGAGTTTGCTGCTTGTGGGCGGCAAAGGAGTGATTGGGGCAAAGTTAAAGGAGAAGCAGGCTGAGTTTTGACCTGGAAGATCAGACGCTGACCACATTTTAAAAAACATTCATCAAAGGGAGCACAGGATGGAGGAAATTGCTCATTGTTGTTGCTTATAAGAAATCATTTGCTAGCCTCCCTCACAAATTCGGAAAGTTAAAATACTAGCATCATCCAAGACATCGGTTAGCCAAAAAGGCCAGCTGAGGGAATCCCCACCCTGAGCTGTGCTGGGGAAGGAAAAGCAATGGTCTGGGGGGCCCTGGGGCTCAACAGTACGGGACGCTGGCGAAGAGCTGCCCAGGGCAGACACCTGGAGCCTGGTTTGGGCCTCAGGCAACCTTTGAAGAATCCAGTCTTCAGCACACGCTTTTGCCGATGTGCCCAGAAGATATTTGAAAGTCTACAAACTACTCTCCGCTGTTACATAGATTAATTACTCCACAGAATACCTATTCTACACTTCCAGAGTTATGAGTTTCCTGTTCGGCTGGTACAAAACGGCACAACCAGTAGATGACTCTTCTTTTCCTTCATGTTTAATTCTCCTTTCGTTCAGCTGTTGTTCATGCCACTCAAGTGAGCTCAGACTAACTGATTTACACTAGCAGTCAGTAAGAAAATACCTAGGCTTTAGGATCCTGACTTTCATTGAGCAATGAAAGGTGAAAATACACACATACAATTTCACTGCCTTGCCAATAGCCTCAGGCTTTTCATCGGCAAGCAATCTGGCGAACACTGAGCTATCAAACCACAGATGAAAAAAATCTTGCGGTGTTTGGAGCTCTCCCCTGGGTGCTAGGTTCAACATATTATTTTCTGGGATGTGTTTGAGTTTGCTTGCTTTGGAAAGTTACATTAAACCCCTCAAATCCCAAACTCCTAGTTGCAATACTAGTTGGGAAGGTTTGGGAAATGTACAGGGGATCGTCAGCTGCAGCAGAACTGGGGCATCTCTTGGTTTGTCCCTCAGTGTGTGAGATGTTAGTGAAGATCCCTCGCCCACTTATGGTCTCCCTTGGATGCTCATTTCTGTTGTCTTCCCCGGTACCATCCTACTAGCTTTCACTCCATCAGGCTCCTTGGCTGCCCCAGCACAAAAGGCACTGCCCGTGGCGGTGGGAACTTTGGCTGCCTCGACTTCCCCACTGCTGGTGCCAGCACAGGCTGCAGTCAGACTTAGAATCATAGAATCATCCAGGTTGGAAGGGACCTTCAAGATCATCTAGTCCAACCATCAACGCAACTCTGACAAAAAAAACGTCACTAAACCATGTCCCCCAGCACCATGTCAACCTGTCTCTTGAACACCTCCAA
The DNA here is from genome assembly GCA_013399435.1 of Arenaria interpres. Classification (NCBI taxonomy): domain Eukaryota; kingdom Metazoa; phylum Chordata; class Aves; order Charadriiformes; family Scolopacidae; genus Arenaria; species Arenaria interpres. Next base: position 72,279 of record VXAK01025205.1, read on the forward strand.
GGATGGTGCCTCAACCACTTCCCTGGGCAGCCCATTCCAATGCTTGATAAAATTTTTTCCTAATATCCAACCTGAATCTCCCCTGGCGCAACTTGAGGCCATTTCCTCCAGTCCTGTTGCCTGTGACTTGGGAGAAGTGACCGACCCCCACCTCTCTACACCCTCCTTTCAGGTAGACTTCCCCCAGCAATACCCTTGTGCACCTCCCTGGGGGCCCAGCAATGTGACCTTCCCCTCAAGCCCACTGTGTCCAGGCCAGCGCAGACCCCAGTGGCATCAGCTTCCTCACAGCAGTGTCATCTCAGCCCCGACTGGGTGAGCTAAACCCAATTTAGGCTCAGTTCCATCTCCAGCTTCAAACCATGAGTCAGGGCACTCACACCATCCGCCTGCTGCCGACCGACCGCCGTGGCGTGCCTTGATCTGCCCTTGGTATGGGGTGCCCTCACTTCCTACCTCTAAAACGGAGCCAGTTATTAAAGAGGGTAAATGGAGAGGAAACCTCTTCCTGACGTTTCGCGTGTGGTTGGTCTGACAGCACCGGGCTGTGTGTACACCACACACAGCTGCCAAGGAAAAGCACAGGAAGAGGTTAGGGATGAGAAGCTCTCTGGCCTGCAATAAAACAAGAGGCTCCGGCTTAGCAAGCAGTGGATGTCTCCCAGCTACACGGCGTGCACTGGGCTATGCGATATCTCATCACCCGGCGTTTGCAGCTGCTGACACAGCGTGGATTAGCAGCAGACATAAAGGATGGGATGGATCAGCGGGCTCTGTGCATTTTCCACAGGATGGTAGGGACACCGCAAGTGGGAGCAGAGATCCCATTCAGATGTGTGTGAGCAGTCCGGGATCCTTCCCCTGCAGGCTGGGCTGAGCATGGAGCTTTTAGCTGGGAATGTGCTCTTATTCCCCTTCCACAGGGATTTTCCTCGTCAAGCTGCCTTGAAGGCATCTAGGCAAGTAGTAGCCAACCTGGGGATGGCTGGGAAGGCTAGCAAAGGCACTTGGGTGACTCGGTGGGCCAGAGATAGCCCACTCCCAGAGCACTGCAGAGTCCTCGGTCACATACAAGCTATTAGCTGCCTTCTGACACCAGCAAAAGGGTCCTTTCTTGGAGCACTCCTTTGGTAGTGCAGAAGCTGCCTGCCACTTGTCCCGCTGGCATGTGTCCCTGCTGTCCAGGCCAGAGGGGATTCCAAAGGAGCAGCTGCTCTGGGCAAGGCTGGTTGACTCTTGCCTGCTAATTGAATCACAGAATCACAGAATCCCATGGGGTTGGAAGGGACCTCTGGAGATCATCTAGTCCAACCCCCTGCCAAAGCAGGTCCACCCAGAGCAGGTTGCACAGGAACGTGTCCAGGTGGGTTTTGAACGTCTCCAGAGAAGGAGACTCCACCACCTCTCTGGGCAGCCTCTTCCAGGGCTCTGCTGCCCTCAAAGTGAAGAAGTTCCTCCGCATGTTTAGATGGAACTTCTTATATTCAAGTTTGTGCCTATTACCTCTTGTCCTGCCACTGGGCACCACTGAAAAAAGACTGGCCCCATCCTCTTGACACCCACCCTTTAAGTATTTATAGGCGTTGATCAGATCCCCCCTCAGCCTTCTCCAGACTAAAAAGACCCAAGTGTCCCTCAGCCTTTCCTCGTAAGAGGGATGCTCCAGGCCCCTCATCATCTTTGTAGTCCTGGTTTTTTTGGACCTGAATGGTGGCATTGACTTTGGTGTCCCTCCTGGGTCTGCACTGGCATCTGCAGCTGGAAGCCCTGCAACCCTGTGGGTGCACCAGTCCACCCTCTGCCAAGGACACCCTCACGCCATCCTCATGGGCAGCGCTGGCTGGGGACACAGCCCGGCGGGTCTGGCTGGACACAGGGCCGAGGCGGTGTCTCTGCCAGCAAGTCCTGCACAGTTTAGGCAGGACTTAAAGTTCACCTCCCCAGGGAGACTCAGAAGGGAAAACAGACACAGCAATACCTCCAGCGGTGGAAAGGAGGGCGAGCGGAAGACCCGGGAGGTGCAGTAGGAGGTCAGCCCAGCCCACGCCGCTCCACGCGCAGTACACAGATGGGACCGTGGTCTGTTTATCTGTAAACAGTGGCACTGCTCAGCACAAACATGCAATCAGCCTGAGCTTGGAAAGCTTCACGTCCTTCTTGGTAACAGCATGATAGAAAATAAGGCCTTGGCTCGTTGCCCTGAGTACATTGCTGAAGTGGGCTGGGTGAGGAGCAGGGAAGAGCTGGAACAGAAAAGTTGAACTTTGATTTTCAAATCTGGTTACCCCAACAATGTGATCTGGGGCTTGTGATGTCCCAGCAAGGGAGACCCTGGAGATGGACATCTCGGGAGTCTGTGAACCCCTAGGACAGCTCTGAAGCTCAGCACCCTGGTTGCAGCTTGCTTTCTGGGAAAAGCTATCTGTGACATCTCAGGCTGCACACAGGTGCTATCTGAAGCTGCTTTCTGTTGGCCATACGTACTTACAGGGCATCTATTACTCTTGTCCTCAAGGATCCTCACAGATCCCTCTCTTCTCATGAAGTTGGGCAGAAGTGTCATCCCCATCCCACAGGTGGGGAGATGAGGCACAGGAAGACCACATGAGCGTGCAAGAGCCAAAGACCCAACCTCCAGTGGCACAACTGGTTAAAAATGAGCGCATCATGGACCAGAGCTGTCTGGGTCACTCTCAGGATGTATCTTCCTCTGCAGAAGAGCAGCTGTGTCCATTTGAGTTCCGTGCACTGGAAATTTCTAATAGTAGGGAGACTAAAGCCCAGGATATTAGTGAGGAGTTATTAATTCATGTAGCCCTGTGTGTCCCCATGCTGCCTTTCACCATATGTGAGCATATCTGGATTAAGGGACAACCTGCTTCACAGGGAACTTGTAGCAGCAGAACAACACCCAGTTCCCTACTGTGGATGGAGAAGCGGCATTTCAGTTTAGAGCTGGTGAGAAACTTTCTAGTTACAATCGTGCACACAGACAAAAGCACCGGACATCCAGCCATATGAATGTGGTAAAATGTAGGCATGGGTGTAATAAAAAACACCCAATCAGATAAAGTTTAAAATCCTATCCCATGGGCTGAGTTAGTGTTTTCCCTGCAGCGATTTGATTTAGCTACCAAGCTTTAAGCTGTGATTTGCATTCATTAGGTTCACTGAACGTGTTGGTAATTGGCTGTCTCAACACTCGTGCACAGACAAGACCACAGTGTTAAGATTTCATCTGAGGCATCAGCCACACAGCAAACAGCGAGGGACATAACAATGACTCCTCGGGCATGTGAAAGACCGAGGAGACTTCAACAGTCCCAGACTTGAGGGTTGATATAGCAATCCTGTTGCTGAGACCTCCAGATCCCCAACTCACCCTTTACCTGTGGGACCATTCTGGGAGACGGAGTGGCTAAGGTGCATCTTGGTGGCAAAAAAAAGAACGATGATGGTCACTTATTTAACAGGAAAATCCCCATTAAACCTCTGTACCTTGGCAACCTGGCCCAACTTGTGACTGGTTCACATTTGCCACAGTATTTTCAAGAGGGGCCTGTGAGCTCCGTGGTTCTTCCCCTGCAGGAAGCCAGAGCAGCACTGTGCTCTCCCTGCCAGGCCTTGAGTGCAGGAAGGGGGTTTCTGGAGAAAGCAGCCATACTCTTCCACTCCACACAGGTTGGTATTTTCCCCACCCTTACTCCACTGGAGAAGTCCGTAGAAGAAGAGACGTGTATGCAATTTGCCTCCTTGCATTTACCTTGGGGAATCTTTCCAGACATTGTCCCCAACAGCATCTTATTTCTGAGACATTAAAAAGCCACCCTATTCAAATGCAAATCAAATCCTTCCTGACAATAACTGTTGAGTAATTTTGACGTCAATACAAGCGCTCTAGCCGGACGTTCCAAGAATAGACCTGGTGTTTGGGAACGGAGCAAAAAGGAAGCGACCACAGATAATACACAGGAGCAACTCTTTAAAGGAGAGACTGCGAGGGGAAGATAGCACAGCAAGGGGTATCAGGTACCAAAGCTCAGAGGTTTAAAGCAAGGGACAGGCATGGAAAGCGAGGCTGGAGAAGGCTGAGGCTCAGGCTCTCCTCAGACCTTGGGCGAGAAAGCTGTGGCTTCCATCTTGGATAAGTCCATTTTCCCAGAGTCAACTCCAAACTCTTTTCTCTTAGACTGCATTTTGACCAATGTTTGTACATTTAGAGCTTGCTTAGGTGCCTCTGTCCTTTGCTATGTTACATGATGTGCTCTCTGGAACGTTTCTCTGCGCAGTGTGTGCTGTCATGCTCCTAAAGCTGGTTGCAGAGAGGACACTGAACTTGTGTGCCTTCTGAGGGGAAGTCTTTCAACCAGAACTTGATACCAAAAAGTACTTTTAGACACAGAACTAGCCAGCCCACCCCAAGGAAGAGATGCATACAGTGTATATTCCTGATGGGTTGATAAAGCAAGCTGCTGGTGCCCCAAGCCTCTCCAAGGCAAATAGCCTGCTCTAGAGCTGGAGTGGAGCCCTTAGGAAGCACGATCCAGCAGAGATGCCATTGATGTGCCTGCGTGATCAGAGGAACACATGCAGGGCTTCCCAAGTGATGTGGCATTTGAGCACTATTTGGAATACAATGGCCTTTCTGCCTGTTTTGGAAATTTCTGACATTCTAAGTACAATCATATTTGCAATGATTACATCTGGCCTTTCTGATCTGCTTGCTCATCAGCCATAGAGAGCCCTCAGGTACAAATCTCCTCTCAGCTCTGCCCTGTTCTGCTACTTTGTCTCCTCCTAATTAATCACCCAGGGCACTCAGAGAGCTTTATAGAATTAACCCATTCACCTCTGAAAACCTTTCCTCTCCCATTCACAATGAATCGCATATTTACCTGCCAGAGACTAAGCGATCAGTGATGCCTAGAACCATCAGGTTATGGAAGGCGGTTACTATTTTATCCCCCCTCTTTTGCAAAGCTGATTTATCCAAATGCACAAGGCAAATCAGTGACAGACATGGAGAATGGATGTGGTGTTCAAACCTTTGGGTTCTGTAGCCATTGGTAAGCCTTCTTCATGAAAATGGTTTCTCACCATTTCATACAAACCCAAGCATAACCTCGACAGGCCAGAGACCACCTTTAGTCATGGGTGGGACCAGGTCTACCTCCTGAGGGCCCTTCTGCCCACTTCTAGGAGACTGTGGATCTTCTCTCATTACTAGAAGTGGCATGGTGAAATGCTAACTTGTTAAACAAAAGGCTGTCATCAGTCACTTTATGCCCACTTAAGAAGAACAACTTATTCGTAGATGGCACCTGCTGTTCTCTGTGGCTTGCTTCTCTTCCATGTCTTCGAGGACAACATCACATACCTACTTCGGGGTGGAGGGCTGCACCGCCTATGCTCCCAAATACATTCCTCTCTCCCCATGCATTTTCTATCAGCTATGGATTTCCTAGAGGGAAGAGCGAGGACATGGCTGTTGGTCATGCAGCCCCTGCTCTGTCGCTGCCTTGTGCGGCATGTGCTACAGACCATGCCAAGGGGTGACCATATAGCTGCACAACCTTCTCAACCAGTCTTGGGCTGAACACTGGTGTTCCCATCTTGGCTGTGCTCAGGGGAGGCAAAAACACCCCCTGCGTTTCCTATTTGATCCCTCTTTTCATCTTCAGACAGGTCTGGAAATGTTTCGGTACGTTTAAAGGGATGGGGGAGCTGTGTCCTCCAGTAAACGTGGCGTTACCAGGAGGGAAAAAAGAGCGACAGCAGTAAACAAAGAGCAGAATTCCTGAAGAACAGCTGACACATGGACCCCCAAAAAAGTGCTGACCTCATACTTCCTCATTAATATTGCTATATTGCTGCATACGGAGGAGGCTACTGTCAGGAAACGGTGTACCATGTAACCCTGCTGCAGATCCTCCAGCTGCTTCAGGCTAGGGGGGCTGGCTCTGAGTGCCCCCGGAGACCCCTCACGCACCTGGGTCTCTCTGGGGCACCTCCAGGCAAGGTCCTCCCCTGCACTGGGATCCAGGCTTCAGCTGTATAAGGAAGAGGGAAACCAGCTCCCGAAGGCCTTGGTTGGTTTTATCTGGACCTTGTAGGTACGAAAACCAGCCCCAGGCTCTCCCAGCCCAGGCTCAGCATTTTACAAACTTCACTTCATGTTTAGGGTGGAGAGACACCCCAGATGTCCTTCAAACCCTTGGTTGTCTTCTCTGGGGTGCCTCCAGCAACTCTCTCATGGTTCTGGTCCCTGGCTGAGGCCAGGAGGCCAGTGTCCCCAGCCAGCCATCCCCATCACTCCCTTCCACAGCAGCCCCCCCTCCTTTACCCATTCTCCACGACCAGGGATGTCTGTGGCATGTGGGCATACCCTCCCTGTGAGACCCCGTGGGAGACATGGGGATGAGCCCGGCAAATGTGGGTGGGCAGTGAGCAGGCAGCGGGCAGGCAGTGGGCAGCAGGCAGTGGGCAGTGTGGAGGCAGCAGGCAGGCAGCAGGCAGTGGGCAGTGTGGAGGCAGCAGGCAGTGGGCAGTGTGCAGGCAGCAGGCAGGCAGCAGGCAG
>VXAK01025205.1:78872-160935 GCA_013399435.1 Arenaria interpres
GGGCAGGAGTGGGCAGGAGTGGGCAGGCAGCGGGCAGGAGTGGGCAGCAGGCAGTGGGCAGGCAGCGGGCAGGAGTGGGCAGCGGGCCGGCCGGGCGCGCGGCAGAGGAAGCACCTGCTCCTGAAGTGACGGCTCTCTTATCTGACCCCGGTCACATCAGGTGGCTTCCTTGTTTGCCTTGGCAGCGGGCCCCCGCGGCCCCCTCCGGCTGCCACTGCCGAGCTGCTCCTCCGCTGCTTGCTTGCTTTATTCCCCTCCCGAGCGTGTCCATTGATCTGAAGAGAAAAACCGCCCCGAGACCTTCCCAGCGCACGGCTCCGGGATCCGCTTCCCCGGCCCCGGGCAATGGAGGGGAGCAGGGATGAGGGGTGCACCCCCCTCCATCCCACAGCAGAGCTGCCCACACGCATGGCCACCATCCCACGGGTCCCTCTCCCCCATGAAAGAGCCGGTGGACGAGGAGCCCTGTGCAGTGGCAGGGGACGGTGGGTGGCCAGTGGCCCGCATTGTGGGCAATGGGCACGCGGCACAGCCTTCTCCGAACCTAAGGTTGCCGTGCGGGGCCACGGCCACCCCGAGCCAGAGTGCCAGGGCTTTGTAAAAATCAATCAGCGCTTGCAGTTCCTCTTCCTTCCCCCCTGCGTCCCTCCTGTGGTCTGGGTGATTTACTGAGCGACGGCTGGTCCCGGCCGCAGGGCGGCCATGCCGGGGGGCACCCCCGGGCAGCACTGGGAGAGAGCCCACCTGGCCGCGCCGAGGTCATCCCCGGAGCCAGGAGCTTTCAGGAGCAATTCCCTGCATCTCCTTCCAGCTCTGCCCCAGGGGCAAAGGGGGAGGCTGAGAGGGACGCGGGCGCTCCTGCTGATCTGCATTTCAGCCGCAGAAGTTGGCCTGTCTCCAAGACGGCGCCTTTTCAGTTTGACATCCCCCTCTTAAATAATCTTCCAAATAAATTTAACGGGTGGGTTAGATATCGGCGCATTGAAATGTAGCGCTACTGCCGCGTAAAGATAACAACAAGACGCAGAGCACACACGGATTTTAAAACTGTACCCTGGTCAACAGTCCCCTGTAAGTTACAAATGTATGATAGAAGCTGTTTGGCTTCGGATTTTATGAGCCACGGGAGGAACAGTCTTGCAACATATTTTCCTTTTCCCTCTTTTTTTTTTTTACCCCCTTTCCTAATCCTTAGTCTTAGACTCTTTTGATAAAGAGAAATCATTTCTCCAGGCGCAAAATTTGCAATGAAAAAATCCCCAGAAGAAACTTTTCATACTTAACCTACTATGCAAAGAGGAACAATGAGATAATAACGGGGCTGAATATTCATTATGCTAATCAAATGTTAATAAACTGTGGGACAGCGTGCAGCTCAGTTTGGCTCCCCATTTCCACCTTCCTTCCTTTCTTGCCTGCTTGCTTCTCTACTCCTTTCTTCTTTTTCAACTTCTTCCCCTCTCCTTCTGCCATAGGAGCAGAGCTTGGGGAAGCCATCTTGACCAAGACGACAAACGTTCAGATTGAAAGCGTTATTTATTTAAAACAGTGCTGCAAATAGTAAACACTGTCAAACAGATGTGCAACATCTGTGTAGTTCCAGCAGTTGGTGAATATTTCTACTCCGACCTCAGGGAAGCCTCAGATGCCGAAACAGACAATGGCCAATAATCGGAGAAGCCCCAAGCAGATGTGGGCAACCATGCCATGTCCAAGGCATGAATAATTAAAAGTGAAGACTACCTCACGCAACTGTCACCTTAAAACGAAATTATAGTTATGTTTGGGCATCAGTCATCCTCACAGTTATGTGGACAGTATTTTCATTTCACTGCATTAATTATGTAAGCAAACAAAAAAACAAACCAGGGGGTAACATGCTCATGATCAGTAAGAGCAAAGGCTTGGTTATAGTACCTGTAACCAGATATGCACCAACCTCGTGTGTCTCCTGTTTCAGGTAATCGCCTGGTGTCAAATCCTTTGTGCCGGGGGTGTGCCGCAGAGCGGGGGACAGGAGACTGGACCAGCGTGCAATGCTGAAACACAACTCGGCAGGTGACCCCCTCTCCCTCCAGCAAGACCCTGCCTTAGATGTACCATCATGCCTGCTACAGCAGCAGGCTCCCCCTTTGCCTCCTGGGCGAGCAACCAGGTGAGCAGCCACACGAGTGTTGTTACTCTGAACCTGGTGTGTTGTGTCCCAGCACCTCTGGGATGCCTCCTTCATCAGCAGCCTGATGGCCAGGGGTGCTGAGTGCCCCTGCTCCTTGGGCTGGGGCATCCTCACCTTGGGCCAAGAAGCCCAAGTCCCCTTTGCTCTGTTGGGGCCATACTTAGGTGGGTGGCAGCATTGGTCTTGGTCATTTGGGGCAAAGAAGAAATGGCTCAGCCGACAATGGGCCTTTGTGGCCAAGGAGGCCAATGGCATCCTGGGGTGCATCAGGAAGAGTGTGACCAGCGGGTGGAGGGAGGTCATCCTGCGCCTCTACTCTGCCCTGGTGAGGCCCCATCTGGAGCACTGTGTCCAGTTCTGGGCTTCCCAGTTCAAGAAGGACAGGCAGCTGCTGGAGAGGGTGCAGCAGAGGGCTACAAAGATGATGAGGGGCCCGGAGCATCTCCCTTACAAGGAGAGGCTGAGGGACTTGGGTCTTTTTAGTCTGGAGAAGAGAAGACTGAGGGGGGATCTGATCAACACCTATAAATACTTAAAGGGAGGGTGTCAGGAGGATGAGGCCAGTCTTTTTTCAGTGGTGCTCAGTGACAGGACAAGAGGGAATGGGCACAAACTTGAATATAAGAAGTTCCACCTAAACATGAGGAGGAACTTCTTTACCTTAAGGGCGGCAGAGCCCTGGAATAGGCTGCCCACGGAGGTGGTGGAGTCTCCTTCTCTGGAGACATTCCAAACCCGCCTGGACACGTTCCTGTGCAACCTGCTCTGGGTGGATCTGCTTTGGCAGGGGGGTTGGACTAGATGATCTCCAGAGGTCTCTTCCAACCCCATGTGATTCTGTGATTCTGTGGCTTGAGGAGCTGTGCAGACACAGTTTCATGGGTCTTGGAGGTGCTGGAGGCTCAGGGTCTGTCACCAGCACAGTCACAGGAGGCTTGGTCTTTCTCTGCCGACTGAGCTCTGGGTGGCCAGTGGCAGGGTCAGAGCTGCCTTGACCTGGACTTTCATTGCATGGCATGTTGTGGGAGTCACTCAGCAACTGCTCCGTGGGAGATGACTATTAACCTGGCTGGAGAGGCTGCAGGGTCACTGCCGCAGCGAGCCCTGCAAGGTTGCTCAGGGCAGGCCAGGGCGAAGGTGAAGCTGGGAAGAGGTGGGCTGCACTGGTGGCCCTGGTGAAGGCACGTGCCTTCTGCCGTCCCAGAGAAGAGAGGCAGCAGTGCCACAGCTTACCCTGGGTGTTTGTGTGACTGCTGGCACCTCTTGCTTCCGTCCCAGCAATCCAGAAGAGGTGGTAGGTGTGAAAGGCAGCTGCAAAACCAACCCTGAGGGCAAACCTGAAGGGTCCCATCCCCGCTGGCTTGATCTGCAGCTGCACTCAAAGAAGCTGCCCTCCCTCTGAGCCCTGAACCCTGAGCACCCCTCTCTGGGGAGAGACAAACACCTACTCCTAGAGCTGTGCTGCCTCTGTAGCCCTTTTTCCTTCTCTGCCGTCACACACGTGACCGCTCCTCAGGCTGCCGCTTGAGAAAAGGCAGCGGGGCTCAGACACCCAGGCTCATGGCAGCGTCACTCCAGGATGCCACAGAGACCTGCTGGCTGTCCCGTGCCCACCGTGGCTTCCACACAGCCGCAGAGGGCTTTCCTCAGGCCAGCTGAAACCAGCAAAGCCGTGCTTATCTTGATCCCGGGTGGCTGCGCTGTGCTGCGGGACCAGGACATCTCCCGGGAAAGGTGCCTTCGGGCTTCGCCAGCCCCGTGCTGGGGGAGCTGCCCTGCCGGGTGGGCAGCCAGCAGACTGTGAAATAGCCACGATTTTAAAGCTTGTGGCTCGGTTTAAGGTTGTGAGTAGGTGCTGATGAGGGGATGGGAAGGGGCTGCAGTCTCCTTTGTACTGAGGGACTCGCACAAGACCTTTGCCAAACTGACCCTAAACGAATATTTCCCGTTACTTTCAGCTTGGGGCACACAGCTAAGCTGATGCATCTGATCTTGCCTTAATTTGTCACTGGCATTATCTTTCTTGGCTGTGTTTGCTTTTCTCTCCCACTCTATAAAATCCACTTCACTGCCCGCTCTCCCCCTTTCCACCAGCTTCTCTCTGGGATCTGCTGGCTTTTTTCATGTGGCTCATGCTGTGCCCTCACCCCCGTGACAGGGGGAAAAAAAAAAAGAAAGAAAAAAGGAAAGAAAGAGAAAATAAGAAGACCTCACAGGAAGCTATTTCCAAAATCCAAGCAAACATCTCTTGTCATGCAGCTCCACTGCCTGTGGACTCATCTGGGGAAGAAATCAGCCCTGCCAGCTCTACACATCTTCCAAATGTGTAGGAGTCCAGGTGGATGCGTGCCAGGCAGGGCGTCCTTAGGCATATATGAAAGCTGCTGCCCTCAGGATGTCCCCCAGTCCCCCCAGCTCTGAGAGACGGAGATGCTTCTGCCTCCCTTGATTCAGCTTCCAACCAGGATGCATATTTTAGATGTCCAGGCGTTTGCTTGGGAATGAACACCAACCCTGCCAAGTGCAATGCTCTCTGCCCTGCATTGCCTCCATTTCCACCCATCTCTGCTGGGCTGCCTGTGGAGGGGAGAGCTGGGACCCCGGTGCTCCCTGCGTGATGGTGTTAACTGGCTGCTCTGCAGTGGAACTTTTTATCCAAGTCGCTTGTCTAAATAGAGAAGATCCCTGGATACCAGGATCCGAAGGGGGAGGGTGCTGGTGGGAAGCTGGGTGCGAGCCTGGGGCTGCTGCTGGGGAGGGCTTCAGTTTTCTTTCTCTGTCCGGGCGTCCGTGTTTGTTTTGGCAGAGCTGGGGTGCTGGTGACACTGGGGGCAGAGTTCAGGACATCACCAGAAACCAAATTTCTGAATTCGTTTGTGTTGAAATAACAAAGGCAATTCCCTCTCAGCATGCCACACTCCACCCACTCAGCCGCCCTGGCTGAGGCTGTGGGGCTCTGCTTCCTCCGACCCATCCCTGGAGTCCCAGATCTCCCCATCTGATGACAAGGAACACGGGGTGTTTCAAGGGCCTTTGCAGAGGGAACGCTGCCCCACCAGTGCAGGCTGCTTTTAGCCAGACCTTGCTGTTGGCAAGTACGAAGCTCATCCTGGTTGCCCTGCCCCTCTTGCCCGCGGAAGGCCGCATTTCGGGGCTGCTAAAGAGCCTGCTGGCTGTGACTCCAAAGGAAGTGCTCTAAGGGTGGGATTGAATGGGATCCTCCTTCTCCATGGCCTTCCTGCTGTCAGGAAAAGGGAGCTGGAGGTACCAGCTTTCTTCCCTCCCTGGGGCTGGAGACATCTGCCTTCCTCAGCCCTGTGCAGGACACAGGAGCAGAGGAGAAGCTCAGCATGTCCTGATGCTCTTACGACACTGATCAGGTGCTTCCCCCAGGGAATATCTCCACAGCAGGAGGAAGGGGATGCAGCCGTGGCAGTTCCCTGCCCCAGCTAATGTCACGTCCCGGGGGAAGCAGACAGCTGCAGGCAGGCCATCCCCACCTTGCCCATTGTGGAGGAGCCCAAAAGCTGGGACGGAGGAAGCCGGGCTCGGCACACGCTGGCTGAGTCACGGTGCTTTGCTGCAACAGGAGGGCTCTGGCTCATCGGCAGGACAGGATTCCATCCCTCCATGAAAGCTGAACGCCAGCCCAGCTGCTTCAGAGGAGGAAGCTCATGGGGTCCCATCTGCATCGAGCACCGCGCCGTATTTCCCCGTGGTGCTTCCCCTCCACCAAAAACGCGCGTGCCCCTCCCCGCCAAGCAGCTCCTGCCCTGTGTGCGACACATCCAGCACGACGTGACTTAGAGAAGCCCACCGGCTCCCCGAGTCCACGCGGCGGGGGCTGAGCGTGCTGCGACAGAGCCCAGACGCAAGTTCCCCGGCCAGCACGCGGGGTGACGGATTCCCTCTCGAGGCACGTGGTCCTGGTTCTCCATTTCTCATCCTGTCAGTCTCCTCCGGAGGCTTGTTTGGTTTTGCCCCTCACCAGAATGTGCTGCTGCACGTTTAGGCTGAGAAAGCAAAACAGCCAACTCAACAGCTGTTGGATTTGGGGAAGGGGAAGGGAGTGAAATGCTTTCAGTTTTGACTTTTAACCACAAAATGCACACTGGATTCTTCCTGACAAAAGTGACAAGAAACAGAGCCGTAGGTCTTTGCTGGAAGCAGGAGGAGAAAATGACAAGACAAGATACTCCCTGATGCTTGTCTCTCTCTCGGGTGTTTTCTGGGAATAGCAGCGAGGGAAGGCAATGGATCAGGCAGAGGTAGGTGCCGCTGCCCCTCACTCAGCTGAGCAGAAGAGGGCCACAACTATATCCACTCGCTGAGCTGAGCAGTAAGTGTGAAGGTGAACTGCAGCCCACCGCACCCTCAGGCCTCCTGCTTTTCATCCATCTTCTTGGCTGTTGCTCAAAGTGGCCATACTGTGCCTTGGAAGATCTGAGCTTTTCACTGTAAGACCAGGCTGGTGGAAAGCCAACAGGAGAGACCTCAGCATCAGGGCTGATGGTTCCAAACCCTACTACTGCTCAAGAAGGGCACTACCTTGACAGCTCCAGCACTATCCAGCATACCCAGTATATGCCCGAATCTCCTAGTGGGAGAGGTGCCTGCCTAGCACTAGCCTTGTGCTGTGGTCTTTGTCAGAAGAAGGAAGACCTACCCTACCAGATTATTAATTCAGGACCCACTGACACCCACCCTTCTGCTTACTGAGAGTCTGACACACACAGTTTTTACTCTTTCCTCACTCAGGAAAATCATGTGCCATTTGAAGGCAGATGGACCGTGTGATGCCTGAGTAGGGATGGAGCCAACTGTAGCTCTGCAGGGGTGCTGACTTAGGGGTACTTCTAGAGGGGTTTGTGTCTACAGATGAAGCTTTGCATCTGAACCCCCTGCAGATGCCACCCTGTCTCCACAGCAGTCAAGACTTCTGGAAAGCACCAATCCACTTAACCAGTGAGGGTGCCAAGACGAGCTCAGGTACAGTCTGTATGGATATGAATGTGCTCATGGACTTTCTTTCAAGAGAGGACCAATACTTTGTTAGCAGGAGAAAAAGCGTTCTTCTGGGCAACATGTCCTTGACTGTCTCAGAGAAGGTAGCGCTGCTCAGTGGGAAATGCTCTTTTGGATCCATTTGCTCTATAAACAGAAACAAGGAAGGAAGAAAGGAAGGAAGGAAAGAGAGAAGAGAGGGACGTGGTGGATGTGTCATTAACAAAGCTACTCCTTAGAGCATGTAATTCTTTTCCAACTTAGGGTGAGAGCTGCCTTGCAGACGTGGAGCTATGCTTATGTACGGCAGAGCTCCACCAAGTCCGTGTAGCTTCAGTGTGGACGAGTCAGGCTCCCCGTGGCTCACTCCCAGTCAATTTTCAGAGGTTCTCCATCCTCACTCATGGCTTACTACTACAGTCCCCAGCAGCAGCACAGGGTGGCTTGTTGTTCCACAGCTAACAGAGGGGCTATGCCCAGGCTACACACTCCAAGGATGCAGAAGACCTTTGTTCTGCATCTGTTTGGCCAGTGAAGAGGAAAAGGAACCTGCCCAGGTCTCGGGCGCTCTGCAGCTGCCCAGCAATAGGAGGGGTTATCCTGGGACAGGGGTGGGCAGAGGGACCGTAGTTTTGTCAGACCTCGGGAGTGTGAAATGGTGTGGCTCCTTGTGCCCTCTGTTCCCCTCAGGCAGCAAGGCAGCAATCAGGTGTAGCCAAGCCACACGTAGTCCTGTCCCACAGAGGAACGTTTCCCATTGTCCCACTATTTTTTTTTCCGCCACTGTAAATTTTATTACCTCAAAGGTATGGAATTAGGAAATGAAAGATGTGGAAAAATTCCTCGGACCAAAGCACTCATTTCCATCATTTCCACCTTGCCCTGGATTTCCTTCTCGATTAGTTCCAGCAGTGTCCTTGGTTCAAGCCTTGGAGTCATTAAAGTCCTTTTGAAGCTCTAGTGCCCCACACTAGTTCTCATTGCTCAGCAGAATGATGCATCAGGAATAACAAAGTCCACTTTGATCAACTACTTCCATCCTTTACAGCTGCTTCTGCGGGAGTGATTAATCCCAGCCCTTCCTCCGCTAATAATAAGTGCAGAGAATCAGCTACATCCTTTGTTGTTGTTATTTTCTCTTTTCATGTCCCTTTTTGGGGAGAGTTGTGGAAGGGACTTGGTCACTTTGGTCCAGTTTCTGCTGGAGGGGTGGCTGTGGCCACGATGGTGGTGGGGAGCATGGGTACCCAGTGGGTTTGGGTGGACCGACCTCTCCCCCAGTCAAGGCCACGGGTTTCCTGAGCACCGAGCTCCCCATGCACCTGTTCTGGAAAGCTTCTCAGCACCACTTGTGCCTGAAATCCTACCTACGTGCAGGAGATTAGCGTTTCCTATTGGCAGGGAGCCTTTGGGAGAGGCAGGGCCATTTGATAGGAAACACTAGGCACAGGGACTTCGCTGGGAATTAGGCCATTTTTGAGTAAACCCCGCAGTCCCCTGGGCTGCTGAGCTGGCACCTTGCTCCTCCATGAACTTCTCCTTACAAATGAAAATTATTCCAGGCCTTCGGTTTCTGTTTTAAGCTGACACTGAGCCGGAATTGCTCTTGATTTGCACTAATCTAATTGAGGAAACACACTGTTTATTTAATGACAAATGCCAGCTAAAGAAGAGGAGGTTGAATTACCAGTGACCACCAACTTTTACAGATAAGATTTCAGCATCTAGACCCATAGTCTGCTGTGTTTCAGGAACTGCAGAGACAAAAGCCTCGGACATGGGAAACACCCCTGTGGAAGAGCATTTCACAGCAGAAGCAGAGCTGCAAATGCCCTGTATATCGCCTCCTGGTAGAGGCTGACGCAGGCCAGGTTATGCATTATGCATGCTGCGTAGCAGGAGAGGACATTGTACCTTTAAACCTCACCTGTCTCCTTACTGAAACGGTTGGTACCTGTGAGATAGTGGGATATCAAGCTCCACGCAGATTGGCCTCCGTATGGTGAGGGAAGGATTGGGCATGGATAGCAATGGGAAAGTGAAAGAAGAGGGAGATGTTATTGGTGCCGCTGGTTTCTGCCCCAGGCGCAGGGCTGGGAGCCACTGAAAACTGTTATGATATGAAAGTTGCTCTGAGGGGAGCAAAGTCCAGGTGCTGGTTTGTGTTTTCTGTGAGATGTTGTTTGGGGAAGTGCCAGCTCGGCCAAGGGCAGACGGCGGCATCAGGCTGTTGCTCCCCAAGCTTTCTGTCCCCTGGCTGCCAGCCTGGCTGCTCAGCACCTTCACTTCTGGGTTGGCTCATTGCATACTGAGGAAGAAAGAGCTCTGCAGGCAAGCACCTTCAATAAACAGTGCTCAGCTGCTCCTCTAATTTCTTAACGCTGTTCCCCTCCCAGGTGTTACAGTGCTGGGTGGTGTCGTCTGTCTTTCTTTGATGTTGGGACCTTAGGTTTGATGTCTGGCAAAAACAAGGCACTGTTCCTGTAGCAAGAAGCAACACCGGAACCCAAATGCCTTGTCCAGCACGTCCCGTGTGTAGCACATAGACGCTAAATCAAAATCCCCCGAGTCAGGGTGAGAGCCCCGCACTAGTGTACCCCTCCCTAAACCCACCCGGGACTGTCTGTTCCTCCAAAGAGCTCCCTCGGGCATTATGTGCCTCACTCCAGCAACACCTGGAGTCCCGAAGAGCCATGCTCAGCTCTGTCACATCAGTATAAAAATCAGAACAACTCTCTCCGCACTGCAGATCAACATCTGCTGGATAGTCCACTCCAGCAGAGAGTCATTGGGTCACACAGGTACTAATCAGGGCAGAATTTATCCCAGAATGCATTTACGTGCTTTTTAAAATCTTTGGTAGGGTTAAGTATGTAAATATGTGAATGAAATCTCAGTGAGTAACCTGTTTGGGTTTTTTTTAAGGCATTTTGGCGCTTTTGAAAATCTCCAAATCCCAAGGTCTCAGACTCTTCTGCAACTCTGCTGATAGAAGCAAGTTGAAGTCCCTGCGTTTCTGACAAGTGTAATCCAGCACAGCCCCACGGACTTTGCTGATTTTGAGACGCCCAACCACACAAGGAATTTTGTCTAACATATAGCTCAGAAGTGCATTGACAAACTAGACAGGATTTAATCAGGAGGCCTAAGCTGAAGCAAATAATTTGCTGTTTCAATCTGAATGGAGCAGATATGCTTTGCTTTCTAATGCCACTACGTCTCTGGAAAGTGGCTTCAGATTCTGAGAAATCAGCAGAACTATGTAAGAAATGTGTAGTTCTCCCCACTGAACTCATCCAGTCATAAACTGGTCTAGACATAAACAGATAAAGACAAACTGGCCTGAAAAAGCAGGCTGAAACGTGCAACTGCTTTGGAAGAGCAGCCCAGGCACCCTTGGCAAGGCTCGTGGCCCGGAGACCACACGTACCTCTTGCAGGGCTGGAGGTGGCTGGGCAGAGGGGGTGAGGAAGAGCGCACCAACAGCCCTGAGAAGCATCTCGAGGAAGAAGCCACCGTCATGGCATGGGTTAGAGCCATTTCACATTCCAGTCACATCTGGATTTCACTTGTCATTTCACCGAAAAGGCGTGCTCTAGCAGCGAAATGACCAAGCTTTCTCAGGGATTTCGATTTAGACAAACTATTTACAGTGCACTTCTGACATCACCAGGCAGTAAAGCCATGCGTGTATGATTCCTGTGTGTGTGCAGGGACATGTGTCCCAACAAATATTGTGTTACATTCCTGTGCAATCCCACGGCATTATATAGATCAGGTGTGTTAGGCTGGAAGATGGGGACAGAGTGACAAAGTATAATCCAGATTTACCCCTGGTCATCTTTGATGCCAAAGGGAAGAACAGGATTTAGACCTGCCCATCTTATTTGGTCTAGTTTACAGAAAAAGGCCTGGCTGATTTCAAATTGGGGTCCCCGTTGAGCTTCCTCTTGTGCTAGAGGACATTTGGGTCTAGCTCCTGCCCCACTGCCAGCAGCACCTGGGAAAGCTGGCTTAAAGCAGTACCAGCTGGGTAGACACATCCTGAGACTCTTACCCATGCCCAGCAGCCACCCATTTACAGCTGTAGCATCTTCTCCTGAGATTTTCAGCTGAATAAATTGTCCCTGGAGTTGATACTTCACAATTTTATACCTGCGCTGTGCAGCGGGAGGGTGGATGTACGGAAGCTCATCTCAGAATTGCTGCGGGACTCCTTGTAAGGCTTGTTTGCAACACACAGTGATGTTTCAGCTTAAGTTCCCCAACCCGCATGCAACATCATCAAGGTCAGGAGCCATTACAGGTAATGTGGCATTACCTGGGTGGCATCTGCAGCAGCCCCTGTTGTGTGCCATGCTATAGACAAGCTGAAGAGGGTGTGATTGCAACTCTCCTCCCTTCTTATCAAAGCTTGGAAACAGTGATAAAGTCAGCTCAGGAGAACAGCAAATGTACTCCCCTGGACTCTGGTCCACCTTGCACGCTCCTCGGCTACGCTGTCATGGATGGCCTGAGCCTCTGGTCCTCTCCAACCCTCCTTGCACTCATCTCCAGTTCTCCAGAGGAGCACCCCTACCTTCCCATTTACTGCACCATCTTTCCGCACACCATCCTCATAGTGCCCTCACTTCCTACCACATACCTTATCCCTTCCCTGTGTGGCTCCCTTGGTCCTGCTCTTACAGGGTCTTGGGCTGGCTGGGCTTTGCCACGTGCCACAGCAGGGCCATCGCGAGAGCTGATGCTTTGCACAGGAGCGAGGGCTGCTGCCAGTACAAGGACTCACCCTGAGGTTGGCAGAGGAGGCTGCTGCCACCAACATGCCACCAACATGTGCCACTTCAGAGCTGTTTATATATAACCGGCTGATGCAAGGTACAACTGAATCTGAGGCCGAACTATCTCTGATGTAGGTACTTACTTTCATTGCATTGTGCAACCAAAAAGTTCACTCTCCAAAGTAAAAATAATTTAAAAAAAAAAAAAACCAGGTTAAACCACAGCCCATCAGCTGAGTAAGGCAGTTTTCAAGGGAATGACAGAGCAGGAGAGGAGGAGACAGCACCGTGCCAAGGATGGAAACACTGATACATCAGTCGCTACCTCTTCTGGCCTCAGTTCTGCAAACTCAGGCAGATACACAGCACCACTCGCCAGGGATGGTCTCATCACAGTCAACAAAGTGTTACGTTGTCACTACTATTACTGCCATTTCTTTTAAAAACTGTGGCATCCTAATGATTATTTTTTTTTTAACCGAATGAAGCTCAAGTTAATTCCCTGAGCTCTGTGGAACAACTCCCTCTCTGAAAACAGGACTGAGAACAGAGACAGGCTGATGTGTGGGGTTTTTATCATGTGCTAACTTGTTCTGCCATCCTGTGAATGAGCTGCTTGTTTTCTTCTCCTTGATCAGACAGTTCCACCTAAACCAGGACTGGACACAGAAGTAAATCTGGTAAGAGAATACACTTCCTGTTTATAAAAATACCTTTCCTGTGTGGAAGAGTCCTCTTCCTGCACACACTCATCTGCGTACAGCATCCCGGACCTGTTTCTATGCAGACACAGGCAGAGCCACTGGGGGTGGGGGGTACCGCTACTATGAATATTTCATCAAGTTGAAGTACCAAAAAAATTAAGAAATTCGTTGTAGCATCTCTGTAAATCAAACACAACCCCAAGAAATCCCAAACTGTGATCAAGATGTCATCCTTCTGAAATGAAGGGCTTTATCTCTTTGGCTTACAGCTAAATCTATCTGTGAATTTCCGGAACCGGTGTCTCACTGCCATGAACTTATTTAGCTAACTTATAGACAGTGTATCCGGCTCTTGTGATTTGATTGTGGCTCATGGCTCACACGTTCACAGCAGCTGAGGATTTCAGCTTTGTCCATGAATTGATAAATCTAAAAAAAAAATAATCAAGTCTCAAAAGGCGGTGAGCTGGATGTTTCTATTCATATCCCTCACTATGTGTTTTCCTGTAACTTATTCTGAAAGGACCTGGCCAAGATCTTCATCAGGGCTGGATGGGTTAATCCAGTCTCCCCTCAGGTGGCCTCTCCTCTCACGCACATCAAGAACTTAATGGCAAAAGGGCCAGATCCCTCTTTCTGCCATGACTCCCAACAGCATCCCCAGACCCTGCGAGACTTCGGGGATCATCAGATGGACTTCTTCTATAACAGGCTTACAAAAGGACGCAGCCACCATCCCACCTTTCCCCCATAGTTTCATCATCTCCCTTTCCCCCCTTCAAAGACTTCCTCTGCTTTGCCTCTTTCCAAGACCTTTGATGCCCGTGCAGCATGCCATCTGTAACAGCTTCTCATAGGCTCACATGTTCTGCTTCGCTTTCCCTCTTGGATGGCTCCTGCTTCCACTGTTCCATGTTGGAAGTCAACATTTGCTGTCACCACCTAGACAACATGTTCTGCCACCTCATCCTATGTCTGAGCATCACGCTTCCTCTTGGTGCCCACAGCAGATTTCATGTTACCTATTCCACGCTTATCTACAGCTTTCTTCTCTGGCCATTTCCATCCCAGTCCTGGTCAAGTGCATTATTATTATCATGTGTCATAAGAAACTCCAGTGCAAAAGGATGGGCTCATGGAGAAGGTGGTGTGAACACTTGGCTTCCTTAAATCTACCTCTTTTGTCAGTCTCTGCTCACCCTCCAGTCAATGAAACCAAAGGATGGTTTTACAGACTACCCCAGAACATCCCACACTCATATGCATAAGCCACAAAATTCATATTTCTGGGAGAGTCCCCCCCAGCATCTGATTACAAGAGCGCAGCCACCTAAACCCAGGGGTATCATGTGCAGGGTTTTTTTGTCTCTCAGCCTGGGAACTTGTGAGTGAGAGGGTGGGTGCTGTGGAGAGAAACCTGCTCAGTGGGGAGGAGGGCTGCCCCAACCCCCGGGCATCTTGCAAGGACCTGCAACATCAGCCTGTGCAGGTGAGAATTGGGGTTGGAGAGGAGCCACATCAGAGATGAGTATGGCTGCTGGGGACACCATGAACTGGAAAGGATCACTGGAAGACTTTCTTCTGGAAACTCCGCTCCCTCCTCTGGTAGGCAATGCCACTCTGCCCCTTGCTTTGCACACCATGAGGTCACCTTCCAGCCTGAGTGACGACACGATGATTAATCTGTTATCTTTTCCCTTGTCACAACAATGTTCTTTTCTGCAAACTCTTGTTGCCATACAGGGAGCTGGCGACCTCACTGTGCCGGCATTTATCACTTTTATGGCCACGCAGTGTTGCGAAGAGATTAGCTGGTTGGAAGGCAAAATACTGGGTTGAGGAAAGTCCACCTGTCTGGGGCAACGCCTCCTCTTTGGGTCTTCTGCCTGTGCCACCTCCTGCGTCCTGCATTGGTGTCCCCACTCTCCCCTGAACGCTGCTGTGCCGGGGATGAAGCTGTCTGATGGCAGGTCCCCCTGGCTGGGGGCTCCTGCTCCGCGGTGGCAGGGACGGGGGGGCAGCGGGCAGCCCCCTGGGTCGCACCTGGCTGGTGGGGCAGGTGTGTGCATCAGCCTGCCCTGCCACTGCTGCCCCAGCCCCACCGCGGCTGCCGGGACCCCCCGGCGCTCTTCCGCCCCGCTTGCCCAGATTTCCTTCGCGGGGAAAACAGGATACAAGCGGAGGGGGAGGGGAGCGGAGCATGCCTCCGGCTCATCCTGACACGGAGGTGACAAACACAAACATGCCCGTCCGCACGGGCAGCACCCCTGGGTCCCACGGTGGAGGGGGGACACACTCATCCGCTGAGCCCAGGCGGACCTTGCTCCTAAACTGGGCACCTGAGTAATGGCTTGAGGCCAGCACTACAAACATCCCCTTTCCTCTTCTCTTCGCGCTCCCCGTGCTTTGAATAATTGGCTCCCCATTCTGAGGAGATGACAATTTGAAGGGTGCTGGCCACCGGCTCGCTGAGAAACATCAGGGCGTTCACGGGGCTCGGCAACGGAGCCGGGATCCAGACGGAGTCCGACCCATTCCCACGCCTAAGGAGATTGAGCAAGCTGGCTTGAGGGAGGCCGGGGCTGGCCAGTTCTCCTGTTAGATGACATCTCTCAAGTTCCTGTCATGCCTGAGTCTGTTGACGATGCCCATGGGGAAAAAAAAGAAAAAAAAAGAGAGAGAGCTCAAACTTCACATGGTTATTTGTGCACAGATCGGAGGAGCAAGAAACCAGTTTGACTGTGTTTTGGCTCCTGAAGTCAGCGGATCTGACTGAATGCACACGGGGACCAGATTGGGCAAAGACCTATTTACACAGAAGCACTTTGCAGAGGATGACTGCACTTTAACACCATTCCTGTAAAAAAGGAAGGAAAAAAAAAAAAAATTGTGGCCTGAACATTTGAAGGAAAAACACTCGTTTCCTGTAAGGAGGTTCAGCCAGTGGAAATCGTACCTCTGCCGCCTGCGTCTCACCGGTGTACTTTAGCCTCAGGTATGACTGGCAACGGGAAAGGCAGGAGCCGTGTCATCCTCCGAAAGGCAGCACAAACATTTTCTGGTGACCATCGGGCTGGCGACCTTTGCGCTCATCGTCACGAAATCAGCTGATGTTATGCTGAGTTTTCTAAGATGCACTCCCGTCCCAACCTTTGCTTTGGCTTTGTGACCTTTGCTTCTGCTGGTGACACCTGGGCCTTCCTGATCCTCCCGAGAGTCCTGCTCGGTCCTTCCCGGAGACCTGCCAAACTGCAGCTTGGCGAAGGAAAGCCACCGAGTTCGCTTGCTGATTGTTCAAAAGGTCCAGGGCAACTTCTCTGAACCACACTGGTTTGAAAATAAGCTGGAAGTGCCACAAGCTCTTTGCAAGATGTCTGGTACTTCCTATTCCTGGTCAGTCTGGAAATATTAAAGCAGCTCCCCTTCAGATAATTCTGTTCCCTTGCCTTTGGCTCAAAGAGCAAGAAGGGCACTGAGTGATGTGGGTAAACTGGAGCACCGAGATAAGAAAATCTAAATTTGAGGTAAAGATATGTTTTATTTAGTTGGAGAAAGCAAGGTTTAGGCACGAAAACACACCCAATACCAGGGCTTTTGCAGCCAAAGCCTTAAGCTCTGACTCGCCTGTGATGCAAAGTGGCTGCAAAAGCAGTGCCAAAGTTTTACAGCTGCTTGGCCTCATCCGAGTAATGCAAAAACAGTCAGGGCTTGAAAGCGAACCTGCCCTTTGTGTCCTGGCCAGCCCCCATCCTTACATGGTTCACCCACAACTCCTTTGCTGGGGACAGATCACAAGG
The DNA here is from genome assembly GCA_013399435.1 of Arenaria interpres. Taxonomy (NCBI): domain Eukaryota; kingdom Metazoa; phylum Chordata; class Aves; order Charadriiformes; family Scolopacidae; genus Arenaria; species Arenaria interpres. The sequence continues at coordinate 95,335 of VXAK01025205.1, forward strand.
CTGGGCTGAAAACGCCATGTCTGAAACAAGGTGACGTGACTACTTTGCTGTCACAGCCGAGGCAGCCTGTCCTCGTCCTGTAAGAGAGCCGTGGGACTTGTGGAGGTCCTTCCAGCTCCTCCATATGAGCCAGTCCCAGGATCCTGCTCTCTGAGACCTTGTGGCTCCCAGGCTCCCGAGCCATGGCAGGACAGTGGTTTGGGGATGCATCCTGCAGGCACAGTCATTCTGGCCACCATGACACAGGGCTTGGGACTGCAGGCGGCAACCTTCTGGAACTGGACAAGTCACTTATATTTCTTATTGTTTCTCGGTTGCCCTGTTGATAAAAGATGTGAATTTGTCATCCACCCTCCCCTCCACCTCCTAGCCCCCAGTCAGGAGGATTTCCCTGAGGAGCTAGCAGAAAGAAAGTGGAATATACTGTGCAGAGCCTGTACCAGCACCATGGTGGGCTCAGTGGAGCTAGGTGGACAGGAAACAGGGTGGGAAGGAAGAATATCCCTAGGGTCTGGAGAATGCTCCTTACACTGTAACAGAACCGTTTCCCTAGCTCAGTGAACTGGGAAAGGAGCCCCAGTTTTGCAATGACTTGTGTGACTCCTCCAATAAAAATATTGTGTTACAGAGGCACCACATGCCCTGCTGGACCTGGTGTCCTACACCCAAAGCCCTTGGTCTCTCTGCTCTGTGAATAAACAAGAGAGACAGGAGTTGGGGGAAGGGAAGTATTGCCTCCTTCCCTCTATATTTTGGGAGACACGGAACAAAAAGACCAAAAGACCAGCCCAGATTCCCATCACAGGTTGGTGATGGAGCTGGGAAAGGCTCTCAGAAGCCCTGACTCCTGGTCTCCTCTCTCAGTCAGAGATGATTCCAGCAAAAGAGGCCACTGAAAAGCTTGTGATCTAAGGTGGATCTTTTATTCTGTCTGTAGTAATGGGGCAGGAAAACTTCTCTCCCCAAATCCATTTTCTCTGTTGTTGAGAACTGTGGGGCATCTGGTGTGTCCCTCTGCCCTCTCAGAGACCTGGGCTGTAATTTGCTCCTGGAAAGAGAATGGAGGGCTGAGCTGGCCGTGGGCACAAGCATCTGCAAGACTGCCCACATCCGGGGCCAGAGCAAGGGGAAAGAGACAAGAAATTTGCCTCAGAAAAGACATTCTAAAGCTTACCTCTGACTGCTACCTGGGGGCCCACATTGCTGAAGCACAACCCTGCCAGAAGGACAATGCAAGATGTGTCCCTTTTTATTTCAAAGAAAATTCTGGGAGAAACTGAGTAAAAGGAGCTTTTCCCTTGGATTGTCCTGAGAAGCTGTTTGACAGTGTGGAGATAGGAAATGTTGTACCGTAGGCAGCCAGCCTCTCCTGCCACAGCCACGAAAAGAGATATAAACACATTGATCCTATAAGTCAAATGTTGATCCTTGCTTGCATTATGCTAGTTACGAGCAATTAGGATAGATACTGCACAGAGATAGGATAGATACTGCACGGAGACCGGGCTATGGTTGAGAAAAAGTGCTGGAAGGGCAGCTCCTGCCTTTTCATATGCAAGGCATTACATCAAAATTCCTGGCCACATTGCCACACTAAGACCGTCCCACAGTTGCTTTTGGGAAGTGGGACCATCTGAAAAACCACGGACAGAAACATCTGGGAAGTAAACTGGCCTGTCCAAAGTTTACATTACAGTTCAGCCCAACCCATTCAGATAAAGTGAGATCTGCCTCGTGTTGTTAACCTCACGGGCACTTGGAATCAGACATTTGTGTCAGATCCAAAGAAAATAAAAAACAATCCCAAAATGCAGCCTAAAATGCAAATTAAACCAGAATAGAAACCATTTGTTTAAAAGAGTAATCACATAAACAAAGGACAAAAAAGGCAGAAAAATCACGTACTTGCTTGAGGAACCATAAGAGGTTCCAAATCATTTCCTGTATCTAAAAAATTGAGATGGTTTTCACTCTGCAGACTGAGGCAGAGGGGGCTCCGTGCTGGCCCAGCTCATACGTGCCACCCTTGGCTCAGCTGCCACATCTTGGTCTCTACCTCTAACTCCACCCAGATGAAACTCATTGGTGGCATTCCTGACTTATGGCAGGCTAAGGAAAAGCAGACTTGAGTCCTCAGATTCTACATGCTTAGAAGAATTTCTGTTTTCCTTCATGGAGGGAATGCTTGAATGAATTGTTACTCTTGCATAACATGATGCTGAAGTGCATTTTGTCCACTGTATAATTCCTAGATGAAAAAGCAAGGTTAGAGTGGAGTTACACAATATAAGAGCAAAGGGAAAATGTATGAGAGAACTGCAGAAAATACCCTCATAGCACATTAGAAATCCCAAAATTTTGAAGTTAGAAAAACATAACAGAACTCCAAATGCATTCTGATAAAGAAACGCACCCTTAGGACACGTATACACCCTTAGTGCTGCCCCAAAATAACACCTGAACAGGGAAGAGAAGTGAACAAATAAAAATTTGCCCTAGGACTTTTCCTAAAAAATGAATTTCAGGTAAGTATGAATCGCAAGCACTCCAATGCCATTATTCTAACTACAGCTATTCATGGATCCGGTGGACGCAGTGGGATGACCAAGGTGTTGGGAAACACCATCACCCTTCCTTGCACTAGGATGAGTGCATCCATCCACCGCCTGTGCAGCAGGTGCTGTGCCACTGCCCTCCACAGGGCACAGCCCAGGGCTGGAGGAGGACCAGGAGACATGGACCCTTGCGGCTGTGCCCCGTTCCTTGGTTTACACTCCCCAGCTCTCCTTCTCCTCAAGAAGCCAGAAGATGCTGCTCCACTTCCCTGCAGCCTTATGAGGGACCGAGGGAGGAAACACAGCCCTTCCGAGGCCCTGCGGTTGGTCTGGCATCAACCACCCTTATTTGCCTACAGTCCCACAGCCAGGCGTATGAAAAGGACCTGTCTGCTTTGGCTGGGTACTTGAGAGACATCCTGAACATTGCTTTCCCAGCTGGGCCCATCCCATCCCGACCGGTGACTCAACTGTGAGAGAGATGGAAGTGTCGCAAAGCCTGTCGCCCTGAGTCATCAGCTATTATTGTCGCGCGCAGGTGGACAATGCCGGCGAGAGGAATTTCTCCAGGGTTGCCAGAAAAAGCAGCATCGCCCTCTCCACATCACCACTGTAAAAATAGACCCTTCTCTTTGGGGATTGCTACTTCAGATTGATTTCTGGAAGCTTGTGGCCTCCTGAGAGAGATGGGATTAGCGTGTCTCCGTATAAAGAAAGCTCAGGGAACATGTGGTGGGACTCAACCTTGCGGAAAGATATGTTTGGGGGTTCTGCCTGGGTTCTGGTTCACTTGCCTTACACCAACACCCACAAAGTGTGTACATCTGGATGCTGTATGGGATGTCCACAAAGCAGATCTGGAGTATCAGGTTATACATGGCTTCAGCAAAGTTGCCTTTGCCAAACTGAAAACTTCCTGCTTTATCAACTTTGATCTCTTTGGCAGAAGAGCATTTCGGCGGATAAAGTTTTGCAGGAAAGCACTGACTACACTGGTTTCTGATGACATCCCATACGTTTTCATTCTGGGAGGGATCCTGTTCTGTGCTCTCCAAGCAACCCAGTTAGAAGTGCCCAGAGCATCGTTTGTCAGGAGGGAACGAAGAAGGTCGTTTCCCCCTCAGCGGCTGGAGACTTCCAGACAAACCTACTCCTCTCAGGTGTTTTCATCCTCTTGCAAATGCCGAGGGGAACCATCGTGCGGCTGCCGAGTTCAGAGCAGTGCAAAAAGCGGAGAGGGGACGCAGACAGGAGCAGAGTCCTGCCCTGGGTCCGAGGGCCTCGCACCCCGCATCCCGCAGGGAGCCGGGCTCTCAGGGAAGCGGCCTCTCTGCCCCGCCGGCACGGAGGAGCACCCCCATCCACCGGCTGCCTATATTAGTCCCAGAAGCACGCTCCCTAAGGAGGTGCCAGGGAATCCCGGGCTCTATTTCCTAGGGAAAGGTTTAAATCTGAAGAGAAGGTTTTGGCCGCGGGCTGCTCGCAGGTTCCCACCGTTTCCTGAGGAAACGAAGGCTAATGGCATCGCTCAGCCGCCTTCGGTCCCCTACTTCCTCACCACCAGGACATCTGGTGCCTCCGGCTGCGCCCACAGCCCCGAGAAACACCCCCAAGGACCCACCGCCTGGAGAAACACCCCCAAGGATCCACCGCCCCCCCGGGCTCCGCTTCTCCGCCGGGGGCTGGGGTGCGGGCTGCGGCCCCGCAAAGCCCCCCCGCAGCCTTGGCGCACCGGAGCCGCTGCCCCCTGGCAGCCCGCAGCAGCTCTGGGGAGAAGGGGCAGCCCGGGCGGCTCCTCCTGCCCCCGGGAGAAGATGCTGGGGCAGCGGGGCAGGGGCATCGCTCCCGCCGACGCCCCCCTCCCGCCCCGAGCTCCGCCGCCGGCCCTCGGTACCCACCTAGTGGCCACCCGGCCGCCTCCGGGCCACCCCATCCCACGGCGGACCCGGCTGCAAATGTGTGTGTGCTCCTGCCCTCCTTCCTCCTCCGAGCTCACAAGCATCAAGATGCCCTCACCTGTGGGGCTGGAGGGGTCTTCTGGCTCACTGGTGAACGGCATCACCACCCAGAAAAGAAAATTTCGTGAGATGTCTTCCAGCCTAAATTTATATGGGTCTCTAAAAATTAGGACAGTGTTTTCCGTTGTTTACTCAAAAGGAGTCAGGAGTCAGCCTCAGGAAAGGTGAGAGAGCCTGGAGAAGAGAAGGCTGAGGGGAGACCTTATGAATGCTGACAAGGATCTAAAGGGTGGGTTGAAGGAGGATGGAGCCGGACTCTTTTCAGTGGTTCCCAGTGACAGGACGAGGGGCAACGGGCACAAGCTGGAACATAGGAAGTTCCATTCAAATATGAGGAGGAACTTCTTTGGGGTGAGGGTGGCAGAGCCCTGGAAGAGGCTGCCCAGGGAGGGTGTGGAGTCCCCTTCTCTGGAGATCTTCAAGCCCCACCTGGATGCCATCCTGAGTGATGTGCTCTGGGCAACCCTGCTTTGGCAGGGGAGTTGGACTGGATCATCTCCAGAAGGTCCCTTCCAACTCCAACAATTCCACGATTCCGTGATTTTTAGTCAGAGCTGAAGCACTTTTTGACAAACCATGATGAAATTCCTGCCCACATTGAAAACCCTTTGGAAATCTCAGGAGTTGCTTCCAGGATACAGATATCACACCGGGTAAAGCCAGTCCAGACCTGGCTATAGATGGCCAGGGCAGAGCAAAGAAAAGGAAGGTGGATTATAACTTGTGATGATGAAGACAAGGCTTCGGATCAACTTCAGAAGGGAGATGGCATGGCCTCAGTGGAGGATGCCTGCAAGAGGTCTCCTGCCTGGGACTACCAAAAGCAGAACACTCTGGCAATGCACCGGTCACTGGAAACACGATAAAACCCCTCGGAGAAGCACAAGCAAACTATGACTGGGGCAGGGTTTGCTTTGCGTTTTGTTTGGATCAAAGACCAGAGCTGAATCTTTTAATTCTTGATCTGTTAAGAATCTCAGGTTTACAATCCCCCGTGCCTAGGCAATATAAACCAGCTACTGGTTCCTCAGTTTGGAAGGAGTTTTTTCTAGTTGCAGGAGCCCAGAGGGAATTCCTCTCTACCTCATACTTCTAGATTTGATGAATCCAGTCCATATTTAGCCTTAATTTGAAGGGTACATAAACTGGATGTCTTGGAAGAGCATGGAGAGCTGCCTGCTCTCTAGCCCAGTGTGACTGAGCTAGATTCATCTTGCGTCGCGCTGCAGGATTCGGCGGCAGCAGCTCAGCCTTGCGTGGCTCAGAAGAGAAGGTAAATCGGTTGTTTTTCCTGCCTTGCGGTGACAGCAGTGCCAAGGTGTGGGTATCGCTTCATGACTCCCTCTGAGAACTTGGCTTGCACAAACTGGCACTTGGAAATAGTCTCCAGCCTCCACATTCACATGTCCCCCTCCAGTCTCTGACCTAGAATTCTGTTGTCTTTCCACACACAATAGTATCATTCAACATATTAGGCCATGGGCTTTTCAAGGTCAGTGCCATCAATATGTGGAAAGCACTAGAGGACAATAACAGGTTGATAAGTCACATGGCAAATTAGGAAAAGGCCCTCAAGGGTTGTAAAATGTATCAGATCCACTTATCACAACCCTTTCTGATAGTTTCTGTGAATCTCCGGTAGTAAACATCCTGCCTGATCGCGGTGCCAAGGACGCTGCCCCATTGTGCGACAGCAGGCGGCTGTCAATCCCAACTGCTTCTGACACAAACCCAAAGTTCTCCTTTCTTTCTCCTGACAGGAACAAGCGGAGTCACTCGCCCTGCAGAGCCTAGCGATCTCTTCTGCTTTCAGAGCTCATGAGACACAACCAAGAGGCCGGTGAAGGACCCTGTTGAATCCCCTCAGGCTGTGCAGAGATGTTTTTGCTCTTTCCTTTGCTCCAGGGTCAGTAGCTGTGGCAGCAGCCAGAGGTGCTTTGGGAATGGCAGAGCAGGGCAGTACATACGAGACTCCTGTAAGACAGTGATGTGCCTGGGGTGATATTGGATCTAGGCTCCTCTATACTGGTAAGCTGAATATTGCCAGGCACTGGAAAGCAATCACCTACCCTGTTAAATAGAAGTGTCTCTTGCACAGTTTTGTCCTGAGCCGGCCAGCACACAGCTCCAGGCATGCACAGGAATTAGCACAACAGTATGAACATAAGCGGTTCAATGCCAGCTGGCCTCAGTGTCAGAGAAAAGCCCTGGGTTCATCTAATTTATTAGTGCAGATGTGCCTTATGGCTTTCCCAGCGCTGTAATTCACTGCCTCTTGGAAGAAAGACACACAGACCTATTCCCTGTCCCAAGCATCTGACACCTGGGAGGAAGGTGGCTCACCATTCTGTTTAGCAGAGCAGGGACTCTGCCACACCACTGAGGAGCACAGGCACAGCCACCGCGGAGCACACGGACTCCTTCCTACCTGTCCTTGGGGTGGGATTCACCTCCCCTGAGTAGAGCTGGGAGTCTGGCTCCCTGCAGAGCGGTGGAGAAGGACAGATACCTCTAGGAGATGGTTCCCCCCATCCCAAGACACTGACAACCAATACAACCCCTCTGGCAGTGCCCATCTCCGGCAGAGCCCAGGTGACCTGGCCCATGCTGGGTGCACAACGTCAACCTGGCTGAAAGAAGCTGTTTTCTCACGGCTGGTGGGCTGGGGTACGCCGACAGGGCAGTCTGCATCCTCCAGCCAGAGAACAATTCTTCCCAAATGATACCGCCGCAGCAGGCAAGTGAAACATGCAATGAGGAAGAAATGGCCCGGTTATCTTCATCCTGTTAGCTCTGTTCCTGCCATGCTGCGTCCAGTGTCACTTGGAGATAAAGAGCAAGTACCTTATTATCACCATCATGTCTGCCCTTGAGGGTTTATTCTTTCACCCCCTCCTGTCTTTGTTTCTTTCCCCCTTCCCTGATTTTTTTCTGTGTTGTCTCCCTACTTCCTACCATGCAATTCCCACTTCCCATATGGGTCTCATTCCTACCCTGTCCCCATCCTGTCTGCTAAAATAATCAGCAGTGAAACCCTGAATATGGCCGTTCACATTGTTTCCGTGGGACTTGGTGGCAAGTCTCCTAGTGCGATGAATGAAGGCAGGACGCGCTTCTCACAGCCATTGTTTCAAGCTGTCTGCCGACTCAGGAAAGCACTGCCAGCTCCGTTTACATTCAGTCCTCGACTGGTAGGTTTGCTCCTCCATCTGCTCTGAGTAAGAAAAGAATCAGGCCCTTGTACTTTAAACAGTGGCTGCTTAGTTTGTGGAGTGTGTGCTTCATAACTAGCCCGTGGGCCAGAGCTGATCCATGGGAAGGATGTTGGATGAGAGCATCATGACGTGGTCCTCTGTGAGCAGCCGCAGACTCTCTTTATTCACCCCCTGCTGTGGTTGTTCAGAGCAGGAATCTGGCTAGTGCAGCCATGAGCATGGAACGGGATTGCCAAACCTGAGCTAAGGCTCTCCTCCTCTCAGGCAGCCCTGATGTCACCGTCATCACATCAACACAGTTTTCAGTCAGCCAAAAGCACGGAAGGAGACAGCTCACATGTGTTTGGTGTGAGCTGCATAGACATCTCCTGACTCAGAGTGACAGCGTGAAAACACGCTGCAGCATCTTCTAGCTAGCACGTGTGGTACCTCCCAGTCTGTGCTGGTCACTGGGAACATTTTACTCCGCGATCTAAGGCTGCCCCCGAGGGAGTAGGAATAACAGCAGATGAACCTGGAAGATATTAGTGGATTTTCAGGTTATAAAATAGTCTCTTCTTGGACATTTCTGATTGTTTTAATAGCTTCCAGGCTCCCAGCATACAGAAACTGACGGGTCCTTGCCCAATATTTGAATAGCTGCAACGTACAGTTTACAAACATGATTCACCAAACAAGCGCTAAGTGGGGTCTGAATACTGACGTAACAAAAATGAGTATGAAGTGAGACATCCCATCTGCTGAAGAAATCGTCCAGTTTGCTGGTAATTGAAAATCCAAGGCAGTCTCATTTATTTCAGTAAAAACATCTTCCCATACCAGAACAGCTTCCCATCCATGCCGTGCCCCAGCGTTGCAAGAAATTTATTCTGTTTGCTACTGCTCTTTCCCTTTTGACCTGAGTGATGTATCAACATTCTTCTGTGCAGTTTGTATACTCTCAGAGTGTGTACATAGAGGCCCTGATATAACAAAGCCTGGAGGGTCCCAACCTCCTCTCCTACACAAGAGTTTCCCTGAACACAGGGGAGGGTGACACAATTTCTTGTAAAGTGCCAGTCCTTTCTCAACCACAAACAGTCCTCCCAAACCTCTCAGAGTTATCCCCACTCAGAACCAGGCTGTGAGGACTCCTCTGTGGGCAACGCTGAGTGAGTTTCACTCCTTCAGGCCGAGTGGGAGGCAGCTTTCCCATCCAAAGACCTCTATGAGGATCTCCCAGCTCTTGTGACCCGGCGTGAAGTCCTGAGGCCTCCCTCTTTGGTAGAGCTCCAGGTTGTGTTACCACTGTTTTGGGTTGCTTCTTGCTCTGTCACATGTATCTCCAGCCTAACATAGGCAGATTCCTGGGAGAAGGGGGTTCAGCAGCCAAAGCCTTCCAAGGCTCATTCCTCTGAAGAAAGACATGAATTATTGTGTGATGCTGCTATTCCTCACCGTCCCTGGCTAGTCCCACGAGCAGAACAGCTTCAGCCTACCAGTTTAAGAGCGCCTTTTCTCTCCAAACTCTATCATACAGAAGGTGGGGCATTTGCCTGAGGGATGCATGTTCGGGAGAGAGAACCTCCTGCAGCTGGTGGAGCCGATGGAATCACTAAGCACCAGAGAGAGCAGGCGGTAGGGGGCCTCAGCTGCAGTCCAGTGGTTAGTGCTCTTGGGTGGAAAGAGGGATGGATGGTTTCAGGCTCTGATACTTGAGCAGTTTCTGCTCCTTGTATGAAAACTGCATATTTTACAAATACATCAGAATGCATAGCGCCCACAGAACATCAGTGACATGGCCACGACATCAGCTGAGCAGGGTTTCAATAGCACACGATTCAGCCTTGAGGGCCCGATTTGGTTGTAGACCCAAGTCCAGGTGACTCACCAGTTTGTCAAACTGAAGCTGCTCAAGGTAAATAAGTATTTAACCACTGCACTATCCTGTTTCCTTGCTCCATTTGCTATTTTATAATCTTTCCTTGGCTGTTGACAGTTTCAAAAAATCAGTTCCTTTGTTGAGGCAGAATTTACTGGTAATTACAGTTCTGATTTGCTTTCTCCAACAGCTGGAGAAAGAGGTACAAACATGAAGCACATATGTGGCACTGTGGGTGGGGAGGGAGAAATTCTTCTGCAGTACTTGTACATTAGAAATATGGCTGCCAAAAAGCAAGTTCCCAAATTCCTGGCGTCCACGTTGTGTAAAAGCAGAGTAGCATCCTGGCATGGAAAAGGAACATCGCATGAAGGAACCCAAAGCCTCCCCAGGTCACATTGTCCTCACAGGAGATGAAAGCCCAGGAGCTGCAAAGTGGTACCCCATCAGCTGCCTTTGCCACAAGGCAATGTATTTTCCTTTGACTGCTTTGAAAGCAAAGCCCTTAAAGGAAACATGTGCTGGGTATACAAATGCAGTGTTTCGTTTATTTAAGACACAAATGCAAAACCAAACAGGCTTTCACAGTTCTAAGTCACAGATGTCTTTAACGAAAAACAGCTATTGGAATGTTAATAACAGCTCCTTGTACCGTAAGCAATGAGTCCACTCAGTCATGCTTTTAGGAAACTAACAGTTTCGACAGATCAACCTATTAATCACTTGGCCTCCTAATGGTTCATTTAAGGGAAGCTCTTATGAATTTTTTAGTGTGCTGTGCTGACAGTTCGGCGAGCGGTACACACAGACATCCCATATTCTGCTCCTCTGAGGTCCTAAAATGACAGGCTCTCCTCTGAGATACTAACGAAGCATTCATTTGACCCAAACTGCTTCCATTCATTCAAGTCTTTAGTCACTTAGTTAACTCAGAAATGCTCCTGTGGCTACAAAACATTCATCAGTGCTAAGAAGATGACAATCCATGACTCCGCACCAACAACCCTGCAAACCCAAGCAAGTGGCTGGCACAAAATACTGCCCCTTCGTGCAGTCAGTGAAAGATGCTGATTTATACTGGCCATGAGAGAAATCGTAAGGTAAAATAAGTGGTTTCTTTCAGTGGAAAAAGTCAGGTAATTCGGATAAGTATTTTTAAAAAGTGTTAGCCTGGACAAATCAGGGGGTTTCTGTTGATTGAACACCCACGTTTTCCTCTGCATGGTCTGCTGTCTGTGCTCTGCAGCTTCAACCCTGAGAGCCTTCGTGTCAGGCTGCTTAAAACTGATACGGGATGAAACAGACAGTAACACCTGGGTTGGTTTTTTTCCAATTTTCAACCAGAAGCATGGACAGCACTAAACCGCACCACGTAAACTCATTACTTCTATATATTTTTAGACATTCTTTCAGGCTTAGTCATTACTGTTGCCATTAGAAAGCCAGGAAAGAGTAGCTACATCTGGATTTTCCTCCCCTTAAGCTTCAGCTTCACGGGTAAACATAGGTTTTATGACGGGGCCTGGCACATGGCATGGAGTTACAGCCAAGGGAAGCTTTAGCTGTCCATGACCCCACTCTCTGGTTCCTCTGCTGCAGACCCCGGTGCTTAACACGGCGCCATAACTCCTCTCCAGCCCCCTCGGCTGTCGGTGGGTGGGTTAAGCTAAGATGTGACATCTGCCGGTGCAGAAGCAGGTATGTCTAATGGTGTGGGGATGGTAACTTCTGGCACAGGAGCAGGGCAGGCAGCTGAAAGTCATAAGCCTGACTGTCAAGCCCTTGAATCAGCAGTTGGTGGCTGTGCAGAATGCTGTCATTTATCCCCTCTGCTAAAAGCAAGAGAAGTGCCAGTATTAAAGCACTTTATGGGAGGACACAAGGAAGAAGGAACTGCCCATTCTTTGTTTAATATCCTAATCTTACCTGCTGTTCACTATAGTTCCCTCCTGCCTTCAGAACATGAGTAACTAGCTGTATAATCAAGGTGACAGCCTGGAAGACATTCTCCCATCATTTCCAGTGAAAGACACAGACTCATTTTTTGGAGCAAAATTATTTCCTCACTGCTGCAGAAATTGCATCCTCCAGCTGAAATCTGAGTGGTGTCTGAGAATCACTGCTACAGTGACTACAGTCCTACAAAAGGACATGCTTTGCAACCAAAACAGCGTTGTCTACAAAGAGCAGTGCAGGCCAAAACTCCAAGCAAGTGTCCCTCTGCAACACCTCACTCCAATGGATGGTCACGCTTTTAATTAAGGCATTCCATTAGTAAATGAGAAACCTATGGCTAACGAGTGCTGATCCATGCGACTACACAGCCTACCCAGGTTTTTTCCTTCCCATCTCTACTCCAACACGCAATTTACTACCTTCACCAGGCAAGCGGGTATTGTTCCTTCATCCCAACCAATCATATTCCAATTACAGAGACAACACCTAAACTGACATCGCAATTCTGGACTGCACGTTCAATACATGTTCCTTGGGGTCTCTGTCCTGCTGGGACATAGGCACTTGTGCCTGCCAGTACCCCCAGAAAAGCTCTGTGCTTACCCCAAAGAAAACAGAGTCCCATAATCTGCAAATATGTGTGTACACGCATCTAGTAGGAAAACCATCAGCTCTTTCTCAGTGAGATCAATTCACAGATAATATTTGATTCATGGAAAAGAAACAGGAAGGATAATAGGAGAGAACTGCTGTAAAACACAGCGGTTTGCTACGTAACATCGTCGCTTGGCCTGCTGTCGTCAAAGGTGAAAGTTTAAGAATGAAGCATCCTCGCCTCCCTGCGCTGCATGAGAAAAGCCGGCGTCACAGGCTGCAGAAGGCAGTTGTTTTTGTGCAGGGTTCCTGTTTGTTACTCACTTCCCCTCCCTGTCCCAACACTCTGCCTCTTTAAAGCTCTTCCAAGATTCCTTATAGGAGAAGGTTTGCTGCCAGCTCAGAGCTTCCTGTTGTACTCTCAGAGCGCCTTATCTCTGCAATCTTCATGCAAACTGCAAGGGGATTTTATGTTTGTTTGTTTTTTACAACCCGGGCCATTTCTACGGATTAAGCAGCCTCTCCGCTGCTGACTGAGGTGGTACGCTTTCTCGGAAAATTCATTAGATAAATTTGTTTAGTTTGCAGGTTCCAAATTAATCTCGGTCTCTGCGATTTCTACAAAATGAATGCTTACAGGTTGCCTTTTTAAAAAGCCCTTTAAAAAGCTCTTTAAAATCCCCCCAAGAAGACGTCTAGGGATCTAGTGTGTTTCCCAGATCCCCCTTAATTTCCAGTGTCTCCTTATATCGGCACTTGTGCACCTTCACATAGAAGTTGTATGAAAGAGAAGCTTTTAGAAACACAATTGTGTCAATAAACCATTCTTACTGAGTTCTACTCTGGCGCTGGATAAAGATAGCTGCCGTGTCTGACCTGAGGTACAGATATCCTTGTGTTATGAGGATACGCTGGTACTTCTCTGGTGGCAGCCCAGCCAGCTGCCAGCAATGGGGTGGGAACACTGGCTGTAGCTGCCAGTGCAACTTTTAGCCAGGAAAAGTCACCCTGAGCAACAGCATGAGCTCCCTGAGTCAAACTCCAGATGCTAAATTTAGTAAGAAGTAGGTAGTATCTCTAGGGACACCTTGGGCTGAGCCTCCAAGACGTCCCACTGATTGCAATAGCTATTAAGCATTGATATCCTGGAGCATCTGGATTGTAAATGGCAGTGAAGTCACCAGCAGGAGGGATTGCTCTTAGGAAAGAGCCTCCCAGAATAAAGTTCAGAGCAAGGAGTCCCGAATCTCAGCTCTGTCCTGTGCCCATTTCTCTGAAGCCAACAGATATACTTCACCCTTTAAGATGAGGGGTTGCACCTGGGTATATAGACACTTCTCATGCTGATGAATAATTAAAGACCTTCCCAGACACTCAGTCTATATTAGGAAAGGATTTCTCTGCTATTTGGTTGGGTTTTTTATCTAAAATAAGGACAGCAGGTGAAGGCCTAATATCCTGGGCTGATTGTTTATGCAAGATGAGTCAGGCTGAGCTGGCTTTGCTCTCCACATGAATCACACGCTTGCTGTTGTGATTATGTCTAGGAAAGAGGCAGGGCTGTCCCAGGGGCTGCTCTTTGGGCAAAAGCTGCAGTGTCCCAGTGCTGACACGGAGAAGGTGCTTTCTTATTTCTGTTCTTCCAGTGAAACTGGCAGCAAATAACCTGCAGCGCACAACCAGATGACACAGTTTATCACCTGAGATGCTGCAACAAACAGGATGGGCACGCTCATGGCTTTGGTATCAGAAGAGGCAGTGTTGTCAAAGCACATCAATACAATGACCCCAAAAAGAGAGACAGCTCAAGAAAGGTTGAAAGACCTGAAGAAGTGGCAGTCTGCTCTGTATTTGCGTGAGAAAGTGTTCAATTCCAGCTTGTGTTTCCATGTGGCTGGATCTGATAAAAATTGTTGTGCTGAGTGATGGCTTTCCTTTCCCTCTGTGAGGGGAATGAAGGAGTCAGAGCTGCTCGTGACACACAGCATGGATGAGAAGGTGAGCAGCACTTCTGTGACCCAGAATATGACAGTGACAAATGCTGTACTGTGTGGCCACATGGGCTACGGAAGGCGCCAGCTAATGCACTGGGTGGTAAACACTCCCTTGTCTTCAAATGGAGAACGGAGAGCTCTGTTGAAATCACCGAAAGGAGAAGGAAATTACAATCTGCTGAAGGAAAACTCTTGAGATCCTAACTGGGGCTTGACAGAAAAAAAGAATATTGAAGAGGCGTGAAATGTCCTGCTGGTGCTTGGGAATGAACCAGCACAATGCTGTGTTACATCTCCTCAAGTGAATTCTCAAAGCAAGAGTGCAATATGTAGCTGAGAAGCCTGATTTGGCCTCCCAGCCCATCGCAGCCACTTAATAGCTCAAGGGGTGATCATCATTACCAGGAATTCATTTGTGAGGGCATGAGAGGAAAACATTACCTTTGAACAGACCTGTCCAACTAAGGACATTGGCCAAAAAAAGACTTAGAAACCTAGAATCATTTCAGTTAGAAAAGACCTTTAAGATCATCAAGTCCAACCGTTAACCTAGCACTGCCAAGTCCACCACTAAACCATGTCCCTCAGCACCACAGCTACCTGTCTTTCAAATACCTCCAGGGATGGTGACTCAACCACTTCCCTGGGCAGCCTGTTCTGATGCTCAACAACAATTTTGGTGAAGAAATTTCTCCTAATATTCAATCTAAACCTCTCCTCTCACAACTTAAGGCCATCTCCTCTTGTCCTACCACTTGTTACTTGGGAGAAAAGACCGACCACCACCTCGCTACAAACTCCTTTCAGGTAGCTGTAGAGAGCGACAAGGTCTACTCTCAGCCTCCTTTTCTCCAGACTAAACAATCCTAGATCCCAGTTCTCTCAGCTGCTCCTCATAAGACTCATGCTCTTGACCCTTCACCAGCTTCTTCTTTGGACGGGGTCCAGAACCTCAATGTCTTTCTTATAGTGAGAGGCCCCAAAACGAACACAGTATTCAAGGTGGGGCCTCACCAGTGCCAAGTACATGGCTAGTCCTGCTAGCCATGCTATTTCTGATATAAGCCAGGATGCTATTGACCTTCTTGGCCACCTGGGCTCACTGCTGGCTCATATTCAGCTGGCTGTCAACCAACACCCCCAGGTCCTCTTCCAACAGACAGCTCTAGCCACTCCTCCTTCCCCAAGCTTGTATCACTGCATGGGGTTAGTGTGAGCCAAGTGCAGGATCCAGCACTTGGCCCTGTTGAACCTCATACCATTGGCCTCGGCCCACTGACCCAGCCAGTCCAGATGCCTCTGTAGAGCCTTCCTACTCTCAAGCAGATCAACACTCCCACCCAACTTGGTGTCCTCTGCAAACTTACTGAGGGTGCACTCAATCCCCTCATCCAGATCATTGACAAAGATCGTGGACTCCTAGACAGCAATGGCCTTACAACATGACTTCTCGTACAGCAAGGATCCTGTTTCCCAATAGACTCATGAAACTGGCAGAAGCGAATTTTACTTTTCATTTCTGAACTATTCTAATGAGGTTGTTTCAACTGTCCTCACGAGAGACCTGTCAAGCCAAATCTGGGCAGACTGTGACTATGACAGTGTCAGATGGAGACGGAGCAGGTGGCCATGCCCCTAAGCTCTTTTCTTCTCCCACTGCCATCCTTGGAGAATGGTTAGCAATGCAGCAGCCTTGCTTTTGGCATCAGAAATTAATTTCCTAGCAAATTATTGAAAACTCAAAATTATTCCCATTTCCCACACAGCAGCAAATACTAAACTATTAATATTATTCTGACTTGAGATCTATCTGGTTTGCCAAAGCAAGATAATTATTTGGCTACTTTGAGCAGACCCCATCAGGTAGCCTTTTGTGATACTCATTTACTGCTGGGCCCCCAAAGCCTCATTATATGATGTCCTAGGGAAGATCTAGAAAACTCCTCTCTCTCCACTGTCCGCATGAGGCTGTGTTATGTGGTGCCAAGCCCATGGTTCTTCAAAGCATGAACATGGTTCCACCCTGTGGCTTCAGACAGTTTGGGAGATGTTGATGTTCCTTGGGGTGCTGCTATCCCCTGGCTGCTCTGGAGATCAGTTCAGCCACTTTATCTATCTACACCATAGATACCTACATTTGACCTAGTTGTCTACACTCCCTTCTCACAACCGAAAACATGGAGGTACTTCTAAGGTATGGTTCATCTTGCCCTAAAGCAGAGAGCAGGAAGAGCTCACCCTATTTGCTTTCTCTCCACTTCTCTTAAATTTGGAGGGATAAGTTTGCTCTGTCTACCAAGGACTAGCTCTGACAAAGCACTTACCTGAGGGTCATCAAGTGTAATTTTAATGTGAAGTCCTGGGGGGAGTTGAGAAGCCTGGGTTGGGGTCCTTGACTTCCAGCACACACATGGGGAGAGCAACACACTTCCCAAGGGAAAGCTGCAGCACCACAGCCTGAGCAAGGACACCAAAGTGGCTCAGCTGGTCACACTTCTAACTCTGCCACCAGCTGCCACCTGTCTTGCCTGGGTGGAAAAAGGAAGATGTACTGGGTGAGAGAACAAGATAGCGCAATGGCCCAATAGCCCAGCCACTGCTGCCTACTTCGGAATGCTTTTGAAAAGCTACCACTATCACACTCCTGGTTTTCCTTGGTCATTTGTAACCGATCCTTCTTCGACGTCCAGCCACTGTTTGCCTGTTACCCTTGGAGGTTTCCCTTCCAAGCCTGAGCAACCTACCTGCTCTGGGCTAGGTGTGACCCAGGCCGGCCAGCCCATGGAGGACTGAAAATTTATGCCGAGGAAGGGACAAAGAGCGGATGAAATGTAGGGTAAATAAGGGTGTTTCCTGGATTGTCACAACAGCACTTCATGTCACACTTCCAGCTCACATTTTCTGTCTGCCCGGGTTGATCATCCCTTCATCTGAGGCAATTTTCAAAGCTGCCAGCCGTCCTGTGCTGTCAACTTCACCGGCATTGCAAACTTGCCACCACTCCAGGCCCCCTTCACAAATAATAACCTAATGGCAGAAGTAGGAGAGCAACAGAGTTCTCCTCTTCCACTTCTGACCAGCGTCACTAATTTTGTAACATTCCTTAATTTGTTGGTTTTTGTTTTGTTTTGTTTTGTTTTCCAAGCCAGTTCAAAGCAGGGAGGGAGATGTGGCAGGCAGTATTTTAAACCCATCAGTGATGGTGTGAGGTGAAACTGAAAAGTTTCTCAGTAACTGAAAGGTCTAGGTCTCCTTCTTGAATGTTCTTTGGACACTCAAAACCCTAAATCTCAGTGGACATCAGAGGGAATGATTGTCTTAAATGTCTCCATCACTTAAGCAGGGGATAGCAGCTCAAAAGTCCACTCTGATGCCTTGCAAAATTTTGCCCATTTATAAATGAGCTTTTTTCCTGGCTTTCCTCGGTGCCAACTGAGTGCCAGTGTTGGCAAGATCGGCGCTAGTTTGTCTGGACTCCGAACCACTTTGCTGAATGCTTAATCAAGCTGCTCGCCTCCCTCTCCCAACAGAGGCCATTTATACAGCAAGAGAATCAGCTGGTCGATGAAGCAGACAAGTGGAGCGGGGGAGAGGGAGCGAGCTCTTTGAATGGGATGAGAACAGAGCCACCGGCACCTCAAGAAAGTTTATCTGCCTCCAGTGCCAAGCACACACAGTGCTAATCTTTTGTTGCCATGAATATTCAAGCCCAGCTGCCAGCAACAGAGGGAGCAGCTGCAGTGGCAGAGCTGGCAGGTCCCCTCGTGGTGCCCTCGCTTGCCGACCCTGGCATCTGGGTCTGTCTGGGGGTGGGGAGGGGGAGATGCTGCTTGTATGGCAGACGATGAGCCATTCGGCAGCCCAGCCCCATGCTTCCTAAGCAGAGAGAAGTCAGGGACACGCTCACCCTGGAGAGCCCAAGAATGTCCACTCTTGCTGACAGGGGTGTGCCAGATGCTCCAGATGTTTGGGGCCATGTGAAGTCCTGGAGGGAAGGGGTGAGTCTGGGTCAAGAAAGAACAACATCTGGGGCAATCAAAGATTGAAGAACTCCTGCTGCCGCTTGGAGAAGCCAAAGTGAGACAAAAGCCTGCAGACGCCATGGAAAGCTAGACGTACAGAGCCCTAGGCAGATCACAGTTCCCACAGCATATTTGGCAAAGGGGCATATTTGGTAGCAGGGCTTAGCGGGTGGCTGAAACGCCATTAGAGGAGTGGAGCACAGGTCACAGACGAGCTGGCAGGTGACTGTGCTGCTGCAGTGTCATGGAAGAGCTGGAGGGCTTTTGTCACTCGAGGTGACTGGCAGCAGTAGGAGGAAGCCATGAACTCTCCTCAGGTGGCTAGCTTGTCCTTCTCCACAATTTAGGGCAGCTTTTCAGGGACAGGGCACTATAAGAGCAGCTCTTTGACAGGGAACAGGCACACCACCTCCTAACCAGGAGTGCAAAGTCCCTGCTCTCTGGCACATAACTTCCCATCGAGTACAGGCACACAGCCACGAGACTGACCCGTACTCCAAGCTTTCTTGTTACAGGACTCAGAACTATACAGCAGTTGATACTGCTAGAAAACCTACCAGAAGCAGAGATACACAAGTCTCCCAGGTAAAAGAACAGCCTTTGGAGGCTAGAGGTGGATATTGTGCCCTTAGCTATTGATTGTCAAGAAAGGGGGGATCAGGATTTTTGAGAAGATGATCAGACCTGAGTTTGCATCCCACAGAAAAAATGAACCAGGTGCCTGCCTTGGGACACGTTTCAGGATGCCACAGAGACGAGGGTAAACACACTCAAGCAAGCAATTATTCAGCACTGGTCAGAAAAGTCATCTCGATCCTGTTGAACTTGCCAGTTCTCCATCCTGTCTCTATCCTTTCAAACTGAGAAAGAAAGTCTGTCCTAACCGTAGTGGTAAATAAGACATCGGGCAAGCAGGGAAAGTAGGGATAAAGGCAGGAAAAATCACATCTATCAAAACATTTAATTTCACTTTATGCTTTCTTTGCCTTGTTTTGTACAAATTTTGAGAATAAAAGCTAATTTCAAACAATTAATGAAATATTTTAGATTTAAGGAGGAGACCTATTGGTCCAGATAAACACAAATGTAACAGTATCTAATAATCTAATTTTTGTCTAATTGTAATTTACCCAATTTTCTGGCACACTTCACAGAGTAAGAGCCCAGCCACACCACGGTCCACTTGCTTGGCACACATCCCATTTGGAATTAGAATGGACACAGAATATAGGTGCTTCCCATGGATTTATGGCTATCTTTGTCCCTAGATTGATATTAAACGATAAACAGTTTGTGGATAAGAGCTTTATCCCCAGCAAATCCACCTCCTCCTGCTGCTGCTTTTTCACACTAAGAGGTCAAGGGTTTAGAAACTGATTTCAGACTCCCAAGCTGTTACTGCCAGAGTGCTGATATAGCAGAAGGAAGGGCCATGGTCACAAAAGGTATCTTTGTTTGCAAGAATTTTAAATCACTTTTCGTATTCTACCAGTACCGTATTTCCTTCCTCCAGGTTTCACCTTGGATTGAGCTACATCCTTCTGGCCTTAGTATCATCGCATATATTTTTCTGACTTTTTTTTTTTCTATATTAGAACACATCGGTTCCCACGAAATCCAGCAGCACTGATCTGTGCAACCTTGCTCTGGGAGGCTGAATTACTTTAGCCAAAGTGGTGTTGATGAGCTCCCGTTGTTGCTTTGAAATGCTCTCAAACACCGTGGCAGCCCCGAACCCACCAGGTGTGTACCCAGCGACGCTGCCGTGTCACACAACCACATTATAGACCAGATAAGCATAAAACAAGGCTCTAGCTAAACCACGAGGGACAAGATGAGGCAGATTCCCCTAGGGAAAGTGAAAAGGTGGGCAGAGCTGTACCTGGGCTCTCCTTGCAGCACAGTGTTCCGGGACAGACTCAGCCTGCTCCAGACGTGGCCAGTGTCCGAGCTGGTACTGCTCAGCTCCACAATGGGCAAATGTCAGAAACGGACACAACGTACAAACTGATGGAGTTGGATGCCTGGTTTAAGATGATATGAAATATTCAGGGCTAGGCTACTTTGGGATAGGAGAGGGGCCTGGTGGCTTCAGCAAGATACATCCCAAAATGAGAAAGTCCCTACAAACACTGTCAATACTCTCACAAGACTTCGAAGAGTGAGCTTGGGAGAGCTGAGTAACTCTCATCACAAAGCACTGCAAAGGCGAGAAGGGTTTTATTAGGGAGACAGAGTGGGGAAGCTGACAAAGCCAAGAGGAAGGTGTAGGGTCCTGTGTATCAGCAGTTCAGGGAACATTTTGACGTTATTATTTACTATTGAAAACAGAGCTGAGATGCTACCAGGGTATACCCAGCACCAGATGAGTCCTGAGTAACCCCACCTGAAGGAGGCTAGAAGACTCAGTGCAGCACGGCCACATCTAACTCCCTGATACCCCACATCCAGGAGGGAGTCCAGATCCACAGCCTGGGAAGGCACTTTGAGTCTCCTCTTCAGACTGCTCCACCTTGCAGAGGTAAACAAGATTCTGGGTTCACCATCTGAACTCAGCTTTCTGAATTTTACTGCAGTCCTTGTTCAGACACCTAACTCTTTACTTAGGCTAAACAAATACTGAATACAGTTAAACAGCTATATTTGCAATCTGGCAATAGTTTGTGTGTGTGGTGTGGTGGGAGGGAAGGGGTCATGCAGAGACTTGTGGACTTACTGAGTTTGGCATACGTATTAAAATTTCCCTTCATTCCTCTAGTTTGACATAAGATCAATTACACAGAATAGAAGCATCTCATGTGGAAGTTCTCAGCTCTGCATCCCACCCTCTACTGAGTTCAAGCATATATGCTGCTGGCAGTCCTTGCTTGAACCCATCAGCTACCCCTGGCATACCTGCTGGTCCCAGAAGAGGTTTGCGGAAGGAAACTAGACATGACAGTGGCTGGAAGGACCCTAGCAAAAGAGGAGAGAGAACTGATGGGAGACCAAATGTGACACATACCTTGGGTGCCAAAATATCTCATTGCAGCCCTGACTTGAGGGCAATCAGTGAGAAGGGGACTGATTCGGGTGGCTTTCCTCCGGCATGCTCAAAGGCAGGAACAAACAACACCAGCAACAGTCCATTCCGCCCCTTCTCCCCTGAAATTCAGCCCATGGTGCCCTTCACAGGGAAGGCTGCACCAGTCTCTGAAAGCCCCTTTTCCCCAGGGAGGCTGGAAACACTTCCTCAGTTCGCTGCTGTCTCCAACCCACTGGCCGTTTAAGTTTGCCTCCCACTGCTTCCTGCGTGTTTGATATCTTCCTCTGCCAGGCTAGCGTCTGGCCTCTTCTCCCTTTTTAAATACAGGCAAGATGTTTTTCTGGTAGTTCTTTTGTAACAGTTTCTTAAGATCTTTCCTTTTTTTTTCCCCCCTCCTTCCTCTCCTTCTTACCACAAATTAGTTTTTCATTCCCATGTAATTCAGGAGAAAAAGCTGCCCAACCCACAGTAGCACTATTTGGTGCACCTCCTCAGTTCCGATCACCTAAATCCATTCTTTTCTGGGAAGCGAGTTTGCCAAGAAATGCACTGAGCCTGCAGAGGTATCTGCCGGAGTCTGCAGGCAACCTGAGAAAAGTTTGGAGAGAAGGACCTGGCTTGTCCCAAGAGCATCTGCCTTGTTTTGTCAGATGCCAGAAACAGCAACTGGACTCTACGCACTGCTTGGTGGGTGGCAATATTCCTTACAGCTTCTACAGCACTTCCAGTTTCCAATTCTGTAGAATTTCCTCCGAGTCCACTGTATCACCCAGATGCTGCTGCAAATCTCTCTGGTGCTACTCCAATATCTTTAGTCCTTTGCACCAGAGCAGTCCAGAAAGCAGAGGGTCTTGCTGGCAAATTTAACTGAGGGTCGGCACAGAAACCATAAAGACCTTAATTCTAGATTTTAAAATGACAGTAGGGACTTCACATAGCGTTAAAAGAGATATGTGCTAACATCTGTAATTCCTTCTGTTGCACCCTCATTTGCAGTCCTTCAGGATATTTGTGCCCAGAACAACAAACATGGCTAAGCCCTACTATAGCTGAACCTATTCAAACCAAAACCAGTGACATTAATCTCTAACCAAGACTCAGGCAAAGAACCCAGTTCTCTCCAAAACAAGGACAGACAGAATTCACGGAATCACAGAATTTTCAGAGTTGGAAGGGACCTCTAGAGATCATCTAGTCCAACTCCCCTGCTAAAGCAAGAATGCCTAGAGCACATTACTCAGGACTGCATCCAGGCGGGTCTTGAAGATCTCCAGAGAAGGGGACTCCACGACCTGTCACAGGAACAGCCTGGTGCTGATTGCCCAGCCTGTGACCTTCTTTGGCTTTTGCCCTCAGATGCTGGGGAGAATAGGCTTTACAACGTGCATAATAAGAGGAAAAGTTAGAGGATGATCCTTCTGTAGGCCATGCATCAGGCAGTACCGAATCCTACACTCACTAGCAGTCAAGCCCTTCACTACCATCAGTTGGCTGTTGGGTCACTCTTTAGGAATAGGGTATCATGAGCCAGCAGCCACCCAACACACATACTAAGACAGCTCAGGGCTGCCCATCTCAGAATCACAGAATATTCATGGTTGTAAGGGACCTCTCAGATCATCAAATCCAATCTCACCTAGCACCCCTTCAGACCCAGCAAACAGCTGCTGCTTTCTCCATGTCAACAAGCAAGCAGAGTCTGCAGTCTCACATTCTGCTCACAATCCAGAAAGCAGCTCAAAACTCTGATGGTGGTGGTGTTTTTTAAATGAGCACTCAGATCTTAGAGGTCTGTGCAGCAGCAAGAGGAAGGTTGTGCAGCTGCTCCAGTGCAGGTTCAAGATAACCGCCTGCAGCACACAGGAATTCCTTGGAGCCTTGACAAGTAACAAAGCTTCAGGTTAGGCATGAGAAAAAGATGATGGTGCATCCCAGGGCCAGAAAGGGATATTTCAGATCCTCTTTTGCCACCCCTGCCTATTGATACCTGCTTTACAGGTGCTTAACTGCTGATATAGTTCTTTTAAGCTCTGTGTTGCTTAGGTTTGTGTTTTTTAACCTGCCCTCATTGCCTGCGCTCTGTGTTTGGCTCCAAGGTTTCCCCTTGCTCGTGGCAAACTCATCAATAAGAAAAGCCTGGAGACATCTATAGGGCAAGGACTTGAAACTTAACTCAGGCCCAGTTCACCAAAGTACTTGGAGTGCTGGTGTTTAAGTAGGGCCATAAATCACAGTAAACCGCTTCTGGACAGATCCTTGTCCAGCATAATGCTGAGCCATGCCATTTCAATATGAACACTGTCTGATAGCCACACGGATTTTGCCTGCTTCTGTGGCATTTAGAGCTTCAAAGAATTTTAGGGATTCAAAAAAAAAAAAAAAGAAAAAAAAAAAAGAGAGAGCGAGAGAGGGAAGTGGGGAACCCAAACAAGTGATCATGTCTAAGTCTAAACAACAAAAACTCCAAGTCTCTATTTTGTTGCTCTCTTAATAATGTAATCGTGGCCAGATGTATGTTGCCTATTTCTTCAAAGTAAACTGAATTTTAGAGAAAAAAACCCTCATTTCGCAATTTGCTGATGCAGTACATCAAGCTTATGCCAGAGAAGAGTTGGCTGACATGCAAATTTTCCAGTTCATGCATCTTATGGGCAAATTATCTTTTATTTATGCTTCTATGCTTAGTTCAATACGAGAAACTTTTCTGCTGGGTCACTGAAAAACTTTATACCATGCCTGAACAGTGATTTTCTGTATGCACAGTGCATACTGCCTCTCAGGACGGCATCACATGTGTGTTTAGATACAGCTCTGTACAACAGTACCAGACACAAAGCTGTGTCCCACTCGGGTCCTCCACCTGGGATGCTCAAAGGTCCCAGCAGTGGCGGGTAGTTAGTAGGAACCTGGCTCAGGAGGTGTGAATGAACTACAAAAAGGCTGAAGGCATTTCCTGACATGACATGGCTGCAAAAACACGCACCTGAGCAGAGCAAACCAGGGAGGGGATTGAAGCTGGACTAGTCTTGAGCTGCAGTGGAGATATAATCCCAGCTGCCCCCATGGCAGGTGACAACTGAGGCAGAGCCTGGGGTATTTTGTGTACTTGTCAGTCATGTGCCATCGCCACAAGAGCAGATGGGGCAGGCACGGCACGCAGGGACCTGCCTGTGCGGCGAGTAAATACACAGAGCTCATTCAAGGCGCTTTCCCTGAATACGATCGCTGGTTCACCCTCAACCCAGTCCCGCCTGCGGACAGTCGGCAAATTTGGCCTCAGGCCCAGCCTTGAGGCTGCTCTTAAAATTCAGCGTCGATGCAGCGACAGCGTCAGCTTTAGCATTGTCATCTCTCAGGAACCCGGCTTCCCCGTGCCCACCGAGCGGGACCGCGGGCTCCACGCTCCGCTCCATCACTCGGGTACATCAGACCAAATGCCTTCCCAAGGTAATGGCTGCTTACTCCTGAGAGGGCTGCAATCGCAGGGCAGAAGGCGCCCAAGTCTTCCAGACAAAGTAAGCTGCACGGAAGCGACGCGTGAGCTCACCCCAAACTGTGAATCACTTCTGAAAAGGCAGACCTCTTCCTGGTGTGTTTATACATATAGCGAATCTGCATAAACATGCCACATGTCTAAGCACATGGACTCAGCCATATGCACCCATGGATACACACACGCTTCCTCCCGTGTGCGTGTGTGTGCGTACGCATCCCTCTGCCAGCACCAGATTTCTGGCAGGCAGCTCCTTCTGCCCTTGCCCCACAAACAGCAGGCACTAATTCTCCCATCTGCAGACTTCACCCTTCTCCTTGCCTTGCTTTCCTGCCTGCCAGCAAACATGCCCTCCTTACCTAGTCAGTCTTGCAGCCTCCCCACCACTTCCTAAACCGGTCGCTTTTTAATCAAGCAAATTCTCTGCTGAAGCCTGGTGCCATCAGGGGAAGAGCTGGAGGGACCAAACACTGCAGCAACCGGACAGCATGACTTGCTGAAGCCCGTTCATGTCCCACCTCTGACTGACAACCCAGTGGCACATCTGGGCACACCTGGAAGCCCCGGAACCACACACTATGAGCACACAACATACCACTTGTCTCTGCTTTGGCTTACGGTGGGCTGCATTGCATACTGATGATACGAACACAATAGCAAGAGATCACAAACAGGGGTGTCAAATATGCTGATTTCTATTTTCCTTTCGTTTTCTGAATTTGTCTATAGGTTATTGTAATTCCATGTAGCAATGCTTTGGCTCTAAGCCAAGGGCAGTAGTATTTTTAAGAGAGCTGACTGCAAGGTTAAAAATTGGGTTAATACATTTTAAAAAACAGCTTTAATATTAGGTGGTCATCTGCTTTCCCGATTAGATCAGTCTTTTACACCCTTTAGCTACGCTATTTAGCTCTGTGCTATTCATGCGATTTCACAGTTATTTGCAGACCTGACTTTGTCCCAGCACCTCTATCTTATGTGTTTCAAGAGACAGCAGCAAATCCAGCCTCATCCACTGCAAAGATTAAGCCTTCACAGAGGACTGAATTAGGTCTGATTAAAGAAGAAATGCAATTACACTTTCTTCCCCCCTGACTCTTCACAGAAGTTTTTTTCAACCCATACAAGTGTTAAATTCAATCTGGGGTGGAGGTGGTGTGGATGTTTGCTCTGAATGACTGTTTGCTTGTTACCGTTTCCAAACAAGAATGACAAATTTGAGTCCAAGTCCTGTAGCATCTGTTTTGACAGCGTGGTTGAACTCAGAAAGCTTGAAAGACCATCCTGATGTTTGTCCAAACCACCTTTGTATAATTATATCAGGTATGACTACCTCTTTCTAGCACCTCCTCTCTAAGAAAAACAATCAGTCAAAAATGAGAGGCAAAGGAGGGTAAAAGGAAAACAGAGAGTGTAGATGAGGGTAACTCTGCACTTTTGACTAAAAGCATTCTTACAACACAAACAGTCTCAAAGCTGGCCAGCATGTCTCTCCCACATGTTTTATCCCCCTCAAAATCCTTCCTAGGTTGTGTCATTTTAAAAACCTGCAAGCTGGGACATCAAAGAGAGGCTAGGCGTAAGAGGAAAGCAAGGACAGAAGCACTGTAAAGAATTAATACACAAAGACCTGTGGGATTAGTGGCTGGAGATTTAGGTCTGTGCACAGTCACAGAGGAGACTGTGCAGACATGGCACACAAAACGATTTGCCTTGAATATCAGAGTTTCCTGGTCAAGGGTTTTGTCAGCTCGGCCTTGCAGAACGCGAAGGCAAAGGCAGCACAAGCAGATCTACACCAAAACAATGGCTGAGTTACTGCCCCAACACCAGATCCCTTCCTCCCCGCCAGGGCTGGCACAACAGCTGGTTTGGTTTTGTTGGGGCAGTTTGTTTTGTTTTTGGAAGGATACACTTTGTCCTTGAGATATTTTTTTTCTTTTGGACAACCAACATTTGGGGCGATGCCATAGATTCCATCAATGCGGGAGCCTGCTGCGCCTTTTCTTTCTAGACTGAGCCCCCAGCCTGCGAGACCAGCATGGTGTCTCTTGATCCTTCCAAATGAAATTAGGAAAATGGGCCGGCTGACTTGCATCTGCCCTACCCTGCACGAAACAGCATTGCTGAGAGGGCGCATTTGCTAGGAAAAGTAATAAATGTAATTTCCTCCATGAATTAGCTGTGCCACACTGGCTCCAAAAGGGGTCGAAGGGAGAACAAGAAAAGAGCCACTGCCTGTCAAAAATACCAGCCCCTGACTTATCAAAGGAAGCGGGATATCGGGTCACACTTCAAAACCTAATGACAGCAGTTCAGAGGATTTGCTCAGACCCATTCCCTTAGCTCAATTTTTACGGGGCACTGGGTACCTTAGAGTGAGCAAGGAGCCCTCTGTTCCTTTGAGGAGAAGGTGACTGGAGGATAGACCATAGGGACAGAGGGGGAGGCAAAGCAGGGCACTGGGTTGTAGCCCCAGCTCCGGCGGTGCCTAAAGTGACCTTGTGTAGAAGCAGGAAGAATTTCAGGTCGGCAGAATGTAATTACTCTGGTTGGAAAGTCGCCAAGATTCTAGCATTAACATCCCTACCGCCTGTAAAAAATGCCACGGGGCCAGAACTATAGATTTCTCCATCGCTGGAAAAACAGCACTGGAGAGGTAGAGAAGCCTGTAAGCTTTGTGAGCAGCTTGAATTGTTACAGTGGGGGTTGAAAAAGCAGTTACGACTTTCCAAATCTCTCTTTTAATTTAAAAAACATGGCTAAATTAAAAGGAAAACAAGGGATATTTCCCCCCTTTCCTCTCTTTTAGAAAAGGAAGACGAAATTTCCACAGAACTGTGTCAAACACATCCTGGCGCAACAGCACACGCAGACTATTTGTGTTTGCACCAGGCTGTTTTTTCCCCCCTCTCTTCCCCCACCCTCATTGCTTTTTGCAAATCAATCTTATTCGGGACAAAGCCTACAGCAGACAGAACACCACTCGCTTCTAGCACTGTCCCGACACCAGATGAAGACTGAAGATCTACACTGTCCCCAACAAAATAAAAGGTGAAGCTCCTTTTTCTAAGCGCCTCCTTCTACTTTGCTGCCGTTCAGGGGAAGCCAAACTGAGTGCTCTATGCTTGGCCAAAGTTTTAGCAGGACATTCTGTAGCACAAGAGGCAATAATACTAACACAGAGTATTGGGTCCTGCCGAATTTCATTCCAAGCAGAAACATTTTGTACAACCAGGTGTGGAAATTTCTGATACAGGTCTTCAAAACCCAGGGGCCCAATCTGGTGCCGGAGGAGAGGAAGGGACATGCTCGCACAACAGCTGTATTGGATTATACTCACAATTCTCAGAAATGTACAGAAACACTTGCCAGCACGCCATCACTTGCGTTTCAGGATTAGTCTTGAAAAGGCAGAAGTGAATTCTTCGCTTTCCTGGCACTCTCCCCTTGACCCACTGGAGACCAATCAGCTTGTAAAGTGGAGAGGAAAATTTACACACAATAAAGATTCTTTTCAGATACAGCATTTGGCAGGGGCTCATTAGGGGAAAAAATGGCACTGCTTTAGTCAAGGAGTGGCATTAACTTTTCTTTTTTGCAAAAGGCACAGGGTATCAGTTCCACAGAAACAGACATGGAGCTGTGAGGCCGGGGGCCTGAGGGACTCGCAGAGTAGCTTATGTCCTTCTCTGCTATATAAAAAAAAAACATGTAACAAATACTGGAGGCCCAAAACAGAAGCAAAAGAACCTCATTTTTTAAGTGTCAAGATTTCTTCTGCTCATGGTATTACAGACTTGCTCTCCGAATGGTGAGATTGCTTGAAGGCCTTGAGGCCTTCTGCCTCAGGAGCTTGCCCATCCTACCCGAGCTGCAACATCTAAACACACATGCAGGAACACTACGTTCTTTCACTGCTTTCCTACAGTTTTCGCTTGTATAGTTATTCCCATTTTATGAAAGTTAACAGCAAAAATGCATAGTCTACCTCTCTATGACGGCAGTCTTTTCCCAGGGGAAAATCTATAAGCTGCGCCCACAGTGATGTTGTTCTTGTTTGTACTCAAGAGTCAAATGGAAGTCAACCGCTTGTGCTCAGATTTTTGGTGGCAGCTCAATTGGTATTTTTTATAACAAGGGAAACCAGGGGCAGACTGCCAAATAAACTCACACAACTGCAAGTGAAGCACTCCGCACTATTTCTTGTATATGCACAAAGTGGATCAGTTCCAGCATGCCCAATCCTCAGAGCAGAATCCCCCCTTCCTCTATTTTGACTCACTCCAATTGCATTTCACCTGTAGCATCATCCCAGATTGAAGCCCAAACTGTTCTGTGTGTGAAACAGAATAGTTTTACTGGACAGATTGAAAAAGACAATCATGAGAAGTCTCAGAATATTCAAGACGATGCTCTGCTGCAATACAGAAAAACACCCCAAGGAGAGGATAAAAATAAGCTCAAGTGAAAAGAGAAGCAGGAAAAACTGGCCACAAGCTTGTCTTTTGGGCAGGGAAAGGAAGCTCAGCTGGTGTGGCATCCCAGTACAGATCAACATTATTGTGAGCACAACACATTTTAAATGACGAAACAAAGCTGTCCATGGAATCACTGCCTTCCTCAGGGCGCTGTGTAGGTTCAGGCCCTGCTGAGATTGTACAACAGTAATTGTTTGATAGTGCCCAAGCAACATATCTCCACCCTGAATTCTCATGCCTGTAGCTTAGGGCAGTTAGATAATTACTGTAGGTGCTGCTTTTATAAATAACAATTTTCAAAGACTTATGCACATCTAGATCAAAGTGAAAATGTGCCATACACTTAAGGGAGCAGCTGCATTAATCTATTAAACCCGGGATAGGTGAGTTGCCCCTAGACAAATGAAGACATGAAGCAAGAGCAGGAAGAACCACCAAGGATGGACTAGGTACTCACAGCGAGGTCGCTGGACTGCAACGTGATAGTCCCAGTGGAGCATTAAGAAAGAGTATTTTCTTTTTTAAAATGGCAACAGTCTAATTTTCTCGTCTCCTCATGCATGATTGGGGGTCTCACATTTCTGGATTATCTGGATTAGTGTAACTTTAATCTGTCTCTGCACTCATTTCATCACCAGTTCGGCAGCAATCCAGGCAGAGGACAGAAAACCTCCAACGCACTTCCTTTGGGAGCCTTCCTCTCCCTGTCCCCTTCATATACATGGTGATGGAGCTTTTTCCGACTCAGAAATATGCCTGTCTTATATTCCCATTTCCTCTGAGAGCCTGAAATAACCACACAGCCATCTGCCACAGGTACCATTCTTCCCATTTTACCATATTGTATCATTACATGACTCAAAGGCAAAGTATCAGAACAAGGAAGATGTACTAAGTTTCTTACACCTTCAAAAAGTAATAGCATTAAGCAAGTAGCATCTTATCATGAGCTATTTTATTTGGTTCTTATTTGCATCAATTTTGAAAAAAAGGTGTTGACTGCATGAAGAGTCCTTCACTCAGTGTCACACTGAAAAAAGAGGGGGAGGGAAAAAAGTTATCAATACCCACTTCAAAATAGACCCCTAACTCTAACTTTTCCTTTGGTCAGCCCAGTAACTAAGAGCAGGAAACATAGTCCTGCTGAACAAAAATGAGAATTGTGGCATTTCTCATGGCAGATTAAACTGTGCTAGTCACGAAGCAATCCCCCTCCCCTTCCTGCAACGACCCACCATGTCTCCCTCGACTGGGGAGCAGCATCCCCACTGCAGGATCAGCTGGTAAAGAGGCATAGCACCTCCTCTACCACCATCGTGTATCAAAGTTAACTTCATGGTGTGTTTTTCACGATCTCCTGTAAACTAGCAAGAGCTAAGATGCTCCTCACCACCAGATCCTCTTTCCTATTTAGTAGAGTTGTTCAGGCTGGCTCAAGAAGAAATTAAAAGTTGTTCTCTAAGAGCCTGAGCATTGATTTTTCTCATCTACTCAGATCCTCCCCGGCCAACACCACTGCAAGGCAACAACTTTGGGGAGGGACAGAACAGCTGGGGATCCTAATCAGTTCAGCCATCTCAGCTTAATCTGCTGCTTATACACTAACTGCATCATCCCTATTCTGCAGCCCTTAGCACTTATCTAGAGCTTCTGAGGACTGAGAGGCTTACAAAGTGTCCTCCCTCACTGTGGCCTGTCCAGGAGTCAGGGTGTACAGCAGGGTGGGGGAGACGCAAAAACTTAGACCATTCGTGCTTGCGATGCCTTCTAGCTCTTATTAAAGAGAAGGATTAGTATCTACCAAGTATCCAGTCCTCTCTTGAATTACTCACCACATCACACACAAAACACACTCAGATTTACTCTAGAGCTGGGGCTGCTATGAAAGAGTCCCTTTAAAGATAAATTAAAAGCATGCCATCTGTAAATAAAGCAACCTGCACCTATGAAGCCAAACTTTTTCACTAGGAAGAAAGGGCCTCAAGCTGAAGGCAATAAAATATCTCAGTAGGACTGTTAGAGTTTAAATTCCCTCTTTGAAGTACTACACAGTACTGTTGCTATGTGCGTTAATGAATAGCTCGGCATTCTCAGACTAGTTAAGTGCTACAAGGAATTAGAGATGCCATGTGCCAGCCACTATTTTCTGTGAAGTCACTGGCAATGCTTTTGCTCTAGTTGACTCTCTGAAGCCTCCAAAAGGCGGCATTGCTGAGGGTTTCCATAGAAGGAAGGAGGGAAGAAAGTGGAAACAGGTGTACTGGATAAAGAATAAAACCCCTGCCATTTATATCTGAATAACAAATATTAATAAAATATTGACATTTCCTATAAAATGGAATATTAATAAAAATATTTCATATTTATTTCTCACCAGTTGCAGAAGCAGCAAACACAAGTGCTCAGCAGCCCTCTAGATAAGCAAGTGCAAACAAGCATCAAACAGACATGTAGAAACGCAAGTTGCCTATTCTATAATCCCTCTTGCTCCTTTTGGTTATGTTCATTTGCCAGAGATTAAGGCCAGAGAAAGCTTTTAGGTATACTGTAATCAATAACAAATAACTGCTTTTGAACATAAACCCCTGCACCTCTCTGCTGTCTAACAAAAAAGACTACACTGGGCATCTTTCACAGGAGGTGCACAGCATTACCAGGTGGACCAAAGCCAGGAGTCAAAGCCAGGACAACAGCAGAGAGAAAATAATTGTGATAAGCTATTAACAGCAGCTCAGTGGCTTCTAAGCTTAACCTCGCTTGAGCCAGCAGGAACGGTTCTGGATACCACTTCATTGAACACACTGCCTTAAGCAACGCAGCCTCATTCATTTGAGCATCTGTTTCACCTGTTAAAGAGCAGCACTTTTGGTCTTGTATGGGCTTGAAGTGACATTGCACTGCACAGCAGCCTCCAAAACACTTTCAAGGAAACTTATGGAGAGGGATGCTCTTAAAAACATTAAAGGCCCTCTGCTTTTGTTTCTGGACTCCAGAGGCATTTCTACTTGTCCTCGAAATAAACCCTCACTCTCCATTCCTTGACTCAAAAGGTTGACATAGAAGGTCCAGTACATCTTGTGAAGCATTGTCACTAGCGTGACAACCTCAATCTACTTGTGGTCCCTGGGAATTCAGTGGTAGGAGCAGCCCTGCTCAGTCTCCCTCAGGAGGAACCAAGCTCAGCAGCATTACCCTCAGCCAGCGGTGAAGGAACTCGGCTCTACCAGCCAACAAATATAACTGTCTTTTGGAAAGATTAATGGGGTGGGGGGAGATGGACACAGCACAGATCCCAGATTCTGGAAAGCCTCCTTTCCCCGCATACCTCTAACCCAGCTAAAGAAGTTCCCTTTGAGAACCAGGGGCACCTCTCCCCGATCCCTGCTGCCTGAAACAGAGTTCTGCCCTTTACCAGCAGCCTGTGCTGTTACCATCTCCCAGGTGGCCTGTGCAGACTCAAAAGAAGCAATCCTGCCGCAGTGTGCCCCAATTTCCCATGGCAGAGAATCCTCAACCCTGCAGCAATACTGCACCTTGAAGTCTGCTGATTACCCTGGAATCAGTTAACACCAGACAGGTCTCTGGGTAACAGCAAAGAAACAAGTATTAGCAGACAGTGCTCTTCGGGAGAAACATAAAAAACAAAAACAACCTCCCCCCCCCCGCACACTTGTTTTTACTTACACTCCAATCAGTTCCAAGAAGTCTGTTTTTCACCCAGCATGCTGCTGTCAGGATACACACAGTCTCGCAGTTGACTACCATTTGTCATGGTTATTGTTTCCACCAAGAGAGATGCTGCCTTAGGAATACACGTTATCTTTACGTATCCAAACTATCAGCAGCCTGAAATATAGTAAACTAAATAGCTCACCATCACCCAGTCCTTCTCTTTTTTCCCCACCCTCTTCCCTCCCTACACATTCCTTGTCAGGTCTTATTGCCCACTAGTGTCATCCACAAGCCAGAAGAAATGAATGCCAGCTCAGATGCACACGAAATCTCTGCCTCAGGCTTTTCTCCCTCCCTGCAAGGCTTTTGGGCAAGACCCAACTTAATCAGGGGTCACCTGTTCAACAGAATGGCTCAAAGCTCCCACGTCTCTTTAGAAACATCAGTCGCTCTAACACAGGAAATGGTTCAGCCATTCTCTACCCAGAAAATAAACAGAACACGTTAATAAGTGTCTCACAGGCACCTACAAGGGTTGCCCGGTGCTGAATTAGGACAGTTGTAGGTCGTTTCTGAAAACCACAAAGAAATCTTTTTTCTTTTCCCCACAGCAACTACTGTGACTAGTTTTCATAAACAGTTGCAGAAGTCAAATTAGAGAAGATGGCTGTTATATGAATTAGCATTTGGACTTGCATGTGTCCAAGAAGCCCCAGCATCAGATGAAGTTTTTCCTCTGGCCACAGCCTCCCGAATTTTTCTTTCCCATGGGTTCTCTACTACCTCAAACTTTGAGCATACACCATGGGTGTTGCCTATGGAACCACCAATAAAAGACACTCCCCATCACTTATTTTCAAGGAACTTATAGGAAGTCAGTATCTTTACAATCCATGTGTCAAATAAAATTGCACTTGGCAAATAGGTTCAGAAATTGTAGACAGAAAACACAGGGGGAAAGAAAAAAAACACAAAAACAAATGTGCATGAGCTCAGATGCCCAGGCGTCGTTTCCTTAGAAACCAGGCTATAGACAAGAAAATCCTGTAAGCAACAGCAATGTCTGTAGCAGAGCATCAAGATTTGATAGTAAAGCCTTGTGTTTTAGAGTATAAACTCAAAAATGAAAATCCTCCCTTTCCTCCAGATTATATAGCCACAACACACTGACAGGAGTAGATAGTGACTGCCTTTTAAGATTCAGACACTAGAATTACTAGCAACAAGTACGTGGCTGTGCATGACACAGATGAGATTATGATCAACATCATCCTTCCAGAGAATTGGCAGGGGCTGGTCTATTATCAGCACCCAGGGTAAAAGGAAAGGTTTCTCAGGGAAATCATCTGCATTTACTACTCTGTGAAATCAAGTCCAAATTTCAAAAAACTCCATCTAGATCTTAAAGAAAGGGATTTCACCAAGTAAAGGGTTTTGAGGGAAACCTGTCCACTGTGTCTACCAGCCCACCTGGGGAATAAATGGAGAACAGTCCAGCATTAGCACCTACTACACACGTGTAAGGCTACTTTTTGAGAAAGTTCTTCAACCCAAATCCTTTGCTAAAATTCACAGTGAATGGCACCAAGATGACTTTTGGATGAGTGTTACACGTCTTGTTTCATATAGGGACAGTTATTAATAGAAATGGTCTAAATGCATACAGATTTCAAACAGTAAAAATCACTATTACAGGTATTGCACAGCATAGGAAACCACTGAGGTGTAACTTCAGTAACACTGCTCATGAGTTTGTCAGAAGACTTCTTCCTGCAAGGACTCCAGAATAGATGAGGTGTAGATGAGGTGTAGACTTCTATGTGGCAACGGTGTGGCTGTCTCAATGTGCAAAGCAGCAGAATTGGGTTGAAGAACTCCAAAGCACATGGAAGTGAAGAGTCATTTTTTCAGAGTAGGCATTGCACTGTGCAGAGACGATGCCGGCCCAAGGGGGTCAAGGATCTTCCTGCCTTGTGGCAGAGCTGGGGAAAATTGTCCCAGAAAAGAGAAAAGGGAAAGTATTTCTGACCACATTGGTTGGTTAGAGGTCTTGATTACAAGAGGACGGAATGTTCATTCCTAGCACTCTGGGCACAATCTCTGACTCTCTAAATAAATTCTTAATCTGTCAGTGGTGGAGAGTACATGTATCTTCAGAAATCTTAACAGTGGCTAGAAGAAATGGGTTCCTCCATTACTATTTCTTTAACTCAAAAGAAAGTGCCTAGTTGTCTGACAGTGCAATCTTTGAGCCAGTGGAAACAGAAAAAAACATGAAACCTGTTCACAAGCTGATTATTATGCAGATCAGCAATCGTTATCCTTTCTCTCATTACCTCAAATGCTTTCTGCCATCTGTTGGTAACAAACCTGCATCTGGCAGATTACCAGAGGAGCCCTAATCAATGGGTAATTGGGGTAGAGGATTTTGTGGACAATCCTGGCAATGAAAGCAGAGAAAAAACTTACAGCAGGAGAAGAAAGTTTGCCTGTCACAAGCTGGAGATCCTACACCCAGCATTTCTCTACCATTCTGACAGAATTTCTTCTTGTTGGGAAGCATGTGAAGGGGGGGAGACACAGATTTGTCACAGGCAATGGGATAAATTATACTAGCCTCTGTAATGATACCTCAAGCAAAAGGTTAATTTCCAACAGATTATGCCAACGAGTGCTGCCAGGAGAGGCACAGAGCAGAGCAAGCACAAACACGCATGAGTCTGCATTTCCACGGTTGCCTCTTAAAACCATCTGTTAATGAGACATAGAGGATGCTACGGACTCTTTCAAGTAATGGCTCCTAATCTAGTCTCTTAGTGCCTTCTGATAAGAAATGCTCAAAATATGTCCCCTGCAGGTTTTCCTTCTCTAGCTGTGTATTCAGGGTCCTGCTCCATTCCACATAGCCCTTCCAAGTCTTGATTACAGCAGCTCAGATATAATATTTACATTATTCCCCTGACTTCCAAAGGAAACAAAGCTTTTTAAAATCACACTTACTGGTGCTGAGCTCCCAACAGAGGCATACTGACAGATTTTAACTGAATTTCAGAATGAGGCAGAGTCTCAAAGTTACCAGATTCCTACAAGTTTTGAGGGAAACGGCAGCTGGGTGGAACAGAGGAACCCAGCCAGAGCCTCCGCTAAGGGAAAGAAAAGGGGGATTTGCTGCTCTGCATTCCCATCACCAGCTGGCTGGTCGGTCAGCAAACGCTTTGAAGCGACTCTGCACTCATGGAGCTGTTGTCAAGTGACCACCACTGCGGCCATCCTCTGCCATGAGCACCTAGAGAGTAAGAGATGAAAGTTGAAGTGGCAATTGTAAAGACCTCTGTAAGAATCGGACTTTATTGATTCATCTTTCAAAGAATGAATCAAAATGAAAACAGTCCTGTGCTGTTATAAAGATCCAATCCATGCTGTTTGCCCTTC
The DNA here is from genome assembly GCA_013399435.1 of Arenaria interpres. NCBI lineage: Eukaryota > Metazoa > Chordata > Aves > Charadriiformes > Scolopacidae > Arenaria > Arenaria interpres. The sequence continues at coordinate 131,653 of VXAK01025205.1, forward strand.
TGCCACTCTGTATAAACCCAGAGGACAATTTCAAGCAGAAGAATGTTCAGAGCATTTGACCTTCTCTAATCACATTATAATAGCGTTTGAAATGTCAAGGTATCAGAGTTTAACAATGACACAATAAATCAACAAATCTAAGTAATCTCCCAAAATTAGATGGAAGGGGGTTAAAAAGGTAGTGCCCTGTTTTGGTTTGGTTTTATTTTTAACTTTGCCTTGCAGGCCACTGCTGTGTTTTACCTGCTTGCACTGGTCCCAGAAACTGGGAAGGTACATACATAACATCTACTGCCCAGACACCACCCTGGGAGTGTCATTGGAGCGTGGAAGGAACATGGAATTCTTGTAGTAAGTAAGAAAGCAGCCCAAAGGAAGGAAGTAAAAATTCCTATAAATATCCAAATGCTGCCAATGCCCACGCACATTGGGCTGGGCTCCAAAATGTTTTGGGGCGATAAGAATCCTTAGTAGGCACCTGAAGATGGGAGAGGAGCACCAACACCCAAGCTAAGACGTTAAAGAGACTGTGACAGAAAAACAACATCCTCAAGTCATCTAGTATCCAGGCTGCTGTGACTAAAAAGTGAGAACTTGAATCTTTACTATGCAAAGGGACTAAAAGGAGACACAGGAATGCAACTGAAAGTTGGTTTCAGAAGCATGTTCCCAAGAGATACAGATCTTATTTCCTTCCTGCTATTAAAGGAAAGGGGTGACTTTGCATTGGATTGGATTACGCTTGGGCAGAGAGCAACACCTCCATTTAGTCAAATCCGGCAGCTTTTTTTTTTTTAATTCAGCATTTCAGGGACATTACTGCAATCTCCATCTAACAGCTGCAGCCTGCAACATGCTAGTTCACTTGCATTTGCATCCCCACAGAGAGTAGGCATCTGGACACAGTAACTTTTTGTAGGCTACCAACTTGGGCTGGTACCAAAAACCAAGGGTTTCGAATGGTTTGTGACCCAGATTAGATAACCTAAAACTTTCAGAGAGGAAACAGAAATAGCGCTGATTGAGATTTGCCACATGGCTTTTTTGGGTTTTGTTTTCATTTTGAAATGGGGATATTGTGTGATGCTTATCTTGAAAAGGGGAAAAAGAACTCAGTCTCTTCTGTGCAAGACCAGATAGATATTTGTCAATGGAAGGAATACTTTCTCCAGCTATCCTGAGCCTCCCATACACATGAATGATATCAGTCAGAAAGAAGGGGGCACAGTGAAAAGCCAAATCTTCTTCAGGTATCATCTGTGGCACTGGAAAAGCAGTGAAAAAATATAAAAGATCCAGGCTCATTTCTTCAACATGACCGTGCTACTGCGGGCAATCTCTTCAGATTTTAATGTCAAGCTTTGTTAAAACAGCCATCCTGTTGCTTCACTGCTTAGACAGCTCTGAACAGCTACACTGGACAAGTGAGAGGTGGCATCAGTTCAAAGACATGACACTTAATTGTCCTGCTGACACCTTAGTAGTGACTCAGCTGCGTAAGCATCTAAGAGCATTTTAAGGATCCTCAGTATTTCAATATACAGATGGGGTCGTTTAGGAAATGAAATCACCTGCAAGCCAGGTATGAGACTCAGCAGCATCTAAGAAGACTTGTTACATCAGTAGCCCTCGAGCCCAAAAGCATACTCTGTCCTACTCTCTAACTCCTCCTTGTTCCACCAATATAGATTTGTAGATCATCCTCTGTGTTTGTTGCAAATGATAAAATCCAAGACACCTTTTCCCTCACAACCTTCTCTTGATGCTCCCGTCTGTGACTCAGAGAAAAGCAGTACACCCTTCAGGAAAGGGAGATGTTTCATCTTTCTGAAACCTGCAAGCCAGTGGGCCTCTTGTTACCTTCTCCACATAATTCTCTTCCTGTCTGCGTTAGTCTTCAAGCTCAGCGGAAGGGAGTTTCACTGTTCACCCCCTATTAACCCTTCCTATATTTAGTATTTATGTCAGAATCAAACAGTTCTTTGCTAAAGCAGTGAGCAAAGAAGGTGAAAGCAGTGAGCGGGAGACAGAGGTGGCTGCTGAGCTAGTGCCTGTCCCAGTGACAGAAGAATGAATAAAAGAAGGTACACAATGTCAGGCATCACAAATGGCCACCATCACTGTTAATTCAGGGTGTCATAAGGAGGCAGTCACCTCCAGAAGCATTCCGACTTCTGAAGAAGGGGATGAGAAGAGAGCACTTCCAAGAGCTGCCCAAGACCCCATCTACAGATTTTGGCTGACTTACAACAGGGAGCGTTCAGCAAGCTTGCTCTGGCCTAGCATTATGCAGATGTCCTGAAGGACTGACAGTAACATCTAATGTTGTGTGCAGAAATTCTTCTTACTTCCTCATTTCAAGCTAAGTTCAGCCTGAACTTCCCAAGTTGTTTATTTTCTTCAGAGCGTTAACTTTGGGCAGGACAAGATGCCTGGCAGGCAAATAATCCACAGCATCGAGTGAGCAACTCACTGTAGCTCAAAGCTGCTGAAATGCAGTACTGAATCACTCCATTCCATGAAGTTACCACTTTCCATGTGCCTCTCGTCTGGACTTACTGATTGCTGAATGCTGCTACACATCGCTCCACAGTCTCCTAAAACTGGCTGTGTTATATTAAGTACGTCAAGGATCACAAGACATTTCTCAATCAATAGCCAACAACAAATTTAAGATGCTACTTATAAACAGAAAAGTCCACATTAACTGATTTGCAGTCACAGAAAAGGACATTTCTACGCGGTCCTTGAAAAGTCTGAGCTGAGGGAAATAATAAAAGTTACTTTACCATTTATACTTGCTTTCTCACTAAGAATTTTCAACAGAATGAAAACAAACTCTAGTTTATTATGGAATGGGTTTTGGTATGTTCTGCCTTCATTTGATGTTTCCTGTGCTAAAATATTTTTTGCTTTGAAAAGTCTGCCGCTGCAAGTCTTTGAAGCACATACTGAGGATTACCACAAGCAACCTTTCAGAAGAACATAGCAGAAAGATGACATGGTCCTAGTTATTCCAATCTCATTAACTGGGCAAGCAGACAAGTGTTTGAAACAGACTGCAGAACATAAGGAAGTGCTTTTTTCCCAAAAAGGCTGCTCAGCAGAACGTACCAGTGTAACACAAATGCAGATGGCGCTCTGCGACAGTCATGCTGTGTCACACCGGCAAGTATTAAACAAAGAATTGGGACATCTAGGAGAGTAAGCCTCAACTCTCAGTTTCCTCCTCACCCGGCAACATTCTGCTCAGTTCTTTCAAACAGCATGAGCTGATCTGAGGTTATGGCCCTGTTATCAAGGATGGCAACATATGGCTCAGCTATACATGGAATATTATTTCATTTAGATCAGCTACACATATTAATGTTATCTTGGTAGCTACTGTAAGAAAAATTGGGCAACAGCTATTTTGCTAGAACCATTTTAATTAGCTAAAGACCAACAGTTTTTAACTACCCGTACCTTCACAGGCTCTTACCGGAGAATAAGTATCTGGTTCACATGGTGAAAAACACGCAACAGCCGTCAAAACCAGACAGGGCAGCTGCTAATTATTGTCATGTAGAGTCTGGAAAGTTCTAAAAAAACTATTACAGCAGCCTTCGTGTTCCTCTTTGTCGGTGACATTCCTAATTCATCCAAATGCATTGGCCCAATATGCATGCCCTTGCATGTGAAAAAAGGAACAGAGTCGAAACATTAGAGATCAAAACACATCAGATCTCCTCTCAGACAGAACCACACTGTGCACCTTGTTTTTAGTAAACATGGGAAAATAAAATAGAATCTATAGATAGGAGCAACTGTCTATGAACCCAGTTCCACAGTAATCATTTATTTATTAGAAAAATCTATTCAGTATGTACACGCAGAGATGAAAAAAAGACTGTTGAATAACTGACTAATTGGAAAACACAGATGTCTGCTTTAAGAGAGTCCAGCAGCCTCCAAGTTCAGGCTGTGCTCCGAGGACCATGTCCCATGCCAAGTGACCAGCACTTGGATTTCAATTGCACGAAGTAGAGAATATCTGCTTTTGGACACCAAACCAGTTGTTCCACCCTTTTCCTATAAGCCATCACCCACAATGAACCATTCAATATGGAGCATGAAATGAGAGGTAGGCTGTGTTTCAGCTTCTCCTCAACCTAATTGCAAAAAACCTCTATCAGTAGTATTTTGAGCTACAGAGGAAGCAAACAAGCTATGTGTTAAACAAAAAGCTGGATCAAATCCTCTTCTGAAGACAACCAACACAGCAGCATAGCAGGAATATATGAATACCTGCATACTAGAGAAATACCAAAATTACCACCCGACACACATCAGGTACAGCCTGTAGACCTCTTATAAAACAAAAGTATTAATGTCATGTTTGGAAGCATATGATGGAAATATCTGCAGTGAGACAGCCTGATGTTGCATAGACACATCAGCTGTGCTTATTATTCCCACACCAACCAGTGCTTGAGCTGCAGAGCTTGAATTAAAACAGCTCTGTAACCATCATCACAGGAGCCATGAAGCACCGCAGGAAGTCTGAACCCAATACTGACTTGCTGCAAGTTGGAAACTGTCCTGGCCGACAATAACAAAGCGAGTCTGTAGGATTAGTTATAGCTGTACTTGTAACCTTAGAGTTGCTGCTATAGCTTCCTTGTTCCTAAGCAACCAGTCTTACTCAAACAAGCTGCCTTCAATACCTCTGGCCATTACAGAAAGGAAACGCCCCGGCCCCTTTTTCTCTCCATCCCAACCAGTTTCAACAGGTAGATCTAACAAGTTTGTTTAATCTTATTCCCCTCCTTCCACCTGAAAGCAGCTGCAGGCCAGGTTGCTTTAAAGCTCATGCCCCAAACAAGTAGCCTGATGCCTTTCTGTGAGATCCGGGAGTGAAAAAACCCAAACACCGAGTTGAGGGAGAAGCATCACAAGTCTCCAAAATCACAGTAAGGGCTCAAATCCTAGAGGCCTCATAAGGTATAAAGTCTGAACTGGGCATGATCAGAGACAGCAGATAGTTCAAGAGCTGAACCCATAAACAACCCATTGCAAATTTAAGGCACTCCTGTAACGTACCACTTTCAAGCCTTAAGCTCTTCAATTTTACCAAAATTCCTATTCCAAAGGAAATGAGCTTTTTTCAGCACCTGCATATGAAAAATACAGATCCATCAATATTGCAGTTTCACTAGGGAAGCTTCTCTGAAGTCGGATACATAAAGTTTGGCCAAATTATCTTATAGAAACCCCATTTCCTTTCCTTTCTAGAGCATCCCTTCCTCCACGTACAAAAAGGATACAAGATCCTGGCCAGCCTCTCTCTGCTTTGAGGATGCCGTAAGATTCTCTCATAAACACTAAACATACCGCAGTGAACCACACAGTACTCTCTCTATTGTGGAGAAAAAGACTTAATCTGCCTAAATAAAAATAATAATAATTAAAAAATCCAAAAATCTGTAAGTCTTTTACATTTCAAACCTCAAATTTCAGCTCAGCACACTTGTTGCAAGGAAGAGGCCCACTTTCAGTCTGTCTTCCCACAGTTTAGTACAGGGTTGTTGGACGAAGTAATGCCAGGAACAAGACTTCCATGAGCACAAGAAGCTAAGTATTTGCACTCATAACATAGACAGTCTTTACGTTGCCAGTAACAGGGCAGTAGTGAACGGGAACTACCGATTCCAAGAACTACATGCTAATACATGAATACAGTCTGAGTCAAACTACATCTAATTTTGATGGAGTACAACATGTTCCTACTCCCACTTGCCCCTTTATTGGGATTATGACCCCACAACTCAAAAGGCAAAAGCAAACACGCGAACTTCGCTGTTCCTGCAAGTCAGTGTCCAATATCATATTACAAACCCTACTTTACTGCTGCTTTTAACAAAACACACCAGATGTGAACTCAGGCAACTAAGGAGCTGGCTCACATTCACTTCTACCATCTCTGCTGTCGGGACAGGATAAAGAGGGAGCAACCAAAAATGGCCAGACCCAAGGACACCAGATATTGCAACTCCAAGCCCAGGGATGATCTCTCTACAGTTTACCAAATCAGCTAGGTCTGTAGGAACTTACACTAGAATGTAATTAAACAAAAGAGGACCAGTACTCATTTGTTAACAGCTTTTGATATTCAAAACCTGAAAAACAGTGATCTGTGAACTGAAATCGCCTTTTAGAGACAATTCTTTTACCATTGTTGCCTCCAATAACTACCTTACAGATCTGTCTCCACTCTCCCTCCCCACAGCCACTGGGAACCTGCTTCAGTTCCTCACTGTTACGTACCTTCCGTTCTTCCGCTGTGGAACACTTTTAGCTTCTTTGCAGCAAACCTCAGGATTTAAACGGACAGCACTGACATCTAGTGGTTTGTTAAGAACTTGCCATGCTAAATTTCCAGCCCAGTCATTTATTTTTAGAAATATGACAAAACACACAACTCTCAGGGTTTCAGTTTGCTGCTTCCAACTACACAGACCAACGGCAGGTACACCTGAAATTCTCTATAAACATACCATAACACACACTTACCGTTGTCTCCCTCAGCTCACAGTGCTTCCCCAGTCCATTGCTTGAAGCCTAGGAGAGGTGAGGTAGTAGGCACAAGTTTGATTTCGGCCCTGCCTGCACAGCTACATTTCTTCAGCGTAAATCTACCTGCAGATATTTGTTCTGGTTGCACAGGGCTGGGGCTTACACTGTTCTCTAGCTGCGTTGAACTAAACAGTAGGGGTTATTCACAGAAACAAGGACAAGACCCAAGGCCACATCACTTCTAACAGCTGGTACACAGTTCATTCACAGCTGAAACAAACAGACAAAGAACTGTGATTTCTAAAATATAACTGTGCTGAAATTAACAAGGAAAAAAGATAAGAATGCTATTCTGAAAGCAAAGAGGAAGAGATCTTGCAGATTAGATTTCTGGGAGAACAGCAAGCAGTTCAATTCTCTCCACCCGCCCAAAAAACCCTCTTACCTCTTTCACCGGGTGATATTGCAAAATTGCCAAGCAGCACAGGTGAGTGGTTATTGAAAACTTTTGAAGCATGTGTCAATGTAAGGAAAGGTATCTTTATGTAGCTTCCTGTACTACTGGTACTAGTCATTTAATCACTGCTGGGGTCTTTGCAGGCGTTAACACTCTCCACAGTCAATGACTTCAAAGATTTTTCAGCTAACAGCGGTGAGGAAGCAGGAGATTTGTGGTACACTTGTCTGGTGCACAAGCCTACAGACCTCAGAGAAAGCTGCATACTAGTCATTAAAAAAACCCCAGCTAGTTCTAGTTTTGTTAACTGTGAGATATTGATACCCAAGACTGGAACAATCAGTAGGTTCTTGAAGTACCTTCCCCTATCACCTCATCTCAGGCAAAGTCTTGAGGGGTTTTATTTCCTTGCTACGCCTCAGCTCCCACACACACGCGGTTCTTCCAACATTATGGATGAGCAGATCTCCCTGGAATGGTATATAAACAAATAATATTGCTAATCTTCGGAGCACAACAGAAACATTTAGCGCTGTGACTGTTCTGTAGCACTAATAGGAAAAGAATGGAGGACTACGATGACTCTAATAGACCAGGAAAGCATCCTGTAAAAACCCAAAAGTAAAGAGACGGAACAAGCATTAAGAACATCCCAAAGAAAATAATTAACTTGAAATTACTCCCTGCATCAGAATGAGTTCCTACTCACATTTCTGCTAAAGTGCAGAGAAATAGCCACTTGCCTTTGACCAGAAAGCGGTTTGGGTGGGGGGGCTACTGTTGCTTTATGACGACATATACAACCTTCAATATCATGCTGCGTACATGAAAAGATGATGATTCAGGAGTGGCCAGTTATAACAGGTTTAATGCTGAACTTCAAAAGACATGACATTTAGTTTCCATCACAAATTCTTCTGCCAGAAACATCAAGTTGCTCAAAGCGTAAGACTATCCAGAGCCAAAATAGCCCTGCAGCATGCGGTGTTTCCGAACCACTGCTTAACAGAACCACTGAATCAGTGGTTTCTGATAAACCAGCAAGAAACACTACCAGGTGGTGATGAGACTGCCTATCCCATGGCTCCAACAATGAAAAGAGAATTTCAAAACCTCAGTTCTTCCTACTGTCAGCTCCAGTTTTCATTACTCCTGTCATTTTACACAGATAAGATAAAATTCATTCCTTCCAGGCTGAAGCTCCCAACAAAAGCATGGATGTTCTTCTGGAGCTTGGAACCATTATCAGAATTCTTAGGTCAGCTCCTTAAGGAAACCAACTTATATTCCCTTTCAATGACATGAAGACCCATTTCTACAACCCCACAAACGGGGTGACTAGCAGATTGACAGAGGTACTCAGGACAAGCACATACATTCATGTGAAAGAACTGAAGAGGTTTTTCAGAAGACAATATTTTCTATTGCCTCAATGAATCATCATTGTTCATTTAGATCATTCCATTCTTCTGCCAACTGCTACCTTTGTGATTCAGCCCCAAACAGCAGAACTCCATTAAAGTTTTAGTTTCTTCAAAAATAAAACAAGGAGCCCTTGCTAAATCACTGAAGAAAAGTTTTCATTTCCTCACTCACGATGCAATGATTGCCACCTTCTGGGAAGAATTTTCAAAGTGAGAGCAACAGACAGGGGCATTGACCTGCAGCCATCTCCAGAAGGTATCAAATGCTGCCAGGAAGGTAAAAGACTGCCTGGTCACAAGGTACTGGCTTCAAAAGGCAAAGCAAATTTCTTACCATCAGAACTTTTCTGTAGTCTACCCTTGAGGGAACCTACAACTAGATCTCTAGTGCAGCTTCAAGTGCAACTTGAAGAGGACCACAGCAGGACCACACAAACAGGCTGTGTTCCTGCTTGCAGAGTATCAGCTGAAACATTACTCCTGCATAAAACAATTTTGGTTTGGGGTGAAGACAAAACCAAGACCCACTATACAAAGATGGTCATAATAGAAATAGGATGGAAAGAGGGAGGGGGAGGTGAACAGGCTAGGAAGTATTGCCAGAAACAGTACCTGGAGAAAACTCAAATGTATGGGCTTGTTCATAAAGCTTGTGGGAAAGAGTTATACACCTTGAATTGCAGGCAAACAACTTAAGCGTATTATGAGACACTCCTGCTTGAGAACTGTACACATTTTTATATTACATTGTGTAGAAACATGTGTTTGTGTAGCATGATGTTTACAAAATATATATGCAAGAGCATTTGTCCTTTCATGCTCTTTCCATGTGTGTGGTTATAGATTCTCAACAAAAAGGAAACAGAAGGCAATTCTAGCTTTGGAAGTGATGAATGAAGACTACAATGATTAGTGTTCTTCACTACCTTTCCCTTTAAGCTTGTCTTCACCGAAGCAAACACCACACCACAGGGAAGATAAATCACAGGCTGTTCCCAATTCCTTCTGGACAAGGCACTCCGTTAGCTTCACACTGAGAACCTCAGAAGAACTGCAAGCAGCAAACTCTGCTAAGTATATTCCAGTAGGTTAGCTCTAACTATTGCCCAAGTTCTTAGACAGCCATAGCTATGTCTCCCCATTTTTCAAGTCTAGTTCACTGTAATCCTGATAACTAGACCCTGCTACTCTTTCCTTAGAGTTCCACCGAAGCCACTGTGTTCTTGCTTCTGGAGGTTATATTCCCACCACAGAAGCTTCACAAGTTGTGAACAAAACCACCCTGGTCCACTGACAGTCACAGATTTGGAGAACTACAGCCAGCTTTGCATCTCCTCTTCATACTTTTGGGGTTCAATAAAAGGCTTGTCAATGGACCGGATCATCAGCTCACCACAGTACACGCATTCGGCTGCCACAATATCATCAATGTCAGCTTTGATCTGTTCCCGGCTCTGCTGCCCTTTCCCCAAGCTAATGGTATCTGCATCCTTGGGACGATGGTGGCTCTTGGAGGGCTGACTGGTAGCTGCCAGTTTTTTCTGAAGATCTTCGAGTTTTGCCTGCTTATAGGCAGGAAGGTTTGGGAAAACTGCTTGGAGGAGACAGTCATAGTGAAACATGTGACCACACAGGAAAAGGTAAAAAGGGCGGTTTAGAAGCGGAAAGTCACAAGCAGCACACTTTTCCTGAGGCTCCACAGAGCCATATTTATTTCTCATTTCCTGGATGTCCTCTCGGATTCTCTTGGCACTCTGTGTGGCTTCCTCCATCTCCCTTTTCAGCTCCTCAATGTGCTTGTTGTAGTCCTCTAGGGAGTTACAGATTGCCTCCTTGAAATGGTCAATGGTGACAAAATCTGGAAAGAATGGCAGGACATCTTCAATCTTCAGCAGGGCACAGCTGGAGAGACAGGCCATTGCCTTCTTGACATCCTTCTCTTCCTGAACAACATGGCGAGCAATCTTCAACCAGAGCTTCTTCCGGAGCTCCTCATCATCCTCAGGGAGATCTGCACAGGACTTGGCAAGATCAACATCCACCTAGGAGTTGGACAGATAAGGAAACTGAGTTAAGCTTCTCTCTGTTTATCCACCACTCAATTTCAAAGCCTGCTGTCCATTATAGGAGGCATTAATAGAAACCTTCTATTGCTATCTCGTTGCCTAGGACTGCACCTTGTTGACATGTCAAACACTTCTCCTCTCCACCAGTATTCCCCCCTGAAGATTTGCTTGCTACCCAGCAGAGAACAACAAAGCCCAGCACTACAATAAGGGCAAATCCCTGTTACAGTATCTTTGGTGGCCACACGTTTCAGCAGAGACATAGCAGTGACAATAGAACAAAATCCTACATCTCCCGGAAGCTCAGACTAAGCTAACAAAGAGATTCTTCTGTAATAATTATCACAGCTAGGAATAGGAAGTAATTAGAATCCTGAACAATAGCTATACAAATGCAGATATGTTAAAAGTAATTTATGTTAGAGACTGAGCTTAAGACAGACAGTACCCCACCTTGTACTTTCCCTGCCCCTACCTTCAATTATGGCTTGTCAGTCAGCTGCCTACATAAAACAATTGCGAAAGCACAGATGTATGTTAACAGAGACAGGTCTTTCTTCCTAGACTTAGCTGCACACCTCCTATACTGATGAGTCTGTCTAGTTCCTCTCCATGCTCGATTGTTCAAGATATCCTGAATAAGCTACATTCCTACATATCATAGCATGCACGCACAGACACACACATACCTGTAAGGCAAGATCCACAGCCTCCTCATACAGTTCCATCACTTTGTAAATATGGACACAGGCATGGTGGTGCCCATGCTCTGCACACAGGCGCAGTGCATACTTCAGGTCATAGTGGATCCTGTTTGGGTTGGTTCCTGCTTGCTCCAGGTATGACAGCAGCGAGTCCGGCCGACACAAAGCATAAAGAGACAACAGGTAGTTGTGAATGGCTTGCTGGGTTTCTTCCAACTGATAGACACAGAACTCCATATATCTAATGGCTTCATTGATCTGCTGGGTGCTGGCACTCTGGCTGTAGTTAACAAGGGCTGGAATGAGGTTCCTGGCATCCAGTCTGGAGCCCATAGAAATCCAAGCGTCAACTACCTTCTTGGGAATATGCTGGATGAGGACTGGAGAGAACTTGTAGAACAGCTTCTCGTCTCTGTGCCTGGACAGCACATTCAGAGCTTCATCGTACTCATCATGCTGGCAATGGTGAGCTACTACGCGCTCATAGTCCTGCATGATGACTGCAAAGTAGACCATGTGCTCTGTGTCCCCATGGCTTGCCAACAGCTCATAAATAGATGCCCGGTTATTAAATAGACATTCTTTGTTTTTAGGGCTGCTCAGGAAAGTGCGGAACTTCTCCCGTGTATCCAAATAGAGATTTCGCTGTGAGGGGTCTCCTTCCAATATGCCCAGCCAGTTCAGGTAGAGCTCCGTTAACCACGTGGTCAACAGAGTCGTCTGTGTCTTCTCAGAAGGCTTTAGGTTACTTAGCTTCTTAATCAGAAACTCCATCAGGGCCTCTTCTTGCTTGGCTTCAATGAACTTAAGGGCAATTTCCTCAAAGTAGTTCTGGGTCAGCGCATAACATTTGGCACTGTCTAGATACCTCTTATTTTGGAAGCAGTGCTCTGCCTCTTTTGCCAGCACAATATCTAGGCACTCTGGACGGTCTTTACAATACTCTTTGGCTAAATCAAATTTGTTCATATTCATATACATCTTCCACACATCTCTAGATTCCCGCTGGACATGGTAACGGAACACTACTTTCTCAGTGTGGATCCAGATCTGCTGGACTGTGGGATCTTTGATCATGCGTGTCAGTAAGCCGAACTTCTCCTGGAACAGATCTTGGAAAACAACCTGCCCATTCAGAGTGCATACAGCCTTCACCCGATCAGGCAGCAGCAAGAGGAAGTGGAACTGGGTAAGCACAATGGATATTGGCTTGTTCACAGTTATGTCAATATCAGAAGGATAAACCCAGACCCGTTCATCACTCAAAATTGAATCAGGACGACTATAATCCAACGTACCATATAAAACACCATTTCCCATCATCCAGGCAAAGGAACGTGGGTTGGAGCGCAGTTTTGGGGTGTAAAAGGCTATCTCACTGAAACCAAGGTTGGCCGGAAACTCCCGGAAGCTGGGCAAATGGTCAGCATGCATAGCAAATATGGAGCTGAAGCCTTGCTGCTCCGTCCCTTCAGGCACTTTGCCAACAAACTGGAAGAGTCTCTTTCGAGTGGTGGCTATAATAAAAAACTTCCCTTCTATGCCTCGTTCAATCTCCAAGCAGCAGACTGGGGCAGGTCCCGATTCCTCCTCCAGAGTGTAGACCGGTCGGAAGTACTGGTCAGGGTTAGTGCTGAAGAGGCTTCCCTCGCTGACAGAGATTTCAGCCTCATAGATCTGTCCCTGGGCTGTCCCCACCAGGATAGGCCCGGTGTTGGTCTCTGAACCAAGAAATTTGTTCCAGCCCACGCTTTCAATCAAGTGGCCTTTCCAGCGGGAGAGCGCTCGCACTTTCTGAACGCTTCTGTTCAGGTAAAGGCATTCACTGGTGTTCAGAGCTATCAGGAGATGAGAACCTGCCAACAGGAGAGGGGCATGGGAAGAAGAAGAAGAAAACAAATTAAGACTCTGCCTAAACAAATTCCTGAGGTTTCTAATCCTCACATTTGATAAGCTCTGACAGCAACATACTAAATCCAAATCTTTCCCAGGCATTCATAGGAATGTGGGGGATTTCCATGCTGGATCAGAATGGTAGTCTATATGTTGCAAACTTAAAATACTAGTCCCAGATGCTTCAGTGAGAAGGTATTCTTCTATTTCAATAAGCATTCTAAGCCTAAACCAGTTCCCAGAGTTCTCTCCTATCCCGGGCAATTGGTGACAGATATGAGCATCTCTTCCCAAATTTTTGTTTTGTTTTTTAAAATCAGTCAAGGCTACAGTGAGCTGCAAGTATCTTACAGTCCTTTTTAAAAATTCTTATATAAACACAGCACAGGGTGATTTCCTTTTACTGGTTTTAGCAGCCTTGCTCAGAACAGCCTAATTGCATATGTTCATTTCAGAGAGTTCAAAAGCAACAACATACACACAACAAACCAGTGTTTTTTCTAATAGCACAGGGGTAAATTAGTAGGCAGGACCCCTGGGCAATGGAGCCCTGCTCACAGAAGAACCACCCGTCCTCCTTATTTACAGAACAGAAAGAGAACTCCTTCACCAGTGCTCGTTATGCACAATCAATTGCATCTGCTGCTAACCACTGTCTGTAAATATACATAGTCCACCGCCTCACCTGTGTGGTCCAAAAACATCTTGTAGACTTTGGCTTCATCTTTGCGTCCCAGCTCTACCTGATTAGGCTCATCTGGCTTCCCAAGATCAATCCTACAAAGAGAAACCATGAAAGCATGCTTCCAACAAAAGCCCATGTAGGCGTAATTGCTCACTGTTTTCCATATTGGGTTCATGGCTTCTTATCCAGTTTGTAATTGTAAGTTCTCTAACAACTTATGAAAAAAAAAAAAAAGGGCAAAGGAAAACAAGCAATAACTTCAGGTCTCTGGCAGCATTACCTGAGAAGGGTGTCTTTGCCAAGGCTCATACAGAGCTGGTTAGACGAGACCACTAAGCTGTTAATTTTCTCTGGAGGAGCAAAATCAATCCTTTGCTTGTTAAATATTGGTGTTTCCTTCTCCAGCCGTGCATTCACATATCCTGGAGAAAGAACATGAACACTTAAAACCAAAACAAGACAAAAACCCAAAGCAACCATCACCCCACTCTACAATAAAATCTAACATAAGAGACTTGAAAGATCATCACCTGCTCTGAATTTTATCAAAAAGAGTGTGCGCTGCATGGAGCATGGACACAGAGAGCAGCACTCAGGTAGATACATATAACAGGAAGAAAAGCAGTGATACGCTTCACTGTCTTGTCACAGAACTGCAAATTTGTCACAAGCTTTAATTTGAAAGCACACAAAATTCTAGGGGAAGCCACAAAACTGCCACATAAACTGCATAAAAAGCTGAAAATGAGAGTAGAATCACAAGTAATTTGTTTTCCTTGGTTGACAGTTTATTTGTTCAAGACAGGAAAGAATGGCTGGTATTACATAAGACACAAAGGCGGCCCTGGTTTGACACTCCCATACAAACTACTCAAGAGACCACTGTGGCATTAATTGAAATATATTTCTCTCTTATTCCATGTTGGAACTGAATGAGCTACCATACTTGACATCCATCATTCACAAGCTGAAGCTATTTTTAAAGCCCTGTTGGGTTTTTTTTTGTATCCACATAGCAGACTTCATCATAGAGAGAAGTCTGTTGGATTATTTGCTGCAGGGAACACAGCTGGAGGTCACAATGGTGCTTTTACCATAACTCTGTTTCACCAACCATAACACTATCCTAATTGCAACTTTCCAGTTGTTGCTGGAAGGCACGTGAACTACTTATTAGAGCCAAAACAATAACCAAGACCTGGTGATTGCTGAATCAATGCTCCAACCTTGGCATAAATTGCTTCCCGAGCCAAAACCCATTCAGACGGGTTTACTGTTTCATGGTAAATCCCAAAATGGAGCCAGACTAATCTAATCCTCAGATCCTTTTGAAAACCATGCTTGAATTCTAAGAAACACGCAATGAAATTCTAATTAGAGTTAAGGGTTGAAGTTTGACAAGATGCGGCCACCTTATGGGACATATAAGCTGTGTTTTAAGGCCACCAAAGCAAACCTGACAAATCAATGAACTGAAAATGGGAGTGTACAACCACAGCAAGTGAGCTCACGCGACTAATTAAGTATTCAGCTAGTCAGTTTAGTGCCAATGAGCTTGGGCAACGTGGCGTCCATAAGAAGGCATGTTGATGGATTACTGATGAAGGACAACTCTGTGGGAAAGGCAGAGTGTGGAGAAGCAAGGTCTGACTTGAGGGACATGACATATTTCTCCAGAGGTATGTTAATAAACAAATGAAACTTTAAAACCTGTTGCTTTAAAAACCTCTCATGATCTTCAGTGCAGATGGGCAAAGCACAAGATGCAGTTCAAACTTATTCCTTTGGCTACGACAAAGGCAAAAGCCCAGCTATAGGCAAACACTCAACAACCTGAAACTTTTAAAACAGGTGAACCTGTAACACCATGTGGCAACATAGAGAAGCAGGATGACAGATTTAGTTTTCACTGAAGATGGGTAGACCCCTGCACCCAAAACCACAGGACTTGCAGAGACCATGCCATTCTATTCCTAAATGAGGACAGCACTCTTTATGGTCTTCCTATGAGGAAGCAAAAGAACCTACAAAATAGCTCAGATGTGCTGAGAACTGCAAAATAAGAAGGCATTCATACAAAACCAAAAGCAAGTGATGATACTCATTAGCAAAATCCTGCAACATATGTGCATCCACAAACAGATCTTATCACAAGGTTTCATCTATATCTGTCCCATGAGACTAGTTTTCCCAGTGACTGAATTTCCCATACACACAAAGTCTTACGTAACCCTCTGACAAAGAAAACAGAGAGGATCCCAGTCTGACCACACTCCATCACGCTAGAAAGCAAGACAGGTAGATACGCAGCTAAGTTAACCCATCTGCTTCAATCCACGTGCAAGTAAAGGACTTCTAAAGCAAGCAGATCCATGCAGCAGTTTGCCTGGACAGGAAGATTAAAAATGAAAAGAGCTATAGCGAGGCCACTCATGGCTAAAGTAGCTAACTAGGAAGACA
Source organism: Arenaria interpres (assembly GCA_013399435.1). NCBI lineage: Eukaryota > Metazoa > Chordata > Aves > Charadriiformes > Scolopacidae > Arenaria > Arenaria interpres. Next base: position 147,897 of record VXAK01025205.1, read on the forward strand.
TAAACTTCAAGAAAAAAGAAGCCTGGGATTGTATCTCAGAGGAAGCGGACTGCTTCCATCCTAAAGAGCACAGGCCTGATGATCTCTAGACTAAGAGCACCACTTCAAAGCACACTCAACACCTATAGCCTCCCCTGAATTATCCTGAAAAACTCTAATTTGAGCCCTGTTGCTGTTGAAAAAGCCAGTGAAGTAGTGGAAAGCAGCCTGCTGACGCTACGAATCCTTTAATTACCTATTCCACTAATGCCTTCTCCTTGCCTTGGCCTCACCACTAGACCAGCTGCAGGATCTTTAAAGGATTCTTGTTTTAGAGGAAAGATGCACATGCAGGAACAGACAAAGCAACCACAATCCGAGTAGGCAGCCTTTCGCTCAACATATACATTGTTTTTTTTTCTTACACATTGATCCACATCTTAAACATTACCCACTTATGCAAATGTGCGTTCCTTTATTCCCAGTTAAGCAAAACAGATGTTCTTCATTTCAGATTAGGGAGCTGCAATGCCATGGTTTAAATTCACTGGTATGAACTGCGGTTTAAAACATCTAGACAAAGCTCCCAAGCTGCAGATTTACACGATGTCCCAGCTAACCAATAAATATAGATAGATAGATAGATAAAAGGAAGAATTACTCTAATGGGAAAAACCCAGATACAAATGGATCGCCAAGTCACATTCATTCAGGCAATCTTGATTTTTTGTCTGATTGCCATCAGGCAAAACAAGGCTGATAGACAGGAAGAAAAGCCAAACACAGTAAGGAAAAAGAACAACTAGCACCTATACACAGGTAGGGGTTTAGCATTCGGGTAGGGCTTTTTGTTTTGATTCAGTCATAGTTCAAGCCGATGGACTGGCTTGAATTCCAGCATTCTGGACCCTTTAGGACTGTATGCATTATAATTATAATAACTGGAGGATCATCATTGCTAACATGAGGATTTTGACTGGTGTCCACAACAGAAGAAGGATGAACTTATTTAACTTGCAGTTCGCTATACAAAGGAGATATCTATTTCATAACATGCATTCCTTTCAAACAGTCCCCTCCTCCATCTTGACCACAATGTCCCTCTTCTGTTCAGGCAAGATTCCACTGCAGAATTTCCCACTCATTTCTAAGGAAATCTGCATTTTTCCTTACAGCTTTTAATCTGTTCAAAGACCTAAGCTCACCAACACGAGTCAAGCCTAGAGGATCAAAGTAGGTTTTTTCATGCTGAAACTGCACTACTTGGAGTTGGCAACAGAGCCACTGCTTGGTTACTTACAACTTTGAGAAACAGTACCCGCAGTTTAACAGGCACAGGGAACAACTAACTGAAACAGAAGTGTAAGTTTTAACACCCTATAAAATTTCCAACCTAACTTAAGGACTACCTTCAGTAAGTTAACTATCTACTTGCATCGTTTTTTGCCTCAGTCGTCACCAGCAAGAGCTCTAGCCACACTGCCAAGTTGCAGAAGGCAAAGGCAGGGACTGGGGGAATGAGGGCTGCTACCAGGAGCTGGCGGATGAAGTCGCTAAGCCCCTATCCATCATATTTGAGAAGTTCTGTCAGTCCAATGAAGTTCCTGCTTACTGGTAAAAGGGGAAACATAACGCCCATTTTTAAAAAGGGGAAAAAAGGAAGATTCGGGAAATACAGGTCGGTCAGTCGCGACCTCTGTGCCTGGCACAATCATGGAGCAGATCCTCCTGGAAACTACACTAATGCATATGGAAAATAAGGAGGTGATCAGTGACAGTCAATGTGGTTTCATTAAGGGCAAATCATGCCTGACAAATTTGGTGGCCTTCTATGACAGTGCTACAGTGTTGGTGGAAAAGGGAAGAGCAATTGATACCATCTGCTTGGACTTGTGCAAGGCATTTGACGCTGTCCTGTATGACATCATTGCCTCTAAATTGGAGAGACATGGATTTGATGGATGGACCACTCGGTGGATGAGGAATTGCCTGGATGGCTGCACTCAAAGAGTTGTGGTCAACAGCTCAATATCCAAGTGGCAAGCAGTGACAAGTGGCATTCCTCAGGGTGCAGTACTGGGACCAGTACTATTTAACATCTTTTATGTCACATGGATGGTGGGACTGAGTGCACCCTCAGCAAGTTTTCCAACTATACCAAGCTGGATGGGGCTTTAAGCAACCTGGTCTGGTGGGAGGTGTCCCTGCCCATGGCAGGGGGGTTGGAACTAGATAACCTTTAAGGTCCCTTCCAACTCTAACCAATCTACTATTCTATGATCTTTTTCCAAAATCAATTTGCTTCAACTTCAGATTGCCCACAACTTCTACCAGCCCAAGCTTTGTTCCAAGTTACCAGTGCGGTCTGATTTAAGAATAATTAAAATCCTGATTAGTCTGTGCCTTTGCAATTAAGTAGTTTCCCAAACTTCCTTTGCCAACATCAATTGTCAGCAAACAGGCAGATTTCTCAACAGTAAGATAGCGATGACTGGAGACAGTGTTGCAGCAGTCAGAAAGAAAAGCTGAGTCCCTGAAAATTTATTTTCAGTAACACGGCTTGTCCCAACACTGTTTTGCACAACACCTATTCAGGACACTTATTCTTCATCTAATGTTACACAACAAAATAATTATGCATGTTAAAACAAACACAGGGAACATATTTACCTCAATATCTAGACTCAGAGTAATTCTGTCTGTGTACTTATACCCAACAATATACACAATATGACAGAATTCCTCAATTCTTGCCACATACATAAAGCTCACAACCTGGTTTCCCCAAAGATTAACAGTGTGCAGCACTATATGAGGAAAAAAACTTGAAAGAATGTCTCCATGCATTTCCAAACTTGTAACTCTAAACTGCCAGCTCAGCATAGCAGCTGGTACTGCCATGATAATACCAGGTGGAACAGAACCCTCTCATAACCTACACTTCTCCACCACGCTCAAACATTGTGAGGTGGCATCTAATAGGAAACAGTTTTTGAATCTAATAAACCTTGAATTCATCATGGAATATACCCGACATTTGTTTGCTTTCTGACGTGAAAGAAACAACTGACTGGTCATCACACCACTACTTTACATTGATTGTACACCTCCCCAAATAGTAAAGTATACCAAAGCTTCACAAACCCTGACAGAAAAGTTTAACAGTCATACAGATTGCTTTCTTGGTAACCTCCTTCAGCTGTAACCTTACCATCACATAGTCGGCCTAAGGGAACCACTCTAAAAAATTAAGTCTTTGATTAATTGCCCCTGGGTTTGGAAACGAACTGCATGCAGGTACAGCTGTGCAGCCAGCCAGAACACTGTGGCTGTAACAGGTGGGTTCCTCAGCGTGGAGAAAAAAATAAAAAAAAAGGAAGCAAGCTGATGAGATGATCTCAGACAACTACCACAGCTCTGAACTGAATAGTGCTGAGGTGTGGTCATGATTTGTGACTACGAAGGCATGCCACTTCACATACACGTGTTTCCAGCACACACCACTTCACTGCACAGGGACGTGGTGTGTGCCTTACGAAGCCCTCCCACTGATAATGAGCACATCAGGTTTGCAAAGATAACCTGCATCATGGAATCATAGAATCATTCAGGTTAGAAAAGACCCTTGGGATCATCGAGTCCAACCATCAACCTTACTCTACATAAAATTCTCACCCCTAAGCTTCATCAGGAACCGAGCGTTCCCTGCATCAAAACATGGAAAACCAAATTACAGCCGAATATTATGCTACAGACACAGTGATACACCTTTTACTGGAAGGTCTCCTCACAGCCTGACATGCCCTGCTCCCCACCCCGCTCCCAACTCATGAGCTGCCACCTTGCCCTCCCCTCTCCCAGCAGGAAAACCCACAGCGCGAGTCCCCGCACCCCCGGGGCCCAGCCGAAGGGCTAACGGTTGGAGCAGCCCTCCAGCCGCCCGGACCCCGGGCCTAGTCCTCCACTGAGGCGGAGGAGAAGCACCGTGTTCCCAGGGGCCTGGCTGTAACGACAGCGCCGCGCTGCCCCTGGGGGCCGGCCCGGGCCGAGGTTCTGCACCTACCGGAGTGGGGGATGCCCACGCTGGCGCGGTTCTGCTGCACGGAGGCGGAGCGGTAGAGGGAATCCTCGTACTCGTCCAGGATGGAGGCCATGGCCGCCAACGGTCACCCGCCAACCGGTTACCAGTACCACAGGCTCGCGCCGGCCGCTTCCGCCAAGGCTCAGCTGACCCGCCTCACGTGGCCACCCGGCGGCGCACTGCGCCTGCGCGGCGGCCCCGCCCCTCTCCCCCGGCGCGCGGAGCGGGAGTCGCTGTGAGGGACGGGGCTCCTCAGCCACAAAATGGCGGCGGGTCTTCCCATCGCCCTCGTTTATTACGCCTATGGTCGCAGTCCGGACCTTCGTGCCCCTCATAATACCCTGAAAATGATTAATCTGCCTGTGCCCTTGCTTCTGTGTCAGGCACAGCAAAGTTTGAAGGCCCGGTGCATCCGTGCGCTGCGGTTCTGTGGTGTGCGGCTGTGTGTGTGTGGTAACTCACCTGAGAGTGCATCAGTGGGCTTCACTGCACACACGCCTAGCGACTGCAAACAGTAATTGGCTGGGTTTAAGCACTCCGTATCGTGAATTTTCTGTAGCACTGAGTGGTAAAATCTTGGCTTTATTGCTAAAATAGCAATCGTGGCAAAGCATATGGGCATCGGGCGTAAGGCTGTGCTTGCGCTGTGCCAGAATTGCTGTGCAAGTTTGTCCTAGCTTTCTAGACATGGCATGTTGGGCCCAGCTTCTGTGTCACTAACTAGTACTTCAGAGCAGGGTTCTGATGTACTAAATAGTACTTAAGAGCTGTTCTGATTATGCCAACAACTGCCATTTACAGCTTTACTCTCTAGAAAAAAACAAACAAAAAAAACAACCCAGAATTTATAACAATAGCATTAACAAAAAGACTAATCTCTTATTAAAAAAAAAAAAAAAATTTGGGTTTCATCCTATATAAAATGAATATAGATGTACATACTATATGTGTACCGCATACTGTATATTATACGTAATCTTCACTTTCTGGGAGGAACAGAAATGTTGTCCCGTGGGGTAGAGGACAATTTGCGACACAGGGATCCATTACAAGGTAAAGGAGGTCTTCCCAAACTCAGCTTGCACGTCAGGTAGCAGCCAGGCACCACCAGCAGCAGTGCCGTGTGGTCGGCTTGGCACAAACAAGAAAATGACATCTCCTTTTTCTCTGCTCTTTTACTGGACACCTGGTCCCCATCCACCAGTGCTGCAGTCTGCTCCGCTCTGCCTCAGGCCGGTTCCCCAGCGCTCAGCCAGACGTGCAGGTCCCACGCTCGCTGGGTTCCTGCAGGCTCCCGTGGCACACCATCCGTGGGGTCACCTCCGTCTGCTTTGCTGAAAACACAAGATGGCTCCTCCTGACTCAGCCTGCCCGCAAGCGCTGGCAGGAGCCGAGACCCAGCTCCAGCCTCTGCTGTTTACCCTCTTTATGTGGCAGCTCTGAGCCAAAACAACAAACTCACATTCCTTGGCTCTCCAATCATCCTGATCATCATAAACAGCAACTGTTCTCTTTCAGCTTCTTGAAAAGTACACACAAATTACATTAGGTTTAGGGTAATGAGGTAGGAAGGGAATTGTTGAACTATCAGATCCATTCTCCCACACTTGTAGATACCACATCATATAGTCCTTTCTCTGTTCCTATCGAGCTCTGTCTGAAAGCGTGGGTATTTTTTCCCCTGACTGCTCCAGCTCGTACCTCTTCCAGATGCTGATTGTTCTCATGATTTCAAGCCCTGATTTCAGTCTAATGTAAGCTGTGGCTAGTCTAAATCCATTTGTTCTTGTTCAAATGCTGTCCTTTAGTGTACATGTCATTTTACAGCGTTCATTTCCTTTGCAAAAATCATTGCCAATCATAGTCTTCATTCAGATGTACCAAATCCAGGATTTACCAAACCAAGAAGTTCTTGCCTTTTTCCTCTTGAAAAGAGGAGGTGGTTAGTTTCCTGCAGCATCCAAGTAGTCCTTCTCCGCATCGGTTGCGGCTTCAACTCATATTTATGTGAGCTTGGGTGGGCATAGTTTGACCCCTCATTTCAGATGAGGTCTCTCCCTGTTACCTTCAACAATGATGCTTATGCTTTTTTTTCTTTTTGTCAAATTTGCAGCGGTAAAAATCTGAACCGTTTTTTTGGTAAGGAGGAAATAAACTCTCTCAAAATTAATCTGGAAATGTTGCTAAATTGAAATTCATGCACAAATTCCTTAGTGTCCCGCTCTATGGGGTGTTTCCATTCAAAGCCTAGATCAGGACATAACTTTATCATTATTTTTTTTCTTGGTCAGGTCCAGAAATGGAAGAGATTTTCTTTCTCATCGGGCAGGTATTATTGCCAGTTAGGACTGATACCTTATGAGAAACCTTTGTCTGATTTTAGTGTGGTTAAATTGGAAGCCAGATCCTCACCTTATTTGGAAATGAAACATCAGCCTAAAGCTAACCCAGGCCCACAAACCTGCTCTGTCCATCTGCACTATCATCTGCTGTGACTATTTAATTTACAAACATGTGCAATGATTATATCCCAGTGCCACATTCACAGATTTCCTGTTCCGAAAAGAAGGGGAGAGCAAGGGTTGCTCGCAAAAGATTTATCACCTCTTTAATTCACCAGGAATGTGTGGAGAATCAGATGACTACATTTTGTGTGTAGAAGTGGAATAAGTCTCTAAGAGGGACTTGTGGGGAAGACTTAAGGGGAGCGATTTTGGTGATGGGTTTGGATTAGAAACCTAAATTCTGATCTTGTTTTTTGTGTGGCTGTGACCACACTTGCAGTAATTTTGGGTTCAACAGTTAGCATTTTCTCCAAGCTATGGACACAGCTGTGGACATCTAGGTGGTATATGACATGCTAATCTCTTCAGCTGCCTTGAGGAACAGATTCTAGATAATGGCATGGACAAACATATACTGTGTCCAAGGTCCAGATTCCCAGCAGATTACGCCTGTGTAAATCTCAGCTTCCACAACACGATGTCTCCGTCACTCCCGGCTGCCCTGTCCTGCCCGTACTTTGTGCCAGTGTGTGTATCGTTGCGGCGTGAGCCAGCTCCTTGCCCCGCAGCAGATGACTGTGTGAGCCATGATCTAAACACTAGTGCTGGTGCAGGAGGACGTGGCTGTGGGAAGAGGTAAGGGCAGAACAAAGGCAGCTCAGATTTAAGTGACTTGCACTGCCCCTGAGATAACCTAGCGGCACAATTATAATTTGAATTAAACCCTGGACTTCCTCACAGATTTCCACTACAGACGTGGCACTGATCATCACTCCACCTCACTGTCTGTAGAATATTCCTTCACTGTGATCAACAAAAAAATACACAGTGTTCATAAAAGCCATAGGTGAACAGGTGTGTTTTCCTAAACACAACAGCCTCCATAAAATACCAACAAAGATGTAATACACAGCCAGGCTGTCAGACACCTTGCTTTGAGCAAAGTGCTGCAGATATCTAAGTCCTCCACCCAACCAAGAGACCATCTCCCGAGAGTGGCACTTCCCCAGGGACACAGATGGTGTCTTTGGGTGATGGCTTGAATTCCATGTAGAAATTTAATACAGTAAAGAAAGTGCCGTGGCTGTGTACCTATGGATATCACGGTTACCCATGAGAACCTGAGCTGGAAGCTACATGGCAAGCCGTGCAACAATTATAATTTACATTGGAGGAGATCCAAGCTGGAAATGAGTCTGCCAGAGCCCACCTCCTAACCATTAACCAGCCTCCCAAAGTCTCCCAAACTCCTTGTCAGAGGCAAACTTCCTGCAGACCAGAAAATGGTGGGTGGAATCCTGTTATGCCACAGCAGCCGTTGCAGGCCTGCTGCCCACAGCTCCTCTCGCACCTTAAGAAGATTTCCCACAAGTGAACTCTCAAGGTCTGTTGATGCTACATGTGGACTCCAGAACAATGCTGCCCTTCAGTAAGCATGCCCAGTGCCCCCATAGAAACTCTGCAGGCGTAACCCCTCAGTCCTCGGATGAGCATACAAGCACCAGAGGGAAAGGACAGAAACATGCTTTTATGGAGAGGAAACCTTCTTCCCATCACCAGCAGGCTGTGGCTGATCCCTCAGTTCTCATCCTCAAGGAAGATCTGTAAATGATAAGCTTGAGAACTGCTAACTTGGCAGAGACAGTGGTCTTACAGCATTTTATGGTTTTCCTGGCGATCTCTTTTCAACCCAGCCCCTCGCTATTCAGTGTTAACTGCCTGCCTTTCCCTGGTTCACACAGGGGATGTGAACCTTATCACCTCCCTCTTGATAATTCCCTCACCCCTCCCAGTTAAGTGTTAACTCCTCTTTTCACTTAAAGTGTCTGATTGATTGACATGATTAAATTAAGCTCAGAGCATTGTCTCCCAACCTATCCTTAGTCTGAAGTTTGCCATTTCTGCTTCAGATTTAAAGAAAGGGCTTTGAGTGCCTTAAACCTTGCCCACTTTTTTACATTTACGTTGATTTATTAAAAGATGTACTTTCTCCAGCAGGTGGCAACATACTTCTAAATTATTTATAGAACATCCGAGAGGTAGGACTCGTTCCTGAGCAAGTCAGACGGGAGATGAATTTGTCTTTGAGAACGGGGCCAAGTACAATATAGGGGCTTACCTTTTCTTGTAATATTTAAGAAAATATTTTGAAGCTAGTGGCATTGTAATTTCATTTAAACTTACTATTCTGTAATCTTAAAATGTACTATAATATTGTTGTTGTAGCTCTTTGCCTCCGCGTTTAACTAGAGTGGCAGAGAACAGATGAACCAGAACATCTCTGTGCACCCCCCATGGCATTTCTTTATTTCTAAGGAGCAATAAAGTAGTTCAGAGGCCAGGATAGTGGCAGCTGTATTCTCACGTTGTTTCTCTCCTTTTTTAATTTTCCTAAAAGGCATTTCAAAATCACACATCTCCAGTGCACACCAGAAATACCCCTTAGCTGCTATAGAACTGTAAAGTGTTCTTATTACTTTGGACTCAGGAACTACAGAGCTCCTATCAATCAAGAGCTCTACAGGGGAAGGCAAATCCTAGGATCTTTCTTCCTTTCATTTCAGCTGTAGTAATTTTTCCGTGAATAGCCAAAGCCTGATTTTCCACTGACTTGTGCGTTGTGGCTATTTCTGCCTCTGCGAGGCTGATAGAAAATGATACGAAGGTGCGTTTGACATCACTTCCTGCAGGTTGCAGTGACCAGACGAGGTACACCGCCAGGGAAAACCAGGCTCAGGCTCTTGTCTTCACCCTTTTGTCTGTCACTTCTTTTAAGTGGTAATTACACCTGATTTTTCCCAGGGAGGATGCACACTCCGGTGCAAGGCAAAACGCCGGTGACTCAGCACCGGTTGTCTCATCGCTTGCCATTAGGCAGGCGACCGGCCGGGCAGCGGCTGTGTCTCCACTTCTTCACCTTATCTCTTGGCATCACGGCACCCGGTTTCCTCTGGCACCCGGTTTCCTCTGGCACCCGCGCTCCCGTTTAGCCCCTCTCTCAATCCAGGTCCTCACCCCGGTGGGTGATGGCGTTGTTGCCTGTGTTCATCATCCTTTGGGGTTTCCTCACAGGCAGCTCCGTGAAAGGGTTCAGCAATGTGATCCGAGGGCATCGTTTGCGAAGGGAGTGTGTTGACATAGCGCAGCCCGCTTGTACAAACGTGGGCAAAGCTGAAGGCCAGGTTTGCTCACTTGCTGGGTGAAGAGCGGCCGATAAATCTTTCTCTCTGCCGTGGTGAGAAAGGAGCCCTGCTGTTTTTAAAACTGAGGTCTACTGACTCCCACGACACGCGATGCTTTTTCCGAGGCAATGCGAGTAGTTCGCTAGGCTTTGCAAAAGACTCCGAGAGTGGCTCCCACTCTGTGGCTTTCAGGCACAGAGAGAGACACAGGAGAGGTGCCCCAGCCCTCCGAGGATTTTCAGAAAAGGAAGGTGATTTTCCAAGACCTGGAAGAAAACACTCTCTCCCCTCATACCGTTCTTTATTTTCCCCACTAAGCAGCTCAGGTCTTCTTGCTCGCCCCAACCTTTGTCACTCAGTGTCCAACCTTCTGCTCTTCTGAACTGCTGCCTTCATAGAATCTGAGGTGGCTCCAGCTATGCGTAGGTGCAAATAAACCACCATAAAGATTTGATTTCTGCGAATTACTGAACTTAACCTTTGGGTAAAGGCTACCATAGAAGAGTACAGCGCAAATACAACTCCTGTCCAAGTCAGTCAAATCAGAGCAGCTCTAAAGATATCAGCGAGAAGACTTTATTGGAACGTGCCAGCCACCAAAAACACCAACCACGCATGGTTATGAAGTTAGAAATGAGATCAGCCAGGGAGGCAAAGATGATGTTGTCGAAGATGTGGTATTGCTCAGGAACCAGTGAAAGTCGGGACCACTGGCTGCAAAAAAATCCCAGCATCACAATTTCCCACTTTTCCAGTAACACTGCACTTCAGAGGGGAAATTATATGGAATAGTTTGAGCTGATCCATAGCTTTGTCATGTCCCCGCCAAGGATCAAGCCCTAGTTTCCTCCTCATACAAATTGGCTTAAAAACAAGTTACTGTTTTTAATTTGGTCAATAGATGGACTTCTGCCACAGCTCCGGCGAGAAGGGCGGCTACAATTAACAAAAACAGGCAGAAAAGGAAGCGTCTTCCTCAAAATAACATTTTTTTTTAAATATTAGGACTTTTTACAGATGTATAAAGTTTGGTCGGTGGTGATTTCCACTGGAAATCACTGTGTACTCTAATGGAGCAGCTTTTCTGCTTAAGCAGCTGTGCAGCCCAGCGGAATAACGGGGAAACACTCACGGCACCTGAAATCCGTATTTGCCCTGCCTGAAAGGAGTTTGATCTCCTGCACGTAATTCCCAGTGGATGGGAACTCGCATCGTGAGGAGTACTGTCGTAATTGGGGCTAATTACCATTCCCGGGAGAGAGGCCAAACACAGCCTTGCAGGCTGCTCGTTTCCCACTCCCTTGGCAGAGGAGGCACCACGGTGGGGAGGCAGGGCGCAGTGGGGCTCCCCTGCCGTACCCGCTGCGGCAGCTCATAGGAACGGGACAGACTTTCACTCAAATAAAAGTAAAATAAAACAATTAAAAAAAAAAAATTAAAAAAAAACCAACTGTACAAAAGATCTTGCAAAACCGCCACGTCTAACCCCTCGCTGCGTCATGAAGCTAAACCTGCGTCTTCTGTTAGCTGTCGGGAGCAAGGCAGGACCTGAGAAACCAACCCGTGGGAGCTGCCCCGTTTGTTTGCTTAATCGCTTAGTTTAAATATAGATTAAAAATCACTTAAGCCCCATCCACTAGTTAAGTGTGTGTCAACCAACGGCTGTCAGAAGCTGCAAGGCAAAAAAGGAACGCAGTCACAGAAGGAAGAGGTTTCGGGAAAGGAAGAGGAGAAAAAGGGATTCAGTCTTTGGAGGGGGGCAACAGTGTGTCTTCCTAAGGAACATCCATTCCTAAGTGCACGGCGTATAGGAAGCAAGAGCTGCCAGCTTCTCTTTATCTCTTCCCCCCTGCCACTAGCACTTTGCCAACAGTGAGTAATTTGGTGAATAATCCCTCATTTACATTCATTTCTTCCGATGAAATGGAAATGTCACAGTTCACAGAATGTCAGCCCCTGCCTGAATTGCACTGGGAAACCCTCTGCCGGATCCTCGCTCCCTGTGCTGCCTCCCCCGGCTGCCCTGGAGCCTCTCCTTGCCCCCGTCCCGGCGGAGGAGATGCACCTCACACGTTACGGAGTGTCGCCTGTCCCGGCGCTTTCTGCCTCTTCTGGAGCCGTTCAGCTGTCACCTGCCTCTGAACGAGTTTATCATACCAGCTGCCTGGGTTCTAATACCATCTCTGGGGTTTTTTTTGTAGCTATGGAAAATTTAAGTTTGTCCTAGTAAGATCAACTAAAACAAACTGCTAGAGAAAAATGCAGAGAAGCAGCCTTCTCGCTCTTCCCAGGGTTGTCTCCAAAGAGTGGACATGCTTTGTCCAGCCAAGGCTCTTCAACCTGAAGGGTTTGCGGTGTTTGTCACCTCTCAACCATGGGGAAAAGCGTTTTAGACTGCTTTTAAGCCTTTTAGATTCTTTTAGACTTAAAGGTGTCTTCTCAAGGGTAGCATGAGTGTAGGTGAAACACCTGGATAGCTTCTCAGTGTGGGTGGAAGGTGCAGGGAGACGCAAGCTTTGGCGCTGCTTATCAATGACTGCTTGCAGCATGGGTCTCCCTTGCTGAGAGCACGATGAAGGACATCATGTAACCAAAGTGGTGGCATTCGTCGACGGCCTGAGTTTAGCTCCCCCGTTAGGAAACGGCTCCTCTTTCAAAGCTGATGTTGCAATACTAGCTATGGCAGAAAATACTAGGTGGGGTTTTTTTGTGGTTGGACTCTGGTCTCAAAGGTGTGATCTCCAACCATGAAGATTCTGTGATTCTGTGATGGCAAGCATCAATACTTTGTCCCCAGTGTTTTCAACCCCTCGGTGGTGTTACACTGGGGCGCAATGGTTGCTGTGATAGCATGGCCATGTCTCTTGAGCGGCGTGTTCCCCCTCTTCTACTTGTTTAGTTGTACTTCTTCGGGCAGTGAGCTCCCCAGGGCAGGGATGGAGCCATCTCCTCACCTGCTGAGGGCACAGTGTGGTGTGTGAGCGACCAGCGGTGAATATGACAAAAGGCAGAAGGCTGGGAATAGTTTTTGTTGGCAGTGTTTTTTGTTGGTTTCTCAAAAGGAGTCAGGAGTCAGCCTCAGGAAAGGCTGAGAGAGCTGGGGCTCTTTAGCCTGGAGAAGAGAAGGCTGAGAGGAGACCTTATTAATGCTGACAAGGATCTAAAGGGTGGGTTGAAGGAGGATGGAGCCGGACCCTTTTCAGTGGTTCCCAGTGACAGGACGAGGGGCAACGGGCACAAGCTGGAACATGGGAAGTTCCACTGCAATCTGAGGAAGAACTTCTTTGGGGTGA